>OY992536.1:115208201-115808201 GCA_963921195.1 Pegoplata infirma | reverse complement strand
GAGTGTAAGATACACAGAAAGAATTTTGTACATAAATAGTATGAATTGGATTCATTGATTTTTTTTGATTACAAAAAAAAACATGTCAAAAAAATAAAATTGTTTTGTATAAAAAAAAATTGATCAAATTCAAATCGAAGATGTTAACAATGGACACCGCGGTATTCAACAAAAACAAAGGTAAGATAAATTTTATAAGCTAGATTTTTAAAGGATTTTGGCTAAATTTATGCTTTTTAACATATTTTATTTGTAGGATGAATTCTCTGGAGAAAAAAACGAAAACTGATGACAATGCATCCAATAAAATCATAGGTTTGGAACACTACACTCAAAAAAAAAAAACTGTAAAGTTAGCAAAAAATTTAACTAAAATGCACCTGATTTTGGGCCTACTAAATTTCTAGTTAATTTAACTAAAAATATTTAGCTAACTTTTCGTAGAATGAATGTAGCAAAAAAACCGTAACTTTAACTAAAAATTTAGCTGAAAACTTCGTAACATTTTTATGTACATATTTACAAAAAAAATTAGTTGAAAACAGCTAAAATTTTTGTTACTTTTCGTAAACCAAAATTAACAAAATATTTTGTAAATTTTTTTTTACATTTTTAGGTCGACATTTTTTTTTTTATTTCACCGAACACTTTAAACACTAACACTTCACTTATTTTTTTCTATTTTTCACAGCATTAAGTTCAGCTTAAGTAGAACTTATGAGATTTGCATAGGAGGCTACACAAGAAATTTCTAAAATAGTAATCACTCTTTTCACTTAACAAATATGTTACGAAAAATTAGCAAATTAATTAGTAAAATTCGTTAACTCAGTTTTAAAGTCGACAAAAAAAATTAATTCAAAATTTGTTCAAAACTAGTATTTTCGTAAATTAAACTTAACTAAAAAAAGTAGTTAAAACGCTGATTTTAACTAAAAATTTGCTGAAAAGACAGTTAACTCAAATTAACTAAAAAGAAATTGTTAACTTTACAGTTTTATTTTTTTGAGTGTATGAATTGCGAATAATTAATCAAGAAAAACTATTGATGTTAATCAGTTTAGTCTTGCCTGTTTGCTTTTTTTTTTTAATCAACGAAGTGTTAAATTCAAAACGTCAACAAATGCACTTTTTTAATGACTTTCTATGTGCAAATATGTATAATTTTTTCATGAATAATTGATTAATTTGTTTGAGCTAAATAGCTTCTATTATATTTATTAATTCCAAATATATGCATCTATATCAGTTTTTATGACAATATATTAATATGTATAGCCCGATGCGTTACAACGATCCCTCTGAATCAGAGACCATACCGTTATGAGATTTATTGAAAAAACTCAAATTTAACTGTTCAAAAATATTATTTTGAAATAGAAATTTAAAATAACAGTTTCAAAAAATTTAAATTTTAACTGTTATCAAATACTCTTTGAGCCTTATAAAATTTGATATATTTAAGTAAAACTAAAATAAACGCATACAAAAGAATCCTATTGATAGCTAATACTTCAATTATTGATTTGAACATTAAAACTTTAATTGATTTGATAAAAAATAACTGTTATAACAGTTATTTAAAATAAATAAATGTTATTTTAAACTGTTTGAACAAAAAGTTTTTAATAACTGTTATTTTAAACTTTTATTGATAAAAATCAAAAAATAAAAATTATTGCAAATTTTAACACGGGACATCTCTAGAAGTCTTTCCATATATGAGGAGGTTCATAACAAAATGCACCAATTCCACTTTAACAGTTTTTTAGATAAACGCATAAATGTAAACAAAGTCAGTACTGAGTATGAGTGTAAGTACTGAGCATTGGGATGTTTCATAATTAAAGTCAGTAGTGAATTGCTGTGGAAATATTGAGCTTTGGGATGTTTTTTGGTAATGGTTACATAGATGTTAATGTGTAGAATAGTATTCAGTCAAAAAAACAAAAAAGTCAAAAAGTGGAATTGGCGCGTTTTGTTATGAACCTCCTCATATATAATGCATATTTTCGACAACATTCGTTTAATGATTTTTTTAAAGCAAAATAACACATATAACTGTTTTATTTGGTCTCTGCTCTGAATATATTCACGACAGTAAAATTTTTCTTTAATTTAGACAAAAATCAACGCATTTTAACCAAAAATTCCATTAAAAATTTATTTATAATATGTATGACCAAGTTCATACTCTGTATGAAAAAAGTTTGGGAAAAAAAGTCAAGTACTATTCATACTATTTATGAATAAATTTATTCCATGTATGAATTATTTTTTTCTGTGTATACATTAGCCTGTCCCGAAAAATAAAATTAAAGGCAATAGAAAGAGATGAGCTGATGATGGGAAAAATAATCCAAACAAATTTTGTAAAAAAAAAATATTTTTTCTTTTAGCCGCAATGGGTGTCAAAATTTATGGAATGTGTAGTACATTAAGGGAAAATATTTAAATGATGAAATTTATCCACTTATGCAATTTTTGTTGCAAAAACTAGTAAATATATTTTTTTATACTTTTTATTTTTAAGGGGCTCAAAATGGTTCTAACAGAACATGAACGATTAAAAG
Source organism: Pegoplata infirma (assembly GCA_963921195.1). Classification (NCBI taxonomy): domain Eukaryota; kingdom Metazoa; phylum Arthropoda; class Insecta; order Diptera; family Anthomyiidae; genus Pegoplata; species Pegoplata infirma. The sequence continues at coordinate 115,805,628 of OY992536.1, read as the reverse complement.
TACCCGATTTAACGCGTCAATATGAAAATTTAAAGTTCAATCTTTTTTTTCTTAAAATGCACTGGTGGGCCAAAATTATTTCATGCACATTTTTAAAATATTTTTCTCATAATGTACTGCCGCATTTGAACCAAAAGACTCACTAAAAGAGTCCAGACCTTGTCGGTCACCATTGGTAAAACTTTCTAGTCAGGTTGACGCAACCTTTTACCAGCCTTTGATAGCTAGGCTGAAAGCAAACCATCCCTTTAAGATCCCGTCCTGCGAAAATATACCAATTGCAATCAGGGGGCTAATTCTCGCAGTCGTGATCGAAATTATTTTGTTTCGAGTTAAATATCGATAGTTCGAAATTTGCGGATGATGGGACTCGTTACTTTTCGATTCGATTTTATGTTTCGGTGTTTTTGTATTTTTTAAGCATAGTTTTAGGCATGTAATAAACGTATGATTTGTTTTTGTTTTTAATGTAAAACAAGTTTTTGTCGCTCAGCCTAAACATATGCATTTAAAAATATTTAGTTTTATTTTAATAATTTCGAATTATAACAGGCCTTTATTGTTGGCATACTTATCAATGTTCTGCCATACAAAGTTCACGGTTATGTGTTAACGTCGAAAATTCGGGTAGATAATATTAAATGCAATACATTGTAATTGAGTTTTTAATTGTAAAAAAAAAAATGTTTTGCCGTCAAGCTGAATTGTATTACACTCTAATTAAAATGAATTCAGTTTCCTACTATAAATTGGGTAAATTTACACAAATAGGGTTTTTTTACTTAAAATTATTGGAAATTTACCCAATTTATAGCAGTATTTTATTGGAGTTTGTTGAAATTTACCCCAACTAATAGTAGTAAAAAAACAAGTATCATACAGAGAGATGGGCGTATGAGTAAATTTTGACTCACAGTCACTTACGCTCGAATCACTCACGTAAATTTTTTGTTTTAATCACGCTCACTTACTAATCACGTGAGTAAAAAAAATTGTTCACTCGTGACTAACGCCAGATTTTTTTCAACTCACGCTTACTGACAATCACGTGATTGAAATAAAAATCGCTCACGCGTGATTCACGCAAATCACGTGACCATCGCCCATCTTTAATACACACTTCAAAAGCATTAAATACAAAGTTCAACTTGTTGAATAAGATTTTCCGTATTTTTTTTGTATTTGTCTCTTAAGAAATGTTATTTATAATTTTATACAAAAATTTAATACAGTAAGATCATAAAATACAGAAATAAACGGAATATCGAAAGCTAATTTGCTATCGAATGAAATACCGCACGATAACGTATAAACACTCGCTCGATATCGAATGACATCATTAGAAATTTCGATACACATAACTCGATCACGAGTGATATCATCCCAAAAGAAAAAAAATTGCACGTTCGAGTAGAATTTCGATCGCTATCGACTGCGAGAATTAGCCCCCAGGTTAGATGTCAGTTTACGGCAACTTTCTGTCACTTTCTGCCACAAGACCTTAACCTATTTAAAATCACGATGGATAAAAAACAAATCTTGCTCGCAAGACACTAAAATTTCATGGCAATCTCCCATCTCTATCATAGAGTTACACAGATGTGTTTTGTTTTTTCTTTTTGAATTTCAAGATTTCAGTTTAAAGCACAGTGACAGATTATGACAACATGTGTCACTTCAAATATCAATTAATGCCATCCTAATGTATGTATATATTTAGGTGTTTGATGCTCTGGCAGATATACCTGCCGTAAACATCATAAAGTCACTCCACTCAATGTTATATGTAGTAGTTTCCTTTGACAGAGAAAGGCTTTAAATTCAACATCATCACATTTTATGCGTTTCTTGTAGATTTTCATTCTTCTGTTCGTTTATTTTCAGTTTTCTTTTCTTATTTAGGAAATGTTGCTCATTAGTATTGTTATATTTTGTATCTTTGAAGAAAAACATCATGTTTACATTTCACTTACATTATTTAACACACAGCAAATCGGAGAAAGGGTGAATTGTTTTTCTTGTTAATCTGTAGATAAGAAATAATAAGAAAATCCTTTTAGGAAAAACTTTGTCATTAATTAGTCCATGCTAACGTCGTTTAAAGCCGCACATAAAAATAACGACTTGTAATAATTTACCGGTGTTTTCTTTTTTTTTTTTGTTTTGTCTTCTTTTTATTTATAATTACAATTTTAAAGCTAATGAGAAATCTTTGATATTACATTCATGCAATGCACAGACAATAAATAACAAAAATATAATTTGGAAGATATTAGTAGGCCGAAGTTATGCATAATTTTTTTGAAATCCAAAGATAATACGTTTGTTCCACAACGTTACCGCGGGTACCCAAACCAGCCCGAAAAGCGTTCCCGTGCGCAAAAATTGGGTAAATGAGAGAGTTTCTGAGAGAATAAATTTGTTTCTCATTTTACCGAACTTACCCGTACTTTTTTTCGCGTAAACTAGTAGCAGTCAGCTGTTGAGAAAACAGATGTTTTTTTTTTTGTGAAACTAAATATAAAATTTAAAATAAAAAAGAACTTACCAAAAGAAATGTTTAATTTCAAAACAGAAAAGTATATTTTGTTATTAAAATAAACTTTTAAAACTTTTTTTCTTTTTTAAATTACTTTTTCTGGTGAAAATATTTTAGCTTTATCACATTGTTTACATTTTTTTCGTTTTCGGGCTTGAAATATGTTTGCGTTTCCGTACTTTTGTGCATTTTTGCGGTATCGTGAGAGTTTTTTTGATTTTCTCTCATTTTACCGAACTTTACCCGAAAAGTTCTGGAACAAACCTAATATATAAAGTACTAGCTGCACCCGGCGCACAGTGGAAAATCACCAATCTAGCTTATAACAAGTAGAAAAGTTAAATTCGACCTGGCCGAATCTTAGTTTGTTAAGATTCATGAAAAAGTTATACCAACATTTTTTTAAATTTTCGAAAAGGTTCTTAAGGTCGCACCGGGCTCTTGAAGTTCGGGCCCTGGAGCAAAATAGACTTTACAAAAAAAAAAAATTGGAAAAAAAAATATTAAATAAATGATTTATAAAACAGGTTTTGTTTAACAATTCACCCTTAGTCTTAATTAAAAATTTATAGATTTAGTTAACCCTTTACTACGTAAGGTAAAAAAAAAATCCTTTTTTTAAGATCATGTCCAAAGACACAATTTCATGGTTTTAATAATTTTATTCCCATAAATTAAAAAATCTCCAAGTATTGCTCAACTTTATTAAATACATCTCGGAGAATCAATGTTCAATTTTAAGTATTTTTCGCTCTTTTCATTTAGCACATGTAGCGATTTAATTTTAGCGAATTTCAAGAAAATGATTTTTTTAACCATTATTGTCGATTTTGCTTTGACCAACATTTTGGGAAATAACCAAAGTTCAATTGAATATTGTTCCATTTGATCTTTATTACAAATGCTACTACTCCAGGACGTTTTTAACCCATATTGACCGACGGCCAAGTGGCCAAAAACCGAAATTTTACTATATTAGAAAAAACTACTGAAAGTAAATAATGCAAAGTTTTATTTAATCATAAAAGCTGAGTAATTAATTAGTTTTACTCATGAAATCATTAGTGGTAATGGCTTTAAATACTACTAATTACAATTAGCATTACTTTACGCCAAAAAAGCCAAAATGTGGTTACCTCCAATGACATCACCGTGTTAATGTAAATAACGTTGAAATTGGGAGGTAACTAGTTACTCATAGTTTTGCTAACCCCTTAAGTTAATTACTTGGTAATCGAAGTTTCCCTACAAGTCCCTGTCGTTAAACCAGTTTGAGCTCCTTATGAAACTCCTTAGATGTTGAATTTTGACATCCGAGAAATCAGAAAGATGATACAGCTCCCTAGATCCCAGTGAAGCAAGTCTCTGACCAGAAAGTGCCGGGCAATAGCAAATAAAGTGTTCGATAGTTTCCAACTCCTCTTCATCCATGCAACTTCGGCAAAAGTCATTCGACGGCACATTTAACCGCTTTGCGTGCTTCCCTATAAGACAGTGTCCGGTAATTATAGAAACCACCGTCGAAATCTCTCCTCTTGGAAGCGATATCAGCTCACTTGTGCGCCCCTGATTAATGCTCGTAATTTCAACAAGTCGGTAACTAGGGTAACTAGGTAACTACGGGTGCAAAATACCTGATAGATATCTTTACCTAGCCAGTAAAATAACATTGAAAATTATATTTACCTTAAATTTATGAAATTTTACTTACACGGTAGATATCTATGCACTGATAGATATCTGCTTGTTGAAATTACGGCTATAAGAGAAGGCCAAATCAGTCGTGTTGTGTCACACGTCCATCCACATTGCCACTCTTCGATTAGTCTCCGTCGCAGAACAAAGCCGTAGGTTTTGCTTGCAAGTTTCTAGAGGCATACCAACACATTCCAATTCTGTTGGAACCTGTAAGGTAGTTCCTAGTCTTGCAAGCTCATCGGCTTTGCAATTCCCTGGAATGTCTCTGTGCCCTGGGACCCATATGAGTCGTATGTTAAACTGCTTAGCCATCTCATTTAAAGACGTGCGGCAGTTAAGGGCAGATCTTGTTTTCAGAAACATTGAATCCAGGGACTTGACCGCGGCTTGACTGTCAGTATAGATGTTGACTGCGGTTGTAGACAAGACATTGCAGCTCAACCAGTCAGCCACTTCCTGTATTACCCGCATCTCTGCCTGGTAAACACTGCAATGATCTGGCAATCTTCGAGCCAGACTCAATCCAAGCACTTCCGAATAGACTCCAAAGCTCACTTGTTCGTGCTGCCTCGATCCATCTGTGTAAAAATTTATGGTGGCTCCACTACCCGGAATGTCCCCCAACCAAGACTCCCTGGATGGTATCATAATGGTAAAGTGGCGCTCAAAAAGGCTCAAAGAGGGAGCACAGTCAACATTTTGTGGTATTATCTTCATCAAGATCGTTCCATGGCCACAATCGCTGCTTCTCCATTGCCGCGTGCTATTAAGTTAAATTTCCGACGCAGCCGCATACTGCCAACCCAATATGTCCAATGGTATCAGGTAAAGGAGGACGCCATTCTCTGTACCTTCGTGATAAAGACACAGTTCGCTTTTGTTTCTAAAGCAGGCCACCAGACAATGATTCCATACATCAAAATTGGACGCACCACTGCTGTATAGATCCAATGAACGACTTGAGGGCTAAAACCTCATCGTTTTGCAATGGCCCTTTTACAGGAATATAAAGCAATCGTTGCTTTTCTCACCCGTTCCTCAATATTACGCCTGAAATTCAACTTCCTATCTAAAAATACTCCAAGATACTTGGCTCCATCTGAGAAGGTGATTTCAGTGCCGTCCAATCTTATTCTTCCTTGTAAACAGAACAAGCTCTGTTTTACTTGGATTAACTCCCAGACCACAGTCTTTTGCCCATTTAGACAGATCTTGCAGAGAACCCTGAAGAATGTCCCTCAATGTTGGCAGATGCTTCCCCTTTACTGCTATCGCGACATCGTCAGCATATGCGACAACATGACAATCACGTGCTTCTAGAGATAGCAACATTGAATTCAGTGCCAGGTTCCAAAGAAGCGGCGAAAAAACACCTCCTTGTGGTGTGCCCCTATTGACAAATCGAGATATGACGGACGCTCCCAATTCAAACGTTATACGTCTATTGGCAAGTATGTTTTCCACCATTAAAACGATCCCACGCTTTACTCCCAGACCAGACAATTCCAAAATTATTGAGTCTGGGATGACATTATTAAATGCCCCCTCTATATCAAGAAAGGCCACCATAGTGTACTCCTATACCGAAGGCGATCTCGTAACTAAAATACTAATTTACATCTGTAATTTTACTATTGCTCTGTTATACAGTTTTCAAATTAAAATTTCATCCAAAAACTTTTAAGTATTTCAACCCCTCTTTAAAAAACGTCTTAAATTACAATAAAAGATGCTCAATTTTACGAGGATGCAAAAAATAAAAAAACGTAAATTTACAATTTGGGAGCATTACAGCGGTCAAATTTACACGATGGCATTTCCTAATTATCAACACAACTTGCACATTAAGGAAGGAGAAATTGATTAGGAATCAAATATGTAGAGACCGTCGTATAAAAGCCACATCAAGCGCATTAAAAATATATATGTATGTAAAAAAAAGTCAAGGCATTCTTAAATGATTTCCCTTTAATTTTATAAAAGTGATTATTGGAATGACCCCGCTCAAAAGTGGAACTGAAAATGAAAAGTTTATGAAAATAAAACGTGAGAATATCTAGCCCGTTTATAAATAATTTCTACAAACGCGAAAAAATCTGACATCCGTGTTTCGAGCCTCCAGAGTTTTGACATTCTCCTTTTTAGAATTTTCGGGTATCAAGTCTGTCCAATTTTCTTTGTTCTCGTTTATCTGTTTGATCTTTTAATTTAAATACTTTCACATTCATGCGTGTGTACATGCATATTTCTTCAGGGTTATTTATAATAAAAATGGAGACAAATACAATATAATATCAAAAATTACCATATCTGTTTACAAAATTGTATGAAAACAAACAAAATGAAAAATAATTCGTACAAATACAAAATATCATTCATGGTAAATTGTTCTAATGGTTGAACATTAATTTCAAATAAATCTTGACTAAATAACAACAAATGGAAACAAAACTAAATAGAAGCATGAATACTCATTTTATTCATTGAAGGAGGGTTGGCCCAAACACGTAATGGGCCTGTAAAGTTTTTTTTAGGTTAGAAAGGAAATCTGTACACATTACATTCATACATATGTAAACAAATACATATGTATGTACAATGATGCGTAAGTGTATGACATACATCCACATGTGCGTGCGAAACCCAGTTGGTCATGTTATCTTAAACGATAGGTACAGGTGACAGTCGGTACAATAAACATTGTAAAGCTATTGTCCTCGAAAATATGCAAGCACAAAACATTCGTTTAGCTTGTCATGAACTTCAACGACGAGTACACATTGGAATTTTACCTGCGTTATAATCCACTATATTCGCAACCACATCGCACAGTGGTTCCAAGTCCAAATCTAGCTGGACAAAATTATTTTATCACCGTTTTATATGTTTTTGGGGTCGCTGAGTTCAAAAAACATGTTTAAATTTTTCTAAGACGATTACACTAATCGACAACTTTTTATTTTTTTCTAATTTCACTAATTCATTAATGACAAAAATGGTTTATATGCAGAACAGATATATGAAATGCAAAAATTTATTTTTTGAAAGTTTTGTAATCTCTAAAAAAAAAAAAATTTTTTGTCGAGAAGTGTAATTGAAAAAAACAAGTGAGAGTGTTAAATTCGGCTATGCCGAATCTTTTATACCCTCCAAAATGTAAAAAAAAATAAAAAAAACAGTGAGAGTGTTACATTCGGCTGTGCCGAAACTTTTATACCCTCCAAAATGTAAAAAAAAACAATATAAAAAAAATCCAGGGGCGTCTTTTGTTTGGGGGGGGGGGGGGGGGGGGTTGGTGGGAGACGTTAGGGAGCACCTTCCCCTTGCGATTTCGAACTTCATCTGAGAGAAGAATGTTGCATTTGCTTAGCAAAAGTACGAAAAACCCTGCAAAAAAAGCAATTTTTCTTAGGTTGGTTTAGTTCTCCAAGGGGGAATTTTTTCCCCTTGGTCCGATTTTATCCATTTCCGAACTTAACCTTCCTAGGAATATAAGACATATTCGTGGCAAACTTCGGAAGTCTAGCTCTTTTATTTTGGACTGTATCGTGTCCTCTACAGACGGACAGACAGACGGACATTTTTGAATTTAGTCGAATTGTGTAATTGGCCGCGGTTTAATAGAAAACATCACATTTAATGCTTTATTTAAGCTAAGCATAATTATAATACTTAAAAGTTATCAAAAACTTACAAAAATTCGATACTTTATTTAGAAAAAAAAATTTAGGCGAAAATCTATTTTCATAAAAACTGTGATTAATTTTAAACCTGCAAAAACCTGCAAGAAATGTCTGCATGACAACGTTCAGTAATAAATTACCTATAAGTTGTATGTAGTAATTCGACATGATATGCCTGGATTCTGTTTTGGCAAGCTGCGGAAGTTTCATAAGTCCTCAAAAATATTGTTATTATTGACCATACTTCAAAATACAAAAAATATAAGAAGAAGATCGATAATAAATTTCTTATTAGTGTACAGAATAAGTATAAATCTGTAGCTTTCTTGTACATAAACCGTTTTGAAACCATTGATGTAACATGGATAATATGATGTTATTAGTTGAACACTTATATATATATATATTTTTTTTTTAAATATTAGATACCAAAAATGTTATTTCATTCGCATATTTAACAAAGTTAAAGACCTAATTCCAAGAAATGGTTATTAGTTTGATCAGAACACACCCTTAGCTTGCCCCTAGCACTATTAATTCCCAATTTTAAGGACACTAATTTTTGGACTTTTGTCCAGCTAGATTTTGATTTGGAACCAATGTGCATCGTTGAAAATCATATTAAAATAATTGTAATAAAAACATATGACGACGACTATGCCAGCGAAGTATCCGTTTGTTTGGCGATTAATGACTTATTATTCGCCACTATATACCATTAGCTAGAACTTCACCACCTCTATTTTCATAATAACTGCCGATTTGCTGTAATGTCCGATTCCTTTATCGAGAGATTGATTTTTTTTTATTTTTGTAATAAAGGTAATTTTTAATAAGGTGACCTTGTCGAAACAATTAGGTTAGATTTAAAGTGGATGCTAACGATTTACGTCATTTTGAGCATCTACACTTAAAATAATCATTCTGTTAAATTACAGATATACTCTGCTACGCCAGCAGAAAATACCATAGATTTCCAACCAGCAAGATTTTTTTTGTATGATTTCGATAAAACAAAACTGTAAATTTACAGAATTATCTGTAAAATGCTGAAAAAACGACCAGAATTTTACAAAAAAACTATAAATTTACAAAGTTTTAAGTTTATTTTATAAGTGCAAAATTTAGCAAAACGTCATTTTGACCATACTGCACCCAAAATAATCACTCTATTAAATTACAGAGATACTCTGCTACGCCAGCAGAAAATACCATAGATTTCAAACCAGCAAGATTTTTTTTTGTATGATTTCGATAAAACAAAACTGTAAATTTACAGAATTATCTGTAAAATGTTGAAAAAAGCGACCAGAATTTTACAAAAAAAAATCTATAAATTTACAAAGATTTAGTTATATCCATTTTATGATTGAAAAAAGACTGTAAGTTTAAAAATTTTAGTTAAATATATTTGATTTAACCATATTTTTACAAAGAAAACTGTTAAAAAATTTACAAAAAATTAGTAAAATACATTTAATTTTACAAATGTAAAACAGTAAATTTACAAAATTTTTTCATATATGATTAAAAACACATGAAATAATTGGGAACAAAAATAACAACATACAGGGTGGTCCAATAACTGGTATCTTTTCAAAACATGCAATGAAATGAACAATACTCAATAGTTTTGAAACCTTATGGCTTTATTTGAAAGAGCAAATATTCCCATTATTTATGGCAAACGACTTTATTCATGCGGTTGCCTGGGTTAGCTCCGCAGTAGCTCATTCTCGGCACCCATTTTTCTAATGTTTCTGGTTCTATCTCACGAATGGCTTGAACGATATTCGTCGAATGGGCCTAGAACATTTCTGGATTTCCCATGTTGCATGAATCTTTAACGAGACCCCTCAAAAAAATTTTTAAAGTTTTTAACCGGCAGCTCTGAAGTGATCAATTGTCACCGCGAACATGGCGAAAAACACGATTTCCGAACTAAGTGCGCAAAATATCGATTGTTTGATGGACTGTGGGACATATTGCGACATCCTTCTGAAAATAAATGTCATCCAAGTTGGTATATTCTATTACGGCCAACAAAAAGTCGGTAATCATGGCTATGTAGCGCTCATCTTTGACGAAAATGGGAGTTTCAGCTGTATTTTTTGAAAATATTGTGTAATGATGCTGATACTCAAATCTATTGCTTTCTATAGATGAATTGGATTCTTTACAATACCTTGCGAGTTTTACGATCCCAAGATGTACCAATTTGTTTGTTAACATAACCTCATTTGAGTGCCTTATTTCGGTTAAAAACTTTTTTTCGAAAAACGTGCAGTTTGGCAGCGCAGTACTGCGCTACAACGCGATACAGCGGAGCAAGCCGAAGACGCATCAATGAAGTCGTTTGCCATAAAAAACGGGAATGTTTGCTCTTTCAAATAAAGCCATAAGGTTTCAAATCTATTGAGTATTGTTCATTTCATTGCATGTTTTAAAAAGATACCAGTTATTGGACCACCCCTTACATATCGTCCATTCCATGAGACATTTGAAAAAATCTGACCGAGGGTCTTCCGATTTTTGTTATATTTTTCGTACATATACTCTATGGAGCCAGTTTCAAAATTCATCCATCAGATCGAAAATATTCGAAAAACTCGCGATTTTATTCACGATTTTCGTTTTTAAAAATGTCAAAAAATGCAAAATCTGTGTAACTTTGAGCAGCTGTATTTTCTAAACTACTTATCGCAATTTAACAATCTATAGCGCATACGAATGGTATGTAAGTCTATTTCAATTTCTAATAAACTGAAAAAATATTGGTGGTTTAAAAGTGCATTTTATATGCAAGTGCAGTTTTAAAGTGCATTTTGCGAAACTTTTACCCCTTTTAATTTTTTTTTAATTATCATATTTGGAAAATTTAGAGTTTTTGCTGCAAAAAAATGTTTTCATTACAATGGACCGAGAATGTATGCTATTTTTAATATTTTATTTTAAAAAATACTTCCTTTAGTTTCCCTTATAAAAATTTTTATTTTTTAAAATATACCAAAGTCATGTAAAAAGACATGTTTATATACCGTTATATTTTCAAAAGTAGTAATCGTATCTTATTGTTTTTATGCACATTAGAAAGGTATTTTTGTCTATTTTTCGCATATAATGACCGCAAAAATGTTGGTGCTTCAAAAATGCATTTTAAATGCAAATGCAGTTTTGAAGTGCATTTTTCAAAACTTTTACCCTTTTGCATTTTTTTTTAATTATCATATTCGAAAAGTTTACAATTTTTACTACAAAATAATGTCCTCCTAATTATGGACCCAAGGTGTGTGCTATTTTTTAATTTTTTTTTTTTTTTAAATCATGTACTTTCAGATTTTTTGGTTTAATTTAAAATATTAAAATTTGTTTTAAGGAAATTTTTAAAATTTCTTTAAAAATAGCATACACAGTGGGTCCATTATTAGGAGGACATTATTTTGTAGTAAAAATTGTAAACGTTTCGAATATGATAATTAAAAAAAAATTCAAATGGGTAAAAGTTTTGAAAACTGCACTTCAAAACTGCATTTGCATTTAAAATGCATTTTTGAAACACCAACATTTTTGTGGTTATTAAATGCAAAAAAGGGACAAAAATACCTTTCTAATGTGTATAAAAACAGTAAGATACGATTAGTACTTTTGTAAATATAACGGTTTAAAAACATGTCTTTTTACATGATTTTGGTATATTTTAAAAAATAAAAATTTTTATAAGGGAAACTACACGGAGTATTTTTTTTTTAAATATTAAAAATATCATACATTCTCGGTCCATTGTAGTGAAAACATTTTTTTGTAGCAAAAATTCTAAATTTTCCAAATATGCTAATTAAAAAAAATTAAAAGGGGTAAAAGTTTCGCAAAATGCACTTCAAAACTGCATTTGCATATAAAATGCACTTTTAAACCACCAATATTTTTTCGGTTTATAAGAAATTAAAATAGACTTACACACCATTCGTATGCGCTATAGATTGTTAAAATGCGATGAGTAGTTTAGAAAATACAGCTGCTCAAATTTACACAGATTTTGCATATTTTTGACTTTTTTAAAAATGAAAATCGTGAATAAAATCGCGAGTTTTTCGAATATTTTCGATCTGATGGATGAAATTTGAAATTGGCTCCATAGAGTATCTGTATGAAAAAAATAACAAAAATCGGAAGACCCTTGGTCAAAAAATGCCTTAAATTACCAAATGTCTGGTGGAATGGACGATATACATTTATAATAAAAAAAAAACTTCTTAAAGGTGTCATTCCAACGGCGTTTTTAATTTGATTTAACTTTGCTTGCATGAACTCCAGAGCTTCTCTGATTCAAGGGTACGCAACTTGCAACGCAACAAAAGTAGTCTCAACAAATCAGCAGTTCGTTTTTATTATTTGGCAACACATGTAAACGATTACTGAATGAAGAAACATCTTACGTGAAAATCTAATGCATTTTAATTGTCACGTAAGAAAAATTTAGTATTTTGGTTACGATGAAAACTTAACAAAAAAAAGAATTTTTCTAAAATCTGTATTTTACCAAAAATTTCTGTTTATTATCTATATATATAATTTCCCTATTTGTGTGTTACTCTGTTTTTGTCTATCCAGAGCTTTTTGGAGCCCACTGATGAGCTACAAAGCTGAAAATTGGCATGCATATAGTAAAACACCTGGCGCAGATCCTAACGTAGCCGGATTTTTCGATTTTTTGCCTGTGGGCGGAGAAATAAGCGGGAAAGTGGGCGTGGCAAAATTAAATTGTTTGACGTTTTTGCTTAATTTAAAGCCCCCAAATGACTTAGGAAACTGAAAATTTCCTAGAATATAGTCCTAACGATGCCGCATATCCCCAAGTAGTCGGATTTAAAATTTTCGCAATGTGGGCGGAGAATTGAGGGGAAAAGTGGAGTGGCAAAATTTAGATTTTTTAAACATTTTTACTTCTTTTGAAGCCCCCAAATGACTTAGGGAGCTGAAAATTTCCTAGAATATAGTCCTAACGATGGCGCATATCCACAAGCAGTCGGATTTAAAATTTTCGCAATGTGGGCGGAGAATTGAGGGAAAAGTGGCGTGGCAAAATTGGGATTTTTTAAAATTTTTACTTCTTTTGAAGCCCCCAAATGACTTAGGAAGCGGAAAATTGTATAGCATTTAGTTCTAACAATGAAGCATATCCTGAAGTAATCGGATTTAAATTTTTTAGACTGTGGAAGGAGAATTAAGAGAAAAATGGGGCGTGGCAAAATTGTGTTTTTTAATATTTAATTTGAAGACCCCCAATGACCTACGAAGATGAAAATTGGCATTTTTGCTTATTTTAAAGTCCTCTAATGACTTAGGAAGCTGAAAATTTCCTATCATATAGTCCTATCGATGAAGCATATCCTGTAGTAGTCGAATTTTAAATTTTTGGACTGTGGGCGGAGATTTGAAAGGAAAATGGGGAGTGACAAAATTGGGATTTTTAAAGTTTTAACTTCTTTTGAAGCCCCAAAAGGAAGCGGAAAATGCACAGAATTGGCATGTATATAGAAGGTTTCATGTGAAAGATCAACACTAGCCTGGATTTTTGATATCCAGTGTATGGGTGGAGAATAAGAAAGGCAAAGGGCGTGGTAAATTTATTCGATCTATTTTTTGAATATATATTTTATTTTTTTTGTGTTTCTATTATTTTTTGTGTATCTCATTGATGGACTTAAAAGCTTAAAATTGGCATGTATATAGTAAAACACTAGGGACAGATTCTTACGAACCCGGATTTTTTGCCTGTGGGCGGCGAATTACGAGTAAAAGGGGACTTGGCAAAATATTTTTTTTTTTAACATTTTAGAGTATTATAAAAATAAAATATTTGAGTTCGAGGCCTGGATTGTTCTTTAATTAGAATTCTTCTTTATTAATTTCCAATATTTCGCTACTCTTCGAGTAGCATCCTCAGTATCTTTAATTTAGTATCTTTAATTTAAATATAAAAACTGAGGATCCCTGAGGATGCTACTCGAAGAGTAGCGAAATATTGGAAATTAATAAAGAAGAATTCTAATTAAAGAACAATCCAGGCCTCGAGCTCAAATATTTTATTTTTATAATTTATTGCAAAGGTCGAATAAAAAACAACTTTAATTTTATAGCATTTTTAAGCTCCGCCCCAATGAATACGGAAGCTGAAAATCCCTAACATGTAGTCCTAACTATGAAGTATATTCTAAAGTAGTCCGATTTAACACTTTTGGAATGTAGACGGAGAGTTGAGAGGAAAAAGGGGCAATGCAATATTGTGTTTTATTTTTTTTTTTATTTGACTAACTTTAAAGCCCTATTGACCTACGCAGCCGAAAATTGGCAAGCATATTGTCCTGACACTGAAGCATATCCTTAAGTAGTCAGACTTAAAATTTTTGGACTGTGGACGGAGAATTGAGAGGGAAAGGGGCGTGGATACGAGTATAGTACTAACGGTGGAGCTTATCCTAAAGTAGTCAGATTTAAAAATTTTGGAATACACAGAAAAAACAGTTTAATTGTGCTAGCCGAATTAAGAGCCAACTGCATGGTTAAATTACAACAACGGAAATTTTCGGTTGCGATTACCGAAATTTATTTGGGCCAACAGAAGTTAAATTTTCAAAACAAATTTTGGTTATCGCAACCGAAAATTTCGGTTGTTGTTATTAAACTATGCAGTTGGCTCTAAATTCGGCTGGCACGACTAAACTGTTCTCTGTGTAGAGACGGAGTATTAAGAGAGAAATGGGCGTGGACAAATTATGTTTTTACATCTTACCTAATTTTGAAGACTTATGACCTTGAAAGATTAAAATTGGGATGCTTATGGTACGGACTATGGCAAAGATCAACTCTGACCTGGATTCAGTTTGTATATATAATCTGTAACGTAGCCGGATTTTCGGCCTTTAAGTCAGGGGGAGTGGCGGAAGACGGCGAAATTTAGTTTTTAAACATTTAAACTATTTTTGAAACCCCTAATGACTAAGGAAGCTGAAAATTGTAAAGCATAAAGTATTGACAAAGGATCATATCTTTATGAAGTCAGATTTAATATTTAAACTGTGTACGGAGAATTATATGGAAAAATTTAAGTGGAAAAATTGTGTTTTTAACATTTTAGCTAATTTTAAAACCCTTCATGATAAAAAGATGGGACAGATCCACACGATGGATTTTTGGGCGTGCTAAATTTAGTTCTAAAATTTTATCAATAAAACCTTTTATACTCATTAAATTTTTTTCCAGTTTGGGAAATATATTGGTGTAACTCAATCTAGCATTATTAAATTTTTGAAGCACAAACATAATTTTTTATAAAGTTTGGTAAAATATTAGAACTATTGAGAAGAGCGATTTGGTGTTCCGCCTGGCAGGGACAGGCTATTCGACTAGTCTGTAAAATAAAGATTACGAAGTTAAAAGTAAAGTTGCAGATAAAATATTGTTTTTCTATCATAAGAAAATACAAAGTCTTTTCTTAAAATCTTCATTTCGACAGATAACTTTGTCAAGTATTTGTCGATTTGAGATTATAGTCATTTTACAGAGTATTTAACAGAGTAATTATTTTAAGTATACTTTTGGTAGGCACTATGACTTGTTAGTTGGGGACATCCTTCAGCCATCCTCCATAACAGTTAAGAGATGGGCAAAATCGGACCAAGGGAAGATTTTTTTTTGCATATTTGTCCAATTAACATTTTTAAGCCATATGAAGTTCATTGACCTTGTCTTACACTAAGAGGATTAGTTAACTTGATTTTTTTCGCCCACTCCTTTTGGAGACGTGGCAATCAAAAATGATAACAAATAATGATAAAATGGTATTTCTTAATTCATTTATGATAAATGAAAGTGTAAACATTTATGGTTTCAAGCAGCAATTTGTAATAAGATCATTTTTATTTATTTCTCAAAGATAGAAAATTAACAAACTATAAAGCACTATTAACCTCTTTTTAAAATTATAACGCGTCCTAGATACGCCCAAAGTGAGACTATAACGAATTATTTATCCAACTGGGAAATTCTAAGGGTAAATGAAACACACATTAACGCATACTTACATAAAATTGTAGACATTATACGTGATATCGTTATATTGTATTTATAAAAAAAATCGTTTGTTTTTAAAATACATACATATGTAGACTATCTACAGTGTGATCTGAAAATATTTTACATTATTTAAAAAAATATAACAATTCAAGAAGTTGTATTGAAAATTTTAAAAACCTTCAAAAACTCTGCATGCCGTTGGAATAGGGTTACCAGATTTTAAATATGGAATAACAGTACATTTGGTCTCAAAAACCAGTACATTGCAAATAAAAACAGTACTTTTTTAAAAGTCTTATTTTATATCAAACTACAAAAACTTAGCACTTTTACCCTGATTTCAAACAGATCTCAGCCAAAACGAGCATAAAAGGTTCTTAACAGAACGGTGGAACATTTTAGGTAAACCGTCTCAAATTTATTCTATTTTTTTATCAGTGTTGAAAAAAATTGCGATTGACTTTTTGGAGCGTTTGTCTTAGTTGCCGCGATATCTTACTTGAAAAGCTTTTGTAGTCTATGCTTTCGCTTAACTAAAACACCGATCTTCCTATCAAAAACATATGAAAAAATCCATAGAACAGTGTTTTAATTAAAACACGACTTTAAAAAGCAAACGCGAAAACGGTATTATTGAACTCAAACAAAGGCCTAACTAAATTTTGGGAAAATGTTTTTTTTTTTTTCACATTTTAGTAAAATTTAATAAAAATTTTGAAATTTCTTTGACATAATTTGCAACCAATTAGTTCATCATATTTATCTTCTTAAGGTACCTACAGACGACGCAATATTATGCACAATATTTTTGACGTTTACCCACAATTGGCATACATAAAAATACTGTGTAAAATATTGAACTGAAAAAAAATACATGCAGATTGTGCATAATATTGAATCGTCTGTAGAGGCCTTTAGAATTGATAAAGTTTTTTCTTCAGGTTTAGTAAATTTTATGCAATTTAAGGAAATTTTTTTTTTCAAAAAAATGTTTCAAAAATTTCAAAAACTAAGCCAGAAAGAGCAAAAAAGTGTTCATTTTCGATTCTAAAAATCTCTAAAGAATCTCCGGTCCTCTTTCAATGTATGGACTCCACAATTTGAATCTAAAAATTTGGGCGTTCCTCATTTCTCAGAAAATATTGCCGAAACAAAAAAATGCCAAATACATTCTTGTAGTTCTTTACACGACCGTCTTAATCCCTCCGTGTAATAGTTTTTTAGTTATCCCGTTAAGATTCTAAAGACCCTTTTGGGTCCTTAAATTCCCGTATCCTAAAAAACTAAGCAAGGTAGAGCGAAAAGGGCAAAGATGTTGAATCAAAATCTATGACGATCCGTAATAGACCCAATGGGACTGGGCCTAAGGGTTCCGAACTTAATGGGGTCTGCCCGCAATCGGAACTTTAAATGAGATGTACTCAATAAAATATTTTTTTTCCCATTTTCTAGTTTTTTCTTTTTCTTATTTTTCAGAAAAACTTAGATAAAAAGAGGAAAACATCCCAGCAAAACTTAGATTACCAAATAAGGTATAAAATAAGGTATAGGATCTCTTATTTTATACATTGCAGCATTGACGATTTTAACAGGCGATGAGACTCAAAGTAATGCATCCACATTATCACAAAGAATACCAGTAAGGTATAAAATAAGTCATAAATTTATAACGAAGAATACGAGTAAGGTGTAAAATATATGATATTTTATAGGTTACGAGAAATGAAATAATATAGCATACCAGAAGATAATATATAAGGTGTTACGAGTAGCGAAAA
Organism: Pegoplata infirma; assembly: GCA_963921195.1. NCBI lineage: Eukaryota > Metazoa > Arthropoda > Insecta > Diptera > Anthomyiidae > Pegoplata > Pegoplata infirma. The sequence goes on along the minus strand of OY992536.1, from coordinate 115,787,854 downwards.
AGTAATTTTGTATTAAATTTACTCACGTGATTGTAAGTGAATGTAAGTAGTAGATAAAATATGCTCGTGAGTGTGTGCCGTTAGAAATTTCCTGTCGTGAGCCCATCTCTAGTTTAAACTTATGCATTTTTTTATAAAATAATTATTTTTTATGTTATTGTAATGCATTATGCATCCAATTATAAATAATGCATTATTTCAAACTTTGAAATAATACATAATGTAACCAAATATAAGATTTAATGTTTAGAAATAATAAACATGAAATAAATTTTTTCCAATAATCATACATTACGTAGCAAATTATTAGTAATGCATTATATTTCACTTGAAAATAATACGTTGTGGAACAAATGTTTGGTAAGACATCATAAAATAATGCTACAAATAAGTTATATACATTACCTGGTAATGTGTTATATAATCACCACCCATTACCAAAGTTTTGCTGGGATGCCAATAGAGCTAAATTATTATTGAATTTAGCTAAGTTTTCCACTTTTTAAATAATTTTTCTTTTTGAGTGTGGTATAAAATTAAATTGCATTTAGCTCCTTTTTAAAAATTGAATTAAAATTTTTTCAAATATGAAACATTTTTCGGAAAATGTTACATTTTGGTGATGAGTGTAAAAAACAGTACAAAAACAGACACGCTTTAAAAAACAGTACTTTTGCGTACTGTTTTAGGTGCTGTGCATAAAACAGTACTTTTTATAAAAAACAGTACATGTACTGTTTAAAACAGTACGAATGGCAACCCTACGTTGGAACAAACATTTTTTATTTAATTTAATTTTTTCTTATATGTAGTGCAAAATCCATAACAATAATACTTAGGGCCCAATTTTGATAAACGCAACGCGCCTTTTTACCTCGCGTTGGAAAATTGTCTATTTTGTAAAACGCGAGGACTGAACAGCTTATGTACTTACGTGTTTTTAAAATGTATAAAAAAAACTTCTCCGACAAAAGAAAAACATCGAGAAACAAAACACGGGATATTATTGCTTTTTCAACCAATTCTCTTTTTTTCTCAAATATTCTCTTTGCAGGTGTTGCCTAGTCATATATATGTTTTTCCTCATGATAATTGGTGTGTATCCCCTACAAAAGAGGTAGACAAGTTTAGAAGGTCTGGCAACACCAATTATAATATAATGGATGTTTCAAGTGATAACGTAAAAATTTATCGTAATAACTAGAGATGAGATTTTCATGCACTTAAAAATCGAAAATATGCGCTAAAAACCTTAAAATATGCACTAAAAAGTAAAATGTGTGCAATGAAAATATTTTAAAATCTTGTTTTCATACGAAAAACTTCTTAACATCTTCTTAATTTAAACTTTATGTAAGCTAGATTTTTTTTAGAAATTAAGACAATCTATAAAACAATTAAAAAGAAAAAAATATTTTTTTCTTATTTTCAAAATAAATTTTTTAAATTAATAATAGTTTTTGAAAATAATAAATTTTAATTTGTGTTTTTGCTAATTTTTGCCAAAATATGCACTTAAAAGTTGGAAATATGCATTTAAAACCAAAATATGCAAAAATATAAATTTTCACCAAATATGCAAAAACAAATCGATGCCATTTTATACCAAATTTCTTGATTCGGAAAGATAATCGGTCGATGTCGTTTTTAGACCGTCGACAAAAAAACAAGCATTTGCATGGAAATCACATCCCTAGTAATAACGTAGTGATTTACAAAGTTGCACTTTTGAATGTTAGCGTGGTGATGCATTGAACGCGAGTGATTTACAAAATTATGCCCTTATTTTTTTTGCTACTTTTAAGTCAGTACCTGTAGTAATGAATTTGCTTAAATAATCTCAAAACTTTGGCATTATAAACTAAAGTCGTTTTTTTCTTCACGAACGAGGGAATCGGTTACAAAAAGCGGTGAACTACGCCAAGTATGAGGTTTCCGGCAACCATAGAATTGTCAAAAAAAAATTGGAATTTATTTGTTGGCTAGTGTTTGAAAATTTTGGTATAATGACAAATTTGTCACCAAAAAAACGTGTCAAACTCCAAATATACATATTCAGGGCATACAACCCCTTTAAAGAAACGTCAGAACATAAATGTGTCCCACAGTGCTTTAAGAATTGTATGTGTAGTGTGAGCCATAGTGTAAGCAAATGGCAATAACATCCTTCAGTCGGATTTTAATGGTACCAAAAAAATATATAACAAACACTCATGATTCTTTTGAAGGTCAAAACTGTATGAGTAGATTTTAAATGATATATGAGATCACATAAAACTTAACAAAATTATACATTATTTCAACATATTTATGTGTCATATGTACAAAATACTTACACACATTGAAATAGTACATACGAGGCATTCCACACCAAATGTCCCGCTACAGAAAAACATGTGTCCCGTAAATTTCTGAATAGGTTGTTTGGATAGCCCTATATGGAACTAAGAAAATTGCGTTTTTGGTTTTTCAAAAACTGGGCTGAGGAGGCGTGGTCAAATATTGGAAAAATGGTCAAATTTGTGTCGAGTTGCCTTGATTAAATATTTATCACATTAAAACGGAATGCACCACAATCTCAAAAATTTACATTCTTATATAGTTTTGTATGGGCTATCGATTAAAATTTTTTTTTTGGAAAATTTTCAGAACCCTTTCTTAAATTTTCCATTTTTTAAAAAAGTCAATTTATCAAAAATCCGGCCACTTTTTTTTTTATACCCTCCACTCTAGTGATAGAGGGTATATATAAGTTTGTCATTCCGTTTGTAACACCTCGAAATATTGGTCTAGGCCCCCATAAAGTATATATATTTATGATCCTCGATCGATTTTAAGTCGATCTAGCGATGTCCGTCCGTCCGTAGAAAACACGCTAACTTTTGAAAGGTTTTACAGAGGCTACTGAAGTTTGGCATATATGTTTGTCATTTACCTGGTCAGGTTGGTATTGCAATCCAGCCAAATCGGTCCAGTGGTTCAAAAGTTATGAGCAAAAGAGTAAATTTCGGCAAGGGTGTTTCGCGAATTTACGAGATAAAAAACACGATAACTTTCGAAAGACAATAATGAGACTACTGAAGTTTGTCATGTATCTTTGCCGTTCCCCGGGTCTGTTTAATGTTAAATTTCAGCTCAATCGGTCCAGTGGTTATAAGCAAAACCCTGAATTTCAAATTAGTTTCATCTAAAATGCCACGTGTTTTAACAAGTTTGAAAAGCATTGGTGGTAACTAAACAATGCTTTTCAAACTTGTTTAATTTTAAAGCAATGCTTCTTAAACTTCTTTAGTTCTAAAAGCATTGGTAACTTAAAAATTACACTCGAAAAAAATTTTACACTCAAAAAAAATTTTACACTCAAAAAAAAAATTACACAAAAAAACTTTATTTTTTTTTTTACAAAAATGACAATATTTTGTGTACATACGTACGTGCATTCACTCAGAAATATTTTTGCAGTAAAAAAAAAACCTTACACTCGAAAAAAATTTTACACTAAAAAAAAAAAATAGTAATTTTTCTTTTTTTAAAAAATAGGCAAAAAAATAGTTTTTTACTCAAAATAAAATATTTTACACTCAAAAAAAATTTTACACTCAAAAAAAAATTACACAAAAAAAAAATTTTTTTTTACAAAAATGACAATATTTTGTGTACATGCGTACGTGCATTCATTCAGAAATATTTTTACAGTAAAAAAAACATTAAACTCGAAAAAAATTACACTCAAAAAAAAAATTAGTAATTTTTTTTTTTTTTTTTTAAAAAGGCAAAAAAAGAGTTTTTTACTCAAAATAAAATATTTCTAATCAAAATTGTTAATTTTTTCACCTTTTAAAAAAAAATGCATTGTGGAGGGTATTCATAGATTCGGCAAAGTCGAATTTAACTTTTCTACTTGTTTTTTTTAATTTTTTTTTTTTAAGTTTAGATGTTTGTACATCAAACACAAAAAAATTCAGAAACACGTTCGTCGTTTTTTTCGAGAAAATCGCATTTGAATATTGAATTTCACGACAATTTTGGAATTTCCTTGTATTTTCTTGTTAAAACATGGCGTATGAGTAACAAATTTTTGCGAAACCAACGAGTTGATCCCATTTTAATTATTTTTTCATTTGTGGTGTAATATAGAGATGGGCGTGAATGCGATTTGACCCACGCAAGCAATATTAAAGTCACTGACGACTCGTTATTATTTTTAGTTTACTTGTGCAATCACGTGAGTCAATTTACTGATACTCACGCAGTTTTTGATAACGCTCACGGTTGTTCACTCACGCTGATGATGATTTTACAAAAATAATAAAAACAACAAATTTTCTATGAAAAAACCACTGAAAACGAAAACTCAAAAAAACAGTAAAATTCCAAAAAAAAAAAATAGTTAAAAACCACAAAAACTTACTTAAGAAAAATTTTAAGCATTCAATCATCTCGCAAAAATTGGACTTCCTAATCACTCACGAAATGTTCTACTCACGCTACCTCTTTAATATCGTGAATAGCTTAGTACGTGACTCGCGAGTCAATTTTTTCAAATGTTGAACGTTAAAGGATATGTACCTATAATGTAGTGTCCGATTTATTGCTTCCGCTTAAATGCGCTTATCCAAAATATTAAATAAATCAGAAGGATATTGATGCATTTACATAAAAAAACTCTTATAAACGCACATCAAGTTATCTTAAGATTTTGAACTCATTGTAGTGTTGATATTTCAGTAAAATTTGTATGAAACTACTCTTACCAGTTTTAGGCATTTAAGCGAGTAATTCTGTATTTTTTTTTAATTGAAATCTTTATGATATCTTAAAACAAATTTTTTTAACAATTGAATTTGTTTTCGATATAAACGGTCAGAAGGACATTGATGCATATCTAAAAAAACTCTTATAAACGCATCTAATCAGTTTTACGCATTTAAGCATTTTACGCATTTAAGCATTTACGCATTTTACGAATTTAAGCGAGATGAGTGAATGCTTAAAATTTTTCTTAAGTAAGTTTTTGTGATTTTTAACTATTTTTTTTTTGGAATTTTACTGTTTTTTTGAGTTTCCGTTTTCAGTGCTTTGTTTTCATAGAAAATTTGTTGTTTTTATTGTTTTTGTAAAATCATCATCAACGTGAGTGAGCAACCGTGAGCGTAATCAAAAATTGCGTGAGCGTGAGTAACAGTAAATTGACTCACGTGATTGCACAAGTAAACTAAAAATATTAGCGAGTCGTCAGTGACTTTAATATTTCTTGCGTGGGTCAAATCGCTTTTACGCCCATCTCTATATTGTACCACACATGAAAAAACAATTAAAATGGGATCAACTCTTTGGTTTCGCAAAAATTTGTTACTCATACGCCATGTTTTAACAAGAAAATACAAGGAAATTCCAAAATTGTCATAAAATTCAATATTCAAATGCGATTTTCTCGAAAAAAACGAAGAACGTGTTTCTGATTTTTTTTTGTTTGGATGGACAAACATCTAAGCTTTAAAAAAAAAATTAAAAAAAAAAAAAAAAAGTGGCCGGATTTTTGATAAATTGACTTTTTTAAAAAATGGAAAATTTCAGAACGGGTTCTGAAAATTTTCCAAAAAAAAAATTTTAATCGATAGCCCATACAAAACTATATAAGAATGTAAATTTTTGAGATTGTGGTGCATTCCGTTTTAATGTGATAAATATTTAATCAAGGCAACTCGACACAAATTTGACCATTTTTCCAATATTTGACCACGCCTCCTGCACCCAGTTTTTGAAAAATTGAAAAACCAAAAACGCAATTTTCTTAGTTCCATATAGAGCTATCCATACAACCTATTCAAAAATTCGTGTGACACGTGTTTTTTTTCGCTGGACATTTGGTGTGGAATGCCTCATACTTATAAATGTCTTCGCATATGGGGCAAAACGCGTCAACGGTCCACACCAAAAAACAAATGTTGTCCTATTCAAGTATAATTTTGGCAAAATATTTGGTTAATGATAGTTAGTATAAATTACAAATATAAAATTTTTTGATGAAATATTGGCAGAGTTACAGGGTTGGGAAGTTTTGATGTTTTTGAAAGAAATATATTTTGGTGAATTTTAATTAACACTTTGATGAAACAAAAATTATAATTTAAAAAACTAATTTTAAAGTATTTTTGATGGCCTTTAAAATGGCATTTGTGTTTTTTTTTAAAAAAATAAATTTGACCTTAAAATTCAAGGTCAAAATATTAAATTGTAATTATCTTATAAGGGTCGCACTTTTAAATTTTTTTCACTAAGCCCATTAGAAAGCTTGACATTTTTTTTAATTTCGGTTTTTTAAAAAAAAATGGTATGTATGATACTTTATGAGAAATCAATTTTTTAGGAGTATATAACACTCAAATTGTACTGAAATCGCTTTAATCTGCATATAATAACAACAACAAAAATCAATGCTTAGATAAAGTGTGCGTTGTAAACACACACAACAAACGTTACACGCATAAAAAATAAAGAAATCAGTACAGTTTGGGTGTTATGTACTCGTAAAAAAATTGATTTCTCATAAAGTATCATACATACCATTTTTTAAAAAAAAACCGAAATTAAAAAAAATGTCAACCCTTCCTGTGGGCTTAGTGAAAAAAATCTAAAAGTGCGACCCTTATAAGATAATTACAATTTAATATTTTGACCTTGAATTTTAAGGTCAAATTTATTTTTTTCAGAAAAACACAAATTCCATTTTAAAGGCCGTCAAAAATACTTTAAAAGTCGTTTTTTAAATTATAATTTTTGTTTCATCAAAATGTTAATTAAAATTCACCAAAATATGTTCTTTTCAAAAACATCAAAACTTTCCAACCTTGTAACTCTGCCAATATTTCATCAAAAAATTTTATATTTGTAATTTAGAATACCTATCATTAACCTACTATTTTACCAAAATTATACTTAAATTGGACAACATTTGTTTTTTGGTGTGGACCTTTGACGCGTTTTTCCCCATATATGTTGTGTATAATTTAAAATATACATTTCAACTGATAATATACAGGGTTTTATGTTGCCATATAAACCAGGGGTAACTCATGAATAGTAGTGTCAGTAATAGCGAAGTCGTTACACTCAAAATATTTTGTAAGTAAATTCAACTGAAAAAACATTTAAAACAATCGTTTTTCCTTTTAAAAAACGGACTACTTATATTTCAGTTGAACCAACATACTTTTTCAGTTATTTTTAAACGTTAATAAATGACTAGACATTCCGTAAAAACAAACGATATTTCAGATATTTTAACTGTTTACAATATTTTATTTTGTGAAGTAAAAATAAAATTTTTTGAATAACAAACTACAAAAACGGTACTTCTGTAAAATTATACGGTATAATCAGTCACAAATAATTTAACTGATAAAAATGTTTTTCCGTAACTTTTGTAGTTTATTATTTTAACAACTGTATAAATCGTTCAATATTTTATTTTCATTGAAAAACAAACGATAAAACGTTTAAAACAACTTTAACTAAAAACTTTTTGAATAACCGTAAATAGTTACTGTAAAACTTTTCTAGGTGTATCTACAGATGGCAATCTTTTTTTGGAAAGTATTTGGGAACGATTTGGGAATAACGAAAAATAAACATTAAACATTTTTAAAATTATGAATGAAAATTATTGTTGTGTCACTTGAAAATAAAAAAATACATAATAAAAACTAGAAATAGAAAATACTTCAGACTGGTCACACAATTAAGTTCGACGATGTAAAAATTTTGGATATAGAAAATAGGGAAAAGAAGAGATACACAATCGAAAGCCTTAGAATACAACAAAAAATTAAAATAACAATGAACTTGAAGGAGGACACGAAAAATATAAATGCAAATTATAGTGTTGCCATAACTTAAGCTGTGATATTATTTATATATATGTGTTTAAATTTTAAATTTATGTTTTTATGTTTTGTTATGTTACATATACTTAAAACCTTTTTATTTTTAATGTGATAAAATTTTCAAATTTGTAAGTTAAAATTGTTTTTGTGTAATATCATTGTACTTATTTTATTTGTTTTATATTTTCTTAAATAGACAATCCCCTGAAAAAGTCGAAAAACAACCGACGAAAAGTCGGGAAAAAATTGTAATAAAAATTGATTTTTATTTACATTGAGGAAATTTAGGCCCCACTAGCTTAACAAAAAACATTAAGAAATGAATATAATTAAATTAAAACAACAAGCAAAATTAAACGAAAAATAAAAGGTAAACAAAATTTCCAGCTTTCCCAGATAGCATTTGTAAAACTAACACCACCTTTAAACGTCAAAAAGAATTGACTCTTGCATAGTCTTTATATATTTAAGTTTTTGATATAAGTAAACCTTAATATTCAAATATCCCAGTAAACATCAATGTAAGTGTGAGTGGAATGTAACCAATACAGAACAAATTTTGTACATAAATAGTATGAATTACGTTCATTGATTTCAATTCATTCTATCCTTATATATATGGGGCATTCCATGTGAAATCGGACACTTTGAAAAACTTTTTTTTTAGATTTTTTCAATTTGTTTACAGTTTTTAGTACCCTTCGAAAACTCCTTCGTGGTAAATTTTCAGATTTTTTTGATGACCCGTTCAAAAGATATCGAATTTTTAAAAATTGGCAGTTTGTTCCTTTACTCAAACTTCTTTTAATCATAACTTCTTCAATAATGGTCCGAATTTCAAATTTTTTTTTTTCAAAATTTTTGTTTTTTTACGCACTTTCTAAAAAAAAATCCCAAAAAATTCTTAAAAGCGCTCTAGTATGCGATTTTTAAGTTTTAAAATTTAAATCTCATTTTTGATAATGTTTGTACTCTTCGATTTTTTTGAAATTTTTTTGTGTAAAACTTCTATCAATTCTACAAATTTTTTGCCCAGGAAGATCATGGGATAACGATTATTACTATTTTTTAAAATTTTTTGAAAAAATTTTATTGTAATTTTTCAATCTTAAAATCATTTCTACTGCTCCAGTGGTGCGTCATAGAGGGGTCCTTTATAAGACCGACCCCCATTAATTTTTACGTCTTAACATTTCTTTGGAACAAACTAATACTCTATCTCCAATTTCTAAGGGGGCTCCCACACAAAACGACATTTTTTTAAATTTGTTCCAACCGCTTTAACTGCCCTAATAGTGCCCTTAGAGCAACAAAATGTATGACCGACCCAAAATATTTTTTTAGTCCAAACATTTTCTCTGAACACACCTACCCTCTATCTTTAACTGTTAAGGCGGTCCCCATACAATTTTTTTTATTTTTTGTAAATTTGTTTTATTTAATCAGCTTCTACCGGTCCAATGGTGCGTCCGAGAGGGGTCATTAGTGAGACCGACCCCCATTTATTTTTACCCTACAACATTTTTACAAAACATACCTACGCCCTATCTCCACTCTCTAAGCAGGCTCCCATACAAAATTACATTTTTATAAAATTTGCTCCAACTGTTATTTGTATGGGAGCCTACTTAGGGAGTGAAGATAGGGCTTAGGTGTGTTTTGAAAATATGTTGTAGGATAAAAATAAATGGGGGTCGGTCTCACTAATGACCCCTCTGGGACGCACCATTGGACCGGTAGAAGCTGATTAAATAAATCAAAATTACAAAAAATAAAAAAAATTGTATGGGGACCGCGTTAACAGTTAAAGATAGAGGGTAGGTGTGTTCAGAGAAAATGTTTGAACTAAAAAAATATTGTGGGTCGGTCATACATTTTGTTGCTCTAAGGGCACTATTAGGGCAGTTAAAGCGGTTGGAACAAATTTTAAAAAATGTCGTTTTGTGTGGGAGCCCCCTTAGAAATTGGAGATAGGGTATTAGTTTGTTCCAAAGAAATGTTAAGACGTAAAAATTAATGGGGGTCGGTCTTATAAAGGACCCCTCTATGACGCACCATTGGAGCAGTAGAAATGATTTTAAGATTGAAAAATTACAATAAAATTTTTTCAAAAAATTTTAAAAAATAGTAATAATCGTTATCCCACGATCTTCCTGGGCAAAAAATTTGTAGAATTGATAGAGGTTTTACACAAAAAAATTTCAAAAAAATCGAAGAGTACAAACATTATCAAAAATGAGATTTAAATTTTAAATCTTAAAAATCGCATACTAGAGCGCTTTTAAGAATTTTTAAAAAAACAAAAATTTTGAAAAAAAAAATTTGAAATTCGGACCATTATTGAAGAAGTTATGATTAAAAGAAGTTTGAGTAAAGGAACAAACTGCTAATTTTTAAAAATTCGATATCTTTTGAACGGGTCATCAAAAAAATCTGAAAATTTACCACGAAGGAGTTTTCGAAGGGTACTAAAAACTGTAAACAAATTGAAAAAATCTAAAAAAAAGTTTTTCAAAGTGTCCGATTTCACATGGAATGCCCCATATATAAAAATGACATGTTAGTTTGTTTGTTTGTATGTTTGTTTGTTTGTGTCGCTTTCAGAAAAAAACTACTGAACCGATTCAAATGAAATTTGGCATGTAGATAGTACGTTTCCTGGAATGAAAAATGGCACCAATGGCATCTCGATTGGATGCCCCGCCTCCTTTTACGCCCACTTTTTGTGAATTTCAGATTTTTCAATATATTTGGTTGTTGTACTATATTTGGATGTTTGTTATTGATAAAAATACAATTTGGCATACTAATAAGGCGTTTATTGCAAGGAAATATATGCCATCCCGCATCTTGATTGGAAGCAACGCCTCTTTTTAAGATCCTTACAAAGGGGCGTGGCATCCTTTGGTTTTTCTGTCTGTCTGTCCACAATCGAGGATAAACGGCTGAACCGATTTACATGAAATTTTCACCACAGATAGTACTAACCGAGACGGGAACTATAGGCCATAAGAGAGACCGATCGGCCAAGTGGGCGTAAAATGCCACGCCCCTTTATATTATATTAACCATTATTTCTGCCTTTTCAGCAATTACACTTAAACGGCTGAACCGATTTTAAAGAAATTTTCACCACAAACAGTACTAATCCAAGCGGGAAATATAGTTTATAATAGGGCAGCGATCACACAAAGGGGCGGAAATGCCACGCCCCTTTGTACTTCATTGAAAGTTATTTCTACCTGTCCCGTAATCACGCTTAAACGTCTGAACCGATTTTAATGAAAATTTCACCACACATAGTACTAACCCAGACGGGCACTATGGGATATAATAGGAAGGCGCTCTGACTGATGGGCGTAAAAGTCCACGCCCCTTTGTATTACATTGAAAGTTATTTCTGCCAGTTCCGTAATCACTCTTAAACGTCTGAACAGATTTTATTGCAATTTTCAAAACAGATAGTACTAACCGAAGCGGGAACAATATGCCATATCAGCACGTTATTGGGCAAAGGCGTTTTAAAATGCCGCTCTTTGTATTAATTTCAAATTATTTTTGACTGCCATAATAAAGCGCGTTTGGACAAAGAGGCATAAGTTGCATCGCTCTTTTGTTCTATACTAAAAGTTGTTTCTGTCAGTTCGCAATTACGCATCAACGGCTGAATCAATTAACATGAAATTTTCGCAACATATAGTACTAAACGAGGCGGGAACTATACAACATAAAATGAGCGATCGGACAAAGGGGCATACAATGACACGCCCCGAAATTTATTGCACCTCCTTTCTGCCTTTTTCGCAATCACGCTTATTCGGCTTAACTAATTTTGAAGAAATTTCCACCGCAGATAGTACTAACCGAGGCAGGAGCTATAGGCCACAAAAGAGTTCGGATTGCCAAAGGGGAGTAAAATCCCACGCTCTTTTGAATTACATTGAAAGTTATTTCTACCTGTCCCATAAGCATGCTTAAACGGCTTAACCAATTTTAATGGATTTTTCACCACATATAGTACTTCCGAAACGGGAATAACAAACCATAATAGAGCGTGTTTAGACCACGGGGCGTAAGTTGTCACGCCCCTTTGAAAGTTATTTTCTGTCTGTTCCGTAATTACACTTAAGCTACTTAACTGATTTTAACAAAATTTCAACACATATAGTACTTACTAACCGAGGCGGGAACATTATGCCATATTAGCGCGTGATTGGGCAAATGCGTGTATTTTTGGCAGTTCCGCAATCACGCAAAAACGGCTGAGCCAATTTTTAATACTGATTAACCGATGCGGGCCCATATCAGTGTGCGATCGAACAAAGGGACGTAAATTGCCACACCGATTTATAATATATTGAAAGATATTTCTGCCTATTCGGTTATCACGCTTAAAGGGCAGTTTACACGTTAACTACCCTTGACCACCCTTATCTCCTATTTCCCAGTATTAGTGATACGATTTTCCGGGTTTAAATAATTTTGTATGAAAAATTATTTGAATTTGACAATTGCTATCCCCCAATACTGGGAAATAGTAGATAAGGGTGGGCAAGGGTAGTTAACGTGTATCTCCTATTTCCCAGTATTAGTGATACGATTTGCCGGGTTTTAATAATTTTGTATGAAAAATTATTTGAATTTGACATTTGTTATCCCCCAATACTGGGAAATAGTAGATAAGGGTGATCAAGGGTAGTTAACGTGTAAATCAAGCTTAAGTGATTTGATTTGCCGGGTTTAAATAATTTCGTATGAAAAATTATTTGAATTTGACAATTGTTATCCCTCAATACTGGGAAATAGTAGATAAGGGTGGTCAAGGGTAGTTAACGTGTGAATCAAGCTTAAACGTAGAGTACTAAACAAGGCGGGAATAATGGGTCATATCAGCGCGCGATCGGACAGAGGTGGTGTAAAGTAATGCGAAATTGAAATTTTCACCAGATGTAGAGCTAACCGAGGATACAACCAAAGGCAATACAAACTGTTATTCATAATATAATATTTTTATATGCGAAACAGCTAGTGTATGAATAAAATCATACTATTTATAAATATTTCAATAAAATTTAAATTTCCAAAAAAAATCAAATAAACAAAGTTTGTTTGAAATAAAAAATATTAAAAGTTGTCAAAAATTTTCTTTGTTTTGTTTTGAGGGAAAAATAATTTGCAACAAAATTGCATTATTTAGCGAAAAAAGGTATGTAAAATATGTGAGAATATACATTTTTATAGCTTTACATGTTTTTTTATTCATATAAACTTTTTATTCCAGAAATCCAGCCGATTCTGTTGATTCCTCAAATATGAAATTCATCCTTCAAGAAATCATCATGAGGAGAAGCAGCTTCTTTCAATTAACAAATAATTATTGAGGAATTTAAGCAAGAATGTTAGCGAATTCAGTGTTTAACTTTTAAAATTGTGTTCATTGTATAACTTTGTATCAAAAAAGTAGTCAGACTAATAAAACGGGAGATATCAATTAAAATACACACGGATTTTTCTTATTTTTTATAATGTACCATTTTTTACTAGTAACCAAACCCCCCCCCCCAAAAAAAAAAAAATCCAAAAATAATTCGTTCATACCCTGCATGACCAAATTCATAAATAGTATGAATAAAGTTTGGGAAAAAAAGTCATGTTAGATTCATATTATTTATGAATAAATTTATTCCAAATATGAACTTTTTTTTTCTGTGTAGCAAATTTTTCATAATCTAAGTGCGGTGTCAGACCCGATAAGTTTGGTTTGAGACACTTGATTCTAGTGACTAGAACAACAATTTTAGGCGATTTTTCGATGACATAATAAAGGGGCATAACTGTTACAATTTTTATTTAAAAACTTTCCCCTTTTTAAATATTGCACATTGGGGCAGCTATATCACGGCCCTTGGCAAAAAGTCAAAAACTGAAACTGCGAATTTTGAAAAACGGGTAGCACCAATGGAAAGCCAACAAAACTCTGCATATAACCTCATACTTATTTTTAGCTTGGGGCCTTCCTATAGAAAGGGTTCAAAGTCAAGCAAAAATATGTTGAATTAATAAATTTTAAATAATTTTAATTTGAAGGTGATGTTTGGTGCACTTAAAGACACATAAAACGTCCACACTCCGAAATTTTTTGAATGTCTCATGATTAAGAATTATGTTAAGAACATTTTTGGACTTTTAAAGCTATAAACACATGCAAAAAAGTTATACTTTTGGGGCATTTTCAAATAGGCTATTAAGAAAATAAAAATTAATATAATTCATAATTTCAAAGGAATAAAAGTATACTGCGAATTGCACTGAATTGATACTACTCATATGTGGAATATATAGCGACAACAACAAGATTCCAAGTAAAACGGTTGCATCAATTTGCCTCTAGGCCATGTTATCGCGGTTTTAAAAACCCTCTAAAGTCGAAAAATAAAATATTAATGGGATTTTCACAGTGAGGATTAAATTTGCCTTTTTTAGTTAGGTATTTGCCAAATTTGCCATTTTACTAAACGTCAAGTGTTTGCCACCATTTCTTCTTTACATATCGTGAGCGCACTTTTCGTTAATAATTTGAACAAAAAAATTTTAATTAACTTTTTACATTCACAATTTTAAAATAAACACAAAAAGTTTGTATGTTTCTTTTTGTATAAATGTTTTTGTTGCTGCGTTTGAAATTTCAGCATAAACAATATGCCTGTTCGTTTACCTTACTACAATCTGCTCATTTTTACTACTTTTACTACAGCTGGAAATTTTCAATATAAAAAATAAACAAAACTTTCCAGATGTAGTAAAACTAGTAGGAAATTTGGGTAAACAAACAGACCTAATCACAGCTGTTTTAATTTTTACGTTTTTTTTATTTGCACACTGGCATTTTGGTTTTTAGACAAGGTTTGAGTTGGGCATTTTAAGAATAATATGCCACATTCAAATTGGCATTTTTTGTGACGTTTGGCACATTTGCCAAATACCAAACTAAAAAAAGGAAAATGTAATCGTCACTGTGAAAAACCCATAAGTGTTTTATAGAATTTAATTAGGAATCTTACAAATATCGGTATATAAAAAATAAGCAACAAAGGAGGATTAAGCGATTTTATATAAGGGGTTACACACTAAATTTCCAACTCACAAATGTTATTCGAATATATGATTGGTTCAACCTAAATGTCCAACTTGAAAATTTTATTCGCATTTATTTCGACCTTACTCTTTCGATTATCAATTCTGAAGTTACTATTTCGATATTCTTAAAAAATAAATACTATTTGGCGGTTTTATATGCAAGGTTTCACACTCAATTTCCAATCAACAAATTTTATTCATATCAATTTCGATGTTACTGTTTTGATAATCTTAAAAAGTAATAAGTAGGAGGGATTTATATATGAGTGATTTCACACTAAATTTTCAACTCACGTATTTTAATCGTATCCATTTTTAATTTATTTTTATATTTTCTTGGAGAAGAAATACTTATTACAATCCTTTTTTGCTTTTTCGTTAACATCCTTTTCGCTTTTCTGCGAAAAGTTATAGATTGAGTATTGGAAAACTCTTAAAAACGAAATTATTATTTATGAATTGAGATAGGTGTCAAAAAATTTGGAAATTCAAGTTTTTTTTAAACAAAAAATATAACAGCTAATTTTTAAATTTAAACAAAAAACATAAATTTGCTGGAAAATACAGACAATCGCTTAAAGATGTCCTGCATAGGTAAGAATTTTTTGGTCTTTTTACAATTTAAATATATTTTAAGTTATAACATTAATTTTTTTTATAAATGATTTTAAAGAACTTACTGCAATGCAACTGCATGAAATTTTAAAGAGTTCACAAAATAATGGGATGGATGAAAAATTTAATATGCTTAAAGACTTTCTTGAGCGACGTCACAAATGCGATATAAATGGAGATGCATTTAATCTGCATTTTAGTAATTTTAAACGAAAATATTTATTGTAGTGGAAACTTGCAAAGAGATATGAAGCAAAATTTGTTTAAAAAAATCAAGAGTGGCTAAAGCCCACAGTTTCATTTCCTACAACTCAAAAATCAAAACAGGGCCGCCCCACATTGACATTTGAGTTATGTTCAAAGCGAAGTAAACGTATGAAAACGGAGGAATTACGTTCGAGTAATGAAACTTGTGTATTGACATATGCTGCACAAATGAGCCTAAGAGCTGACGGCGGTGTTGACGAGGCTAATTTAGCTGTAGCTGTAGTATTTTTAAAGAAAATTTACATAATTTTTATGTAAACATTTACTTTATTTAATGAAATATATGACATAAATTAAATACAAGTATCTTTAATTTAAAATAATATTCCCTCTCTTTTTATCCTAAATTTAAGGAAAAATATTCTATTATTTAAAGTAAATCTTCTTTAATTGGAATAAATTTTTTTAATTAAATTAAGTACACATATATTCAGGTTTAGAAAATACGAGTGCCTTTTTCATCGTAAATTTAAAGAAAAAAATTCTTATATTTTAAAGAAATTTTTCTTTGGAGCCAAATTATGTGCAATTTTTCTTTAATTTTAATAAATTTTCTTTAATTTTAGTACACTTTTTTTTGAGTGTGCATAGTCTTTATATATTTAAGTTTTTGTGCTAAACTACTTATACACCCAAGAAAATAAATATACGACCATATAGTTTTTGTAAATTTGTTTCTTTTATTAAAGAGATAACCAACACAAATTATAGAAATAAATATCTATGTTGTAATAGTAATTTACCCATATGCAATGCAGTAAAAGAACTGATCTTAAAATATTATTTGTTTTAGTTAACTATTTATTTTGCTTTCAATTTCGAAGGAAATATGTATGCTGCGAAAACCATAAAACCAGGGGGCTAATTCTCGCAGTCGATAGCTATCGAAATTCTACTCGAACGTGCAATTTTTTTTCTTTTGGGATGATATCACTCGTGATCGAGTTGTGTGTATCGAAATTTCTAATGATGTCATTCGATATCGAGCGAGTGTTTATACGTTATCGTGCGGTATTTCATTCGATAGCAAATTAGCATTCGATATTCCGTTTATTTCTGTATTTTATGATATTACTGTATTAAATTTTTGTATAATATTACAAATAACATTTTTTAAGAGACAAATACAAAAAAAAACCGAAAATCTTATTCAACAAGTTGAAGTTTGTATTTAATGCTTTTGAAGTGTGTATTAAAGATGGGCGATAATCACGTGATTTGCTTAAATCATGCGAGGGTGATTTTTATTTCAATCACGTGATTGTGAGTAAGCGTGAGTTGAAAAAAATCTGGCATTAGTCACGCGTGAACAATTTTTTTTACTCACGTGATTAGTAAGTGAGCGTTATTAAAACAAAAAAATTACGTGAGTGATTCGAGCGTAAGTGACTGTGAGTCAAAATTTACTCATACGCCCATCTCTCTGTATGATACTTGCTTTTTTAAAGTAAGTTATCGGATGAAGTTATCGAAATTTTCATAAAAAACCCTAATAAAGTTAGCAACTAATTTCTTGAAAAAAAAAAAACAATATCATGCACCACCATACAAACGAAATAATTTTGGAAGATAGAATACGATATAAAATTACAGTCAAACTCTGTTATAACGAACTCGGTTATAACGAATTCTCGGTTATAACGAACTAAAGCTATAGTTAGTTTAGAAGTGTAGTAGTGAAGTAGTGAGGTAGAGCCTTATGTGATTTTCAATAAGAAAAAAGAGTGTAGAAATTTTTTAAATTTGTGTGTTCTTCATACACATTGAATTTTGACATAAGCATAAAAAGTAGAGCGAGGTAGAGAAATTCTATTCTCAACAGATTTTGTTTACGTCTCTCTACTTTTTAGTCTTATGGAAAAATTCAATGCGTATGAAGAGCACACAAATTTTAAAATTATATACACTCTTTTTTCTTATTGAAAATCACATAAGGCTCTACCTCACTACTTCACTACTACACTTCTAAACTAATTATGGCTTAATTCTAAAGTCCCGACGTTTTAGCATCAATTTTCACACAAAGTAGTTCTTTTATAACGAACTCGGTTATAACGAATCCTCGGTTAAAGCGAACTGCTTATTATGGTCCCACGAACATAATTTCATGTATATTTACCTTTTTATAACGAACTCCCATAAACATTTTTTAATGTGTGGCAATCATGTTTATCAAGCTGACATAAGGTTGGAATTTTTTGGTTTATATTATAATTTTGATAAATTTATTTATATTTTTTATGATTTCTTCTCAATAAGTAGTTTATTTACGAAAACAACATAAAATTAAACAAATTTGGATCTTTTTTTTAGAAATAAAACTAGGTTGATAAAAAATATACCCCGCTTATAGCGAACTTCGCTTATAACGAACTTCTTTTACTGGTCCCTCGGAGTTCGTTATAACCGGGTTCGACTGTAGTTTGTTTGTCAAAATGTATAATCAAGAATTAGTCTAAAAATTATATATAATTAAAATTTAAGTCAAATCGGACAATTTTAACCCTTCACTTATTTTTTTTTTAATTAAACTAAGCGTGTAAATAACTCTACATTTTTGAAAATATATTGATAAAATTTGATTATTTAATAAAATTCAGCTTGACGGCAAAACATTTTTTTTACAATTAAAAACTCATTTACAATGTATTGCATTTAATATTATCTACCAGAATTTTCGACGTTAACACATAACCGTGAACTTTGTATGGCAGAACATTGATAAGTATGCCAACAATAAAGGCCTGTTATAATTCGAAATTATTAAAATAAAACCAAATATTTATAAATGCATATGTTTAGGCTGAGCGACAAAAACATGTTAACATTTAAAACAAAAACAAATTTTACGTTTATTACATGCCTAAAACTATGATTTAAAAAATACAAAAACACTGAAACATAAAATCGAATCGAAAAGTAACGAGTCCCATCATCCGCAAATTTCGAACTATCGATATTATAGTCGAAACAAAATAATTTCGATCAGTCTTTGATTGACCGTGATCATAAATAGACGTATTGTGTGCAAACTTTTTGTATTTTTTTCAAATTACAAAAACAAAACATTTAAGTGTTTTGTTAAAAACAAAGGGATTAGTAAATTCCATTATTTAATCTGACAATAACAAAATAAAGCGTTTACGTGATAATGAAGATGTTAATGCATCAAATAGGCATAACGTAATGAATAATAAAAAAAATAAAACAGAGCAACAACAACGTTGTTAACAACTCTAACTACTTTCAACCTCTTCAAACAGTTGATGAGGACGATAATGATGAAGTTATAATTCCTAAAACAAATAAAGTTCACATTCCACCAATAACTATTTTAAAGTGTAAAATTGTTCAAATTCAAGACTTTTGTAATGAGTTAAAAATTAAAGATTACACCGCTCAACAAATCGAAGGGTTTTGGCTCCGGTTTGAAGTTTGATATAAAATTTTTAAAGATTTTGACTCGCTGATTCCAAATTCGTGCTCCAAATTTTTCCATCACGTCTAGAATTTTAATTATTCGCGGTTAAAAATGCGAAAAAACGCGATTTTTGCCTTTTTTGAAAGCCTGCACAGCAGCCGCTGGGTGGAATAAAAATCAGGTATAAAGCGTGAGAGTAGAATTGAACTATGATCTCAAAAATATGATCAAACAAATTTCAAGTTGTTGCACTATTATTGGCCAAACATGCATTTTAAAAAAACACTGTCAAAAAAATTAGAAAAAGCACCATTTTCAAAAGGCTCTAATACAATAACCAGATGATCAATCTTTACAGTGATGAGCTCAAAATTTAGGCAAAAGTTCATTCTTTCTTATAGACTTTTAAACCCATTAAATATATCTTCCGGTGTATGCGAAAAATAACACAGAAATCTTAAATTTGTAAAATATTTATTTTTTTTAGTTTTTCTTTGAAAAATATCAAAAAAAACTAAGGTACCTTATCTTTTTTACAAAAATTATAATTTTAATAGAGTCATTTTAAAACGCAATTGTAACCCAACCAAACGCAATAATTAGAAAAAAATTGTTTTCTATGTTTTAGACCATAGACAAATTATACTTTTGCGCTTTATACCAAATTTGTATTCCACTGAATGGCTGCTGTGCAGGCTTTCAAATAATGCAAAAATCGTCATTTTTCGCATTTTCAACCGTGAATAACTAAAAATCTGGACGTGATGGGAAAATTTGGAGAACAGATTTGGAATCAGGAGATCAAATTCTACTAAAATTGATCATCAGAATTCAAACCGGAAAATGAGTGTTGAGCGGTGTTATTCAATACGAAAAATATCTATTGGACTAAAACTATTTTGTAATAGTAAAGAAGACTTTAATTCAGTATGCCAAAATTTGGAATCCAAATTTGAATTTTTTACTTACGGCGCAAAAGATGAAAAACCGTACAAAGCTATTTTACTTGGTCTAGAGAAATTCGACCCCTTAATAATAAAAAATAAATTAATTAGTAAGGGACTAGCATGTCAAAATGTTAAACTAGTTACGAGAGTAACAGGTGCAAACACTGAGCAGTGTATTTACATTGTATATTTTCAAAAAAAAACTGTAACTGTCAAGGAGTTAAGGCATAACCACTCCGTAATTGATTACATAAAAGTCAAATGGGACTATCTAAAACGTAAAACCTCGAAAATAACCCAGTGTCACAACTGTCAAATGCTTGGACATGGATCCAGTCGTTGCAAGGTTAAAACATTTTGTGCAAATTGTGCCGGTTCTCACCAAACTTCAGAATGCAAGTCGGATGAAATATTATGTGCCAATTGTAAAGGCAACCACAAATCTCTTTCACCCGAGTGCCCCAGTAGGTTAAAATTCCAACAACTTAGACAGAGAGCACAACCCAGAGAATATCGTGCGCATCGTCAACAACACAACAATATTAGTAATGTTTACAACAACAACCGAAACTACAACACAGACTTTCCGAACGTGCTGAATCAAAGTAGCACCCCTAATAATAATGATTGGAATCAACAACGCAACAACAACAATAGCCCTGTAGGCTAGTTGGTAGCGTGCTAGCCTATTAAACAGGAGGTCGTGGGTTCGATTCCCACCAAAACCCTTGGTCGATTTCGCTACAACGAGACGACGGTCATTGTTACCAGTTCTCGGTTAGGTTAAAATTATTTAAAATGAGTTGTAAATAAAAATTATTTAAAATGAGTTGTAAAAAAAAACTGATCATTGGATCAAATTATTATTATTTATTATTAATAATAATAATAACAATTTATTTTCTCTTGATGAAAATAAAAATCTTACTATGGAGTCGATTTCAAAACTTAAAAATTGTAAGAGCAAGGAGGATCAGTTCGAAGTAATTACTTCACTTGCTTGCAAATTTCTTTACCAATGATTTTAAACATTAGTATAGCATCATGGAACGCCAGATGCATTCGTAATAAAAAACTAGAACTTGTTAATTTCTTATCACAGAACAGGGTTGCAAAAGTTGGTACAATTGTACTTTTTTTGGTACAATTCAAAGCTCAAAAGTACAATGGTACACCAATGATTTATTTGGTACAATTTTAGAATTTCCCGGGTTTATGTTTTTTATACACTCCTGTTAGTAATAGAGGGTATATATAAGATTGTCATTCCGAGCAAACATTTATTGTGATTTTTGCAGCACAGCTTCTTTTCATTACATACCATAGCGTATTCAAAGAGCGATCTTGAGGGTAAAGTAAAAGTAAGAGGGAAAAATAATTTTTTTTTGTAAAGATTTTTTTAATAAATTTATTTAACGAAAGAATGATACTTGGTGCTTCAATTGGCGCTAAAGGAACACATGATTTCACTGCATTTTAACAGCGCTCTATCACTGCTACGAAATGGTGCTTTAAACTCTCATATCGCTCTTTGGCTGTGATTTCTTTCCAAAAGCTGCTTTCAGTTCAAAAAATTTCTGCTGGGATCTTAAATTTTCCGTGGCGGGTTGGTACCGAAACTGTGAACTTCGGATGGTTTTTTTCGCGAATTAACGTGTTAAAAATGTTAAAAAAACCCCACTAAAGGCCGTTTGTCACGATTATACTAACAATAAGTCGTATGATTTTGTTAAACCAAAATAAAATGAAATTTGGTCTGACTGTCAAAAAATCAAACAAAAAAAATTTTCGATACATTGCTCTTTGCAACCATCACATTTCAAATAATATGAAAACAGCTGTTTAGAAAAATAATTGCTGAAAAGATAATTTGTTGCGTATTTAAAAAAAATCATAAAAATAAGAGACTTATAAAGTAATAACCTTAACTTTCTATCTTTAGTTTTTCTTTTTTATATTTTTGGCAATAAATTTAAAAAAAATACATCCCTGATAAAATGAAAAGTCTCAGCTTTTAGAAATATTTCTAAAAATGACGAGTATTATACGAATGTCAAAATTTCTTCCATATTACCGTCCGTGTCATTACATTTCGCATGTACACGATAACATTTTTAAATTCTATACAATTTTTTGACAGATCATTTTACCGAGTCTTATCGTGACAAACGGCCTTTAACAGTATTTCAAGAATATTTTACAAAGGTTTTTTGTCTCTCTTAAAAATTTTTAAAATAAAAAATAAAAATTTACTCGAAAAAAAAAATTTCCATTATTTTTGTTTTTTTTTTAATAAAAAATATTCAAAATAAAATTTTTGGTACAGTTGGGATCGAAAAAGTACAATTTTATGATCTCGATAGTACAATTTTGATGTTCCGATTTTGCAACCCTGTCACAGAATAAAATCGATATTTGTCTTGTCTCTGAAACGTGGTTAAACAAAACTATTTCTATTAAAAATAGTGAATTTTATTGCTATAGATGCGACCGTGAAACTAGCAGAGGGGGTGGTGTTGCAGTGCTAGTTAGAAAAAACATAGAACATATTTTGATACCACCATTACAAACTTCTCTCATTGAAAATATTGGGGTCAAAATTCGTATGTCCAACGGCAATTTTATTAGCATATATTCCTGTTATTTTCCCGGTGGTTCTGCAGGTAATAACAACGTTAAAAAAGAGCAATTTAAATCCGAACTTCTTAAACTAACCAGGGCTAATGAAATGTTTTTACTCGGTGGTGATTTTAATAGCAGACACAGCTTATGGGGCTGCCAAAGATTAAATTGTTGGGGAAATTTGCTCTATGAAAAAATTGACCCCGAAAATTTCCAAATTCTTTTTCCAAGTGACCATACTTATATCCCTTCTGATCCCCGGAGACAAGCCTCTACACTTGATTTATTTATAACAAATATCGCCGATAGCCTCTCATCTGTCACAGCATTGAATGATCTGTGCTCTGATCATCTTCCTATAAAATTAACTATAACAAACGAATTCCAAACTGTGCAAAGGTCATATCTTGACTTTAATAGGGCAAATTGGACTAGATATTCAGCATTTATTAAAAGAAACTTAGTAGTTTCAAATGCCGATACCAATAACAATTGTGAAAAAATTGATTCAATGATCTCATCATTTAACGATACTGTTCAAGCAGCAATAAACCATAGTGTTCCCCGCAGAATAATAAAATCCAAATCTTCAACTCTACCACAACACATAAAGCATATGATCCAAATAAGAAATGTATTCAGAAGAAATTGGAAACGTTTTCGGCACACTTCTGATCTTGTAAGTACAAATCAATATAACCATCGTATATCGGAAGAAATAAAGAAATGGAAAAATAATGCATGGAACAACAAACTTTCATTACTAGACAAGGGATCTTCTCCATTCTGGAATATTTCAAAAATTTTAAAGAAAATTTCCAATAACATTCCGGTTTTAAAACACAACAACAATATTTATCACACTCAACGAGATAAATGTGAGATTCTGGGACAAATTTTTAGCGAAAACCACTCAATATCATCTAACCTCAGTGATCCAACAACTACTTCGCTAGTAAATAGTGCAGTTGACAATCTGGCACTTATTGAATGTTTCCCTCATAATAATGTTTCCGTGTCTATGGACAAAGTAAAATTCATTATTAAGCAATTAAACAACAAAAAATCTCCTGGATTAGACTGAATAAATAATAAATGTCTGAAGGCATTGCCTACACTCAAAAAAATAAAACTGTAAAGTTAGCAAAAAATTTAGTTAAATTTAACTAAAAAAACACCTGATTTTGAACCTACTAAATTTCTAGTTAATTTAACAAAAACTATTTAGTTAACTTTTCGTAGAATGAATGTAGCAATAAAAACCGTAATTTTAACTAAAAATTCAGCTGAAAATTTCGTAACATTTTTTTAGTTGAATTCAGCTAAACTTTTTGTAAAAAATTTTAAGTTTGGCAAATATTGGTTTTAAACACTAACACTTCACTTATTTTTTCTTTTTTTTTCACAGCTTACACTCAAAAAAAAAGTGAACTAAAATCTGGGAAAATTAACTCAATTTTGAGAAAAAGAGGGAATGATTTGGCTCCAAAGATTTTTTTTCTTGGTTTTAGTTCATAATTTTCCCAAATATAAGGAAAACAAAGTTATTTAATTTTAACCCAATTTTAACTAGAAATTGGGAAAAATTATACTTCACATTTTAAAAATAGATTGGGTCTAGACCCTGGACCCATGGGTTCGGACCCCATTTAACTCGAGACCCCGTTGGTCCTTTAAGGGTCCCCATAGATTTTGAACCAAAACTTGTGTCCGTTTCGCTCTAACTTGCTTAGTTTTTGAGATACGGTAATAAGGGGCCTAATAGGGTCTTAAGAATCTTAAAAACCGGATAACTCAAAAACTATTAATCGGAGGGATTTCGGGTATTTTGCGGAAGTGTTCTACGAGTCAAGAGCTACAAAAATGCCGTTGGACGTTTTCTCGTGTTGGCAGTATTTACCGAGATATGTGTATATATAAAATCTCGGGAATTTCAAATTTTATATCTAAAATTAGGGTCTTGAGACCCCGACAGATATGCAGAGCTAGGCTATTCCATATTTTTCTTTGTAATCTTTCTTTTGAAAATTTCATCCGTTTCGCTCTATCTCGCTTAGTTTTCGAGATATCGCCATTTTGAATTTTTAACTAAATTCTAAGAAGTTATTTACTAAATTCTTAGAAGTCATTAACTAAATTCTAGGAAGTACACTTCCTCAATTCAAAGAAGAGAAATACGATGATGTTTTTTTTAGTAAATTTTAACTAAACTTGAACTAAATTGTTTTTTAAGAAATATGTCTTAAAAATAAAGATACGATTCTTAGATTTGTGGAAAATTTCTTTGGCAGTAAGAATTTTTTCCTAATATTTAAAAAATCCATTTAAAGAAAACTTTGAACTAATTATAAGTAAATGAACTAAAATTTTTTCCTCATAGTTAAGAAAATTTCTCATTTTTAAGTTAAATTTAACTAAATTTTAGGAAAATTCATGATAAATTTTCAAAGACATTTTTTCCTTAAATTTAGTTATGTCTTTTTTTTCAGTATAAGTTCAGCTTAAGTAGGACTTATGAGATTTGCATAGGAGGCTACACAAGAAATGTTTAAAATTTTTCACTTGACAAAAATGTTACAAAAAATCAGCAAATTAATTAGTAAAAATTCGTAAACTCAGTTTTAAAGTCAACAAAAAAAATTAATTCAAAATTTGTACAAAACTAGTAATTTCGTAAATTGAACTTAACTAGAAAAAGTAGTTAAAACGCTGATTTTAACTAAAAATTTGCTAAAAAGCCAGTAAACTCGAGTTAACAAAAAAAATTTGTTAACTTTACAGTTTTATTTTTTTGAGTGTAATAATGGTATTAAACATATTACTGATATTTTTAATTCATGTCTTCGCATAAGCTATTTCCCCAAAGTATGGAAACGCTCCAAAGTTATACCAGTGAGAAAATCTAACAAACCTGCCAATTGTCCCCGATCATATAGGCCAATTAGCCTTTTATCATCCTTAAGTAAAATTCTAGAGAAAATAATTAAAGATCAACTTACGATTTTTATAGACTCACACAACATTTTACCTACTCAACAATTTCGTTTTCGTAAACAACACAATACAGTTCAGCCACTTGTTCGAATTAGGAAATTAGTAACCTCAAATTTTAATCATGGGATATCTACTGGTATGGTATTGATGGATATAAAAGCTGCGTTCGACTCAGTCTGGCACAACGGTCTGATTTTTAAAATGATCAACTATAATTTTCCAATACACTTGATTAAATTGATTCATAGTTTTCTTTCAAATCGTATCTTTGAGGTTCACATTGGACATGAACATTCTACTCAGTCTCAGATTCTTGCAGGATGCCCATTAGGGTGGTTCATAAAAACAAAAGTTGGATTTTTGAATGGGGCACCCGGAATATATATTAAGCACCGTGAAAAAATGACACGTGATTTTTTTCAAATTTTTATATTAAGGTTTAGGGGTCGCTACCGGGCCCTGAACTTTGGGATATAAAAAAAAAAATTTCACACAATGAAAAAAAAAAATTTCGTTTTTTTTATACTTTTTTTTTTTATTATAGTTTAACTTCATTAGCTTATTAACGGCAAAAGATTTCATTTTGTTGGGACAAGTTTTTCAGTTCCAAAATTGACCATGAAAAAAAAAATTGAGGCTGGTTGGGGTCTTACTCTAAAATTTTTTTAAAATTTTTTTTTTTTTAGTTTTGATAAGCTTACGTTATAGGTCTTTAGTCCCTCTTGATAATACATTCTTTGTAAAAATTTTTGTTCTTTCCGAAACATCATTAACATGCGCCGAAAATCAAACGGATATTAAAAAAAAAAAAAAAAAACGGTGAAAAAAATCGATTTTTTTTTTTTAATTTTTAATTATAATATGATAAGCTAATCCAGCTTATTAACGGCAAACAAAAATTCGATATGGTCGGAAAAGTATGTAATTTCCAAAATTTACATTGAAAATATGTTTTTTTTTTTTTTAATATCCGTTTGATTTTCGCCGCATGTTAATGATGTTCCGGAAAAACAAAAATTTTTACGAAGAATGTAGTATCAAGAGGGACTAAAGACCTATAGCTTATCAAAACTAAAAAAAAAAAAATTTTAAAAAAATTTTAGAGTAAGACCCCAACCAGCCTCAATTTTTTTTTTCATGGTCAATTTTGGAACTGAAAAACTTGTCCCACCAAAATGAAATCTTTTGCCGTTAATAAGCTAATGAAGTTAAATTATAATAAAAAAAAAAAATATAAAAAAAACGAAATTTTTTTTTTTTCATTGTATGAAAAATTTTTTTTTATGACCCAAAGTTTAGGGCCCGGTAGCGACCCCTATATGTTAATGAAAAAATTTGAAAAAAATCACGGGTCAGTTTTTCATGGTGCTTAATATATATTCCGGGTGCCCCATACAAAAATCCAAAAAAAAAAAAAAAGTGCCATATATGAACCACACTAATGCCCACAGGGTTCGTGTATTTCTCCAATACTGTACAACATCTTTACCGCAGATTTCCCCATTCTAAATGGTTGTTCCATATCTATATTTGCTGATGATACGGCGATTCTCAGTTCAGGTATATTAGCGGCTGATATTCTTACCAACCTTCAACGTGCGTTAGCAGAAGTTTATAATTATTTTACAAAATGGAATATTTTAGTCAATACGCAGAAGACCCAAGCAATATATTTTTCGAGACGTCGTAAACCATGTTATCTGCCTCAACAACCTATTTTGTGCAACAACAACTTAATTGATTGGTCCAGTAAAGTTAAATACTTAGGTGTGATATTAGACCCCAAATTAAAATTTAAAGATCATGTCCCCTACGTTATAGATAAAATTAATAAAATAATAAGACTACTGTATTCTTTATTAAACAGAAATTCTAAACTCAGCATAGCAAATAAAACTCTCATATTTAAATCAGTATTTCACGCCATCATGTTCTATGCTGCCCCATTGTGGTCTACAGCTGCACAGTGTCATATTAAAAAATTACAGATAGCCCAAAATAAACTTTTAAAAATGATACATAACTTGCCTTGGCATTATTCTACTCAACGGCTGCACAACCTTGCTAACGTTGAACTCGTCAACACTCGTATCCACAGGCTTACTACGAATTTTAATAACAAATGTCGTGACTCTGAGTTTAACCATATCAATGAGCTAGGCTCAACATAATTTTATTTTCTAACCTTAAGTCTCTTTTTATAAAAACCAAAAAAAAAAAATTTAGAAAGGTTTTTTTTTTGTAAATTTTTCCTTCTTTAAACAATGTTAAACTTAAATGCAAATAAATTACACAATATTGTTATTAAATAATTAAGCAGAAAAGGAAAATAGTCCTAAACTCTTAAAACATTGTTAAATTAGTTTATACTTAAATGATAAATAAAGATTACCATTGAAATTGAAATTGAAAAATAATTTCGATCACGACTGCGAGAATTAGCCCCACAGATAAAAATATTTTTTTCATGTTAGCTTATTTAAGATTCAGATCAGGAATAAGTGCTACCCATCACATTGCACTGTGGGCCAGCATTCCTGAATTTTGGCCATAAATTGACCGTTTAACCTATATGTCAAAAAAGTATCGCATATGGGTGCTAAAGGGTTGCTGATCACGATTCTGGAAAAAAAATTTGAAAATTCAAAATGGCGGATCCAAAATGGCGGACATGATTTTTTAATTCTTTGCATATTGTATTTACTATAATCATTGTCGATGTATTTGGGGTCGTTAGAAACGAATATGAGCTCAGACTTTTAAAATTCAAAATGGCGGATCCAATATGGCGACAAATTTAAATTTAAGATTTTTTATATGTTGTCTCTTTTTTTCCAAAAACTTAGATTTTAATAGTTTTTCGGATGTTAAAACTGATTTTGGAATTAGGGATTCCAAATACAAAATGGCGGATCCAATATGGCGGATTTAATTTTTTAATTCTTAGCTTATTGTATTTACTATAATCATTTTCGATGTATTTAGGGTCGGTAATTACGAATATGAGCTCCAATTTTTTAAATTCAAAATGGCGGATCCAATATGGCGACAAATAAAATAAAATATAAAATTTTTTCGATGTTGTCTGATTTTAACGGTTTTAGGTTGCCAAATCTGATTTCAGAATCAAATATCAAAATAGCGGATCCAATATGGCGGACAAGATATTTAAATTATTGATTAATATCACTAGGAAATGATTACGTAACACGAATACGAACTCAGACTTTTTGAAATCAAAATGGCGGATCCAAAATGTAGGACAGAGTATTTTAAAAAAATGATACATTTATAAAACCATCTTTTTGCTTTTATCAGAAAATATTAATAAAATATTTCTCTTTTAAATGCGTCAAAATGTTAATATATCCAGTGGGACATTTAAGAGAGAACTCTTTTATTTCCAGTTAGCATTTGCCATCCTAAATGTACAAATAATGCTACTAGCTTGCAATTTCACAAAAAATATTTAAAATGCTATCGCCAAAATATGCCCGCCTAAATGCGTTCCCATTTATTATGTTTAGCACTAGAGATGTACACTGGTCAAGTGATTAAAATTTTTTGTTCATGAGTGATAAGTGAGTGAGACATTTTTTGTGTGAGTGATTCGCAGTGAGTGCCATTTTTTTGCGTGAGTCAAAATTATTTAATTGTATTGATATATGCCCGCTTAAATGTCCCTGCAAAAAAAGTCATTACCACTTCTCAGTGGAGTGCTTTAAAATTATAACAAATGTAATGAAATACAACAAAAATAACAAAAAACACAAGACAAAAACACACAAACAGTTTTTTCTACTCCAGAATACATAGATATTCAGCACTTAACTCATTACCTATCGCGACACCTCCATACAAATGTAAGTAGATATTCAGTAGATAAGAACTACTCCGTGGAAGTAGTTGGAAGTTGTTTGAAAGCTCTGAGTACTTCTTATCTACTGAATATCTACTTACTTTTGTATGGGAGTGTCGCGGAAGGTAATGAGTTAAGTGCTGAATAACAACTTTTTATGGAGTAGAAAAAACTGTTTGTGTGTTTTTTCTTGTGTTTTTTGTTATTTTTGTTGTATTTCATTACATTTGTTGTAGTTTTAAAGCACTCCACTGAGAAGTACTCCGCACTTTTTTTGCTGGGGTGTTCCTAGTTTTAATTTTAGCACAAGAGATGGACGCTGGTCAGGCGAATCACGCGTGATCGAAAGTGAGCGTGTCTCAAATTGTTTGTTCGTGAGTGACAAATGAGAGAGACATTTTTTGCGTGAGTGATTCGTATTAAGTGCCATTTTTTTGCGTGAGTCAAAATTATATAAGTGTATTAATTTAGTTTTACAATTTTTTCGTGTTTAAAATGTTTAGCATGAGTTATGCGTGAGCGTGAGTCACACGTGAGTGAAAAAAAAAACGATTGAGAAAATTATGTTTTTTTTTTGCGTGAGCGTGAGTGAACGTGAGTCAAAACTTATTCACGCACTCATCTCCAGTTATCACGCCAATGTTGTCAAAGTGTAAATTTTTTTATTAGGATTCAATAGAAACAAAAATATCCAAAAATTTTTGTAGTTCCAGTTTAGGGCATTTCTAAACGCCATATTTTGGTTTATTGTCTCTATGTCAAAAGATTATGAACGGTCGCACAGGGTCGCAAAAATGTGAATAGAATACACTGTTAGAGACAGATTGTAATTCAAGGTTTGTCAATATCGTTTGGACTTTTTTGGACTTTGGTGTTGAAAAAAGGCGGATTTCAACAAAAGTATTAATTTCCATAATTTATAAAAAAAATATATACTTTTAGCTTACTTTTTGGCAGTTTATCTCATGTGTTGGACTAACAGGTATGTCTTTAGGAGAACTTCGCAGAAAATTTGAAAAAATATTGTGTTGAAGTACAAAAAAAAAATATTTGTTTCATGAATAAAAAATATAAAAAAAATCTCAAACTTTAACTTTAACCTCATACAAAAAAAAAAAACTTTAAGCTACAGTAAAAAGATATTTAAGATGCACAAAATTCAAGATGTTGACATACTGAAAAAATATTTTTAAATATGTGTTGCCTTACAGACCTTATTTGCCAAAAAATGGAAATCCTGGCCCACAGTGCATTGTTGGAAAGTTTGTTTGCTAAAACCACACAGATACAGCCCTTGTCTTGCGTTATCAGTATTCTTTAAATACTGTAAAAAGACATTTTTCAGGAGATTAACATTATTCTGAGAATTTATTATGCTGGATACAAACTATGTCATCTTTTAATCCTGTTGTAAAGTTTGTTACAGAAATATAGAGTAATGTATCGATCGTTTTGTAGATCTGGCATCGCCGAGAATAATTGCCAAAATATATACATATCTTCCATCTCGATCAGACTTCCATTTGTGATATAATTTCGTAAACATTACCATACGGTTTTTGTTTACTACTTTTTCAAACGCCATTTTTCATATATCTCAGTACTTCTGGTTTGTTTGCTAAAACCACTCAGGAACAGCCCTTGTCTTGCGTTATCAGTATTCTTTATACCCTGTTCTCACGAGCATCTAAAAACGGTTTTAAACGACATTTGTTTTAATTTAAAAAAAAGTGTTCACACGTAATTTCACTCGTTTTATTTTGGTTTTTATTTTGACATTTGCATTATCAGCTGATAAACATGTACACATTTCAACAACAAACGAAATTAAAATATGAAAATTATATTCATTAATTATAAATATAACTGTTTATAATGTTCAAGAATTGTTTTAAGATAAAAATAGCACGATTTTTTTTTTGTATTATTTACATTTTAGTAATAAACAATGTTGCCAATATTAATAAAATGCTTTAAAAACGCTGAACATTCAAAAATACTCAATTCAACCCCTGGAATTCCGCTCGTTTTAAATCGTTTTAATTTTAAAACGAGCTAAAAATATTTTTATTTTGGCATATTACAACAAAAAAATGTATGGTAAAACGAGTCATAAAAATGGTTTTTAAGCATAAAACGAAAAATGTTGCTAAAAATGGTTTTTAGCTGTAAGTGAGAACAGGGTATTAGATACGGTAATAAGACATTTTCAGGAGATTAATATTATTTTTTTTTTCTTTATGAGATCTTTTCATAATTTTGGAAATTTTGCGGTTTGAAAACCCAGCATCGTTGTTTCCTATTATTTCATCAATTTCTTTATCAGAAAATGATTTTTCCATGTTGCATTTAATATTACATCACTTTACGTTTTTTGCCTCACAATTTTAAATAGAAATCAGACCGCTAAAACCAAGTTAACATTATATAAATGTCACGGCTTACTTTAATTTTTATTGGCAGTTTTAGTTTATTGCAGTAAATTTATTTCCTTCTGAGTCTTAGTAAAACTGTTTCAAAAAATAGTTTCCGTGTAGTTACTATATTGAATTGCATATGGGTTAATAACTCTTAAGGTACCTACAGACGACGCAATAATTTGTACAATCTGCATGTATTTTTCAATTGAACAATTTATATTTGTGTATGCCATTTGTGGGGAAACCTCAAAAATATTGTACAAAATATTGCGTCGTCTGTAGGTACCTTTACTACAAAGATATTAATCTCTTAAATAAAATAAAAAAATATAGCAAAAACAAAATTGGCAGTATATTTATTTCCTTGTTTGAACTAATTTTACTACCACTATTTTTGCCAGCGTTACTTATTTTGTAAGCCTTAGGGCAAACTACCATGGCCAGCGTTACTTTTTAGGTAAGCTTTGGGCAAATAAATAAATGAATAATAAATAAATTTCTCGATTCCATTTAGCGTCTTTTGGAAAAGTTCTGTAAAATATTACACATTTTCTATTAAATATTGATAAAATAAACTTATTCAACACAATTTAGCTTAAAGGCAATACAAACACATTATTTTTTTTTTTTTGTAATAACAAAGAGAGTCATTTCCAATGAGAGAATCATTCACAATGTATGCAAGTTACCTTCTAGAATTTTAAACGTTAACACTAACGTAAACTATGTTTGGCAGACCATTGATAATTTTGCTAATAAAAAATGCCTTTTATTAATTCATAAAACAAAATCTTTTTAACGGTTAAAAAATTTTCTTTGAATCTTTCTGTATTCGGGCAATAATGATATATTTTTTTGGTTTCTGTATTCTCTGGCCTTATTTAATAAATTTTTGGCTTGTTGTTTCACAATTGTGAGTTTAGCTTTTTCAGCTTTTAATATTGCTTTTTCGGCTTTCTTAATTTCTTTGGCTTTATTTAATAATTTTTTGGAGTGTTCTCTCGCAATTGTAATTTTATCTTTTTCAGCTTTTAGTTTTGCTTTTTCGGCTTCTTTAATTTTTTTCACTTTTTTTTCTCTTTTCGGAGCTTTGCTCTTGCAGCTTTTTTTCTTTCTTTTTCGCATATTATATATTCCAACAACCATCTGCATTTTTTTTTAAAAGAACAATTGTCAAATGATTTAAAATGTGCATGCGATGTTCGTAGCAAGGGTGATTTTTATTAAAAATTTCTGGATGTTTTGGAGAGTTTACTCTTACTAAGGATAAATATTCTCTCCTTAAGTCTCAACTTGTGACAACTGTTTTTAAACACTTCATGTACCACACTCAAGTGGTCAAGAGCTGCGACGAAAAACATGCCTGATGGATTTGTCAATAATAGCTCGTCAGTGTAGTTCTTCAATTGAATAAATGATTCACTTTTTTGCGAAATATCATCGAGTTTCATTAATGCAATACAGCATACTTCGCATTTAATTTTTTTTTTTCAATTGAGATGCTATGCCATATCCAATATAGTATCTACAAGATACTATCTCGGGCGTCACAAATTCTTCTAGGATTCTTATACGTTCATCTAAATCATCGCTGGATTTTGCATCGGAAGCTGCTACAAACATTTGGTGTTCGTTTTCAATAGCATGGATAAAAGATGATGCGTCTTCATCATCATTATTTGCTCTGCTCAAAAGATTCCTCAATATCTTCGTCATCTTGCTCGCAGTTAGATTTATGATTTAGCTCTTTTCTCACAATTTTCATAGAGAGCAATCTTGCTGTTAAATATTCTATTTCTCTGCAAGAAGGGTTAGGGTTATTTCCCAGTCGCGAACGAATTAAACCGAAGAAATTTTCCAAGTCATCCTGATTAATTCGACCAGGTGCTATAAATATTACTTCTGGTTGGTTTTCAAAAGTATCGTCTACCATTTCTAGAAGCGCATCGATGGTTCTTATAAGGTTGCTAAAACTTATAATGTGAGATGACTTTGGTAAAATAACGGTCTGTATAAATTTTTTGAATTTTAGAATTTCGTCTATTACTTCGGGTTCACCTCTTTTGATAGCTATTTTGGTGGGATGTCTTTTATCCGTCATCCTTTTGCCATTTAGAGCATCGAAACCTTCATTTACCCTTTGAAAAAATAAAGCTGTGGCAAGTGCGCATTCCACAATATAAGGATCTGTAAACAGGTTCATATTAATACACCATTTAAGAGCGTCAGCCACAGATTTACTCATAACTTGGGTGGCAAGGTAAACTCTCATCTTCTTGAACATTTTGGGATCAATGTGGTCACGTGTTAATTTCGGTGCCATTCGGGTAGTGTTACTGCCACAGTCAATTTCGTACACTTTCTCAACAACTTTCAAGAGAAACTGTTCCATTTATTGTTTCCAATTCAGTGTTATTATATAAACTGTTTCGTATGCCCTTAAAAATGTGAGGGACATCTGAATACAAGTACACTTTATTCCCATTGTGTAAGAAAAAATTGTCGGTTTCCTTTTCACGTAAAATCTTAAAACAATGACCATTGTTAGCACCTTGGTCTGCTACAAGGCCCTTTACTTTAAGGCCACAAGATTCGATGCCATCAATATTTTGTTTTACTGCCTCCGCTAAACGATCTCCAGACATTGCAGTTTTTGAAAAATAGAAACTAAATGCAGTTTTCCATGCATGGTATTGGCCTTTAACCATAAAAAAGTTAGCCTTCGATGCCAACGCAGAGATCTATTGCCATTGCCATAATCCTCAAAACCATCAACTTTGTCATACTTGACGTTGTACTCGAGCTCGTATCTTCCAGATATTTCATCCATCATTAAAACACATTCTCTGCCAAGTGGTGGCATTTGATCTGCAATGGATTTAAGATAATCCATGACTTCAACATTTATTCCAGTGTTTAAATGTTTACACTTGCTCCAGCGATACAGTGTAGCTGGATGAGGTAGCGCAAACTTTAATGTCTGACGCATATATCT
Organism: Pegoplata infirma; assembly: GCA_963921195.1. Lineage (NCBI taxonomy): Eukaryota > Metazoa > Arthropoda > Insecta > Diptera > Anthomyiidae > Pegoplata > Pegoplata infirma. The sequence goes on along the minus strand of OY992536.1, from coordinate 115,752,691 downwards.
ATATCCTTTTGGACTTATGTAATATAAATTTTGCAACTGGATTTTCTCTTCATCCGAAAAAATTTTTCTGTTTCCGCTAGTGATGGTTTTAGCAAATTAAATGGCTTCCTTAGAGCAGTTTTCATCCGGATGAAGGTAGAAACAGAACAAGCACGGCACGGGGGACGGTTGCCGTTGCCGGAGAATATAGGCCCAAAACAATGACGGGGGACGGCGACGGCAAAAAATGTCATTTGTTTGTTCAGTGGTGCTAACTTTTAATAAAATTAGAGTAATTTTACGGGAAAAAATCGCTTATCACATAGTCAATGTGATTAAGTTGGCACTACTGTACGTTTGTTACACCATTGTGAATGAAAAGATAAAAAATTGTTGTGAAAATGCGGTAACCCTGGAGTGTGAGAGCGAGGGAGATTGAGAGAACCCGGAGATAAAATAAAATAAGTTTTAATTTTTTGTCGTGCCGGTCACGGTTTTTAACTGTCAAATCGTATGGAAAAAGTCGTGCCGGGCTTGTTCTGTTCAGACCTTGAATCGAGTTCAAATACAATAGCTCAGTTTGTAACGGGCATGTACGGGGTGTTTCGTTTTTAAATGAAAACAAACTCGCTTGTATTTAAAGATCCCACACGGAGATCAAACTCACAACTAAAACGACTGATCATACTACAGCCACTCAATCTCAGCAGCAAACAAAATAAATTGTGATTTTGACACCATAGGGTTTAGGTTTGTGTGATCATAGGTCGGCGGGACCCGCCTCTGCCGCTAGCTTCAGTGGGTGGGGAGGTTCTTGACCTAGACAACACAAACGACACCATTACCATTTTTATTAAAGAGTCCCTAAAATGTGGTTGCCTTCAAAAATGAAATTGGACTTGTAATCTAAACTATTGATCCCCATTTGAAGAAAAAGAAAAATGTATGTACTGATTTTTGAAAGTTAATAGGGCTATTCGATGTGGAAACTTTATGGATAAAAGATGTACTATCCTGGGGTTCACAACCCTCCCTAACCTATGTCCTTATTAGACCCTGAAATATTTACAAAAGGACCCGACATCGCCATATATTCTCTCAACCTTTAGGAAAGTTTGATTTCGAAATTAGGCAGACATATTTAAATGTTTAATATATTTTATATTTTATATATATATATTATATTATATACAATGATGACGAAGATGAAGAGGCACTGGATAATGATGGCAGCTCAATGCTTCAAGAAGTGTTTTCCAAATTAAATAATTTAGAACTTTCCAACACGGAGTAAACAATAAAATAAAAAAGAAATAAAAAAAAATATTTAAAAAAAAAAATAACAAAAATAAACAGAATTGAATTTGTCGCAATATGAATTCGTAATTACCGACACAAATTATTTGACAATGGTTAATTTAAGGGAGGATTGAAACTAGAAAAAAACATTATTAGAGGCGCGTTTAAACGGGAAAAAATTGCTAGATTAAAAGTAAAACACAACTCTGTATGGCTGTATATCTTTTTCTTTGCTCTCATAGATTTGTTTACCATTTAATTTTAGTTGAACAGAGGTGTAATTTTATATAAATCCTTAAAATTTTTCTCCCGTTTAAAGGCGCCTTGATGGTAGCATTTTTTTAACAGTAATAAAAAAATAAATATGCAATGTTTTTTTATTATTATTTTTTTTTAATTGAAAGATAAACAATTGTTATATTTTAAAAATTTTATAACACAAAATTTGGCCAGCTGAAAGTACCAGGGTTGCCACTCAATTGTGGGAAACTTTTTTAGAGGAGAAAGTCGGCTTCCGTAAAAACAACTCAACCGATTTTGATGATTTTGTGTAATAAAATTTAGAAAATATTACGATAGTTTATCTTTCAAACAAAAAAAAAACAAAATTAAAAAATATTACGTATTTATTTTTTTATATCTTCAAAAATTGCTAACATTAAAGCTGTTTTTTAGTTTAAATTCCTAAGAATAAAAAAAACGTGTACACGATTTTCAATTTCGTATCTTTGATTCCAAAATCATATTTAACATCCGAAAAATCATAACAATTTTAGTTTTTGGCCAAAACAGACGACATAGAAACATTGGAAAACACTTAAAATAAAATTCGTTGCCAAATTGGATCCACCATTTAAAATTTTAAAAATCCGAGCTCATATTTATAATTACCGACCACAAATACATCGACAATGAATAGTTTAAGTACAATAAGGTAAGAATAAAAAAAAATCATGTCCCCCATATTGGATCCGCCATTTTGAATTTCAAATATTTAATTTCAAAATCAGATTTAGCATCCGAAAAACCATCATTAAAGTTTTTGGCTAAAACAGACAACTTAAAAAAAACTTAAAACTGAATTTGTCACCATTTTGGATCCGCCATTTTGAATTTTAGAAATCTGAGCTCATATTCGTTATTATCGACCCAAAATACATCGATAATGATTAATTGAAATACAATAAGCTAAGTATTAAAAAATTATGTCCGCCATATTGGATCCGCCATTTTGAATTTCAAATCTTTGATTTCAAAATCAAATTTAGCAACCGAAAAACCATCAAAATCAAAGTTTTTGAACAAAACAGAGAACTTAGAAAAAACTTTAAATAGTATTTATCACCATTTTGGATCCGCCATTTTGAATTTTTAAAATCTGAGCTCATATTCGTTATTATCGACCCAAAATACATCGACAATAACTAATTTGAATACGATAAGCTAAGAATTAAAAAATCATGTCCGCCATATTGGATCCGCCATTTTGAATTTCAATTTTTTTTTTCAGAATCGTGATCAGCGATCCTGAAACACCCATATGTAATACTTTTTTAACATATAGGTCCAGCGGTCTATTTATGGCCAAAATTCAAGGATGCTGGCCCACAGTGCAGTGGTATGATTTCACAAAATTTAAACAAAAATTTATAACGGATTTTTTTCATTTACTTTAATTATTCATGTTTTACCAAACTTTTAAACAATTAATTTAAATCCACTGTGTACACTTTCCACATATTGAAATCACTTTTAAGACACTTTTCTCCTTTACCAATCAACACGTACTTTTCCTTTTTTTAAATTTTTCTACGATTTTATATTTTTTCTAAAAATGTAATTATCTTTTAAAAACTCCTCATACTTTTTACCTATTTTTTCTATTCACTATTTTAACACGATAAAAACCGGAATTTAATTGTGCAATATTAGATTTTAAGTAAATTAATTTTACCGTAGTTTTAAAATTAATCGCGCTAATTTTAAGTACCCGAGTAAAAATAATTTAATATGATCTTATATACTTTTATATAGTCATATTATTTGATATATGATCATGTGTAACACTATGTCTTGCAAGATAAATTTATATAATAAATTTTAATGTGCGATTTTTTTAAGATATCACCATACATAACTATATGTTGTAACATCTGGTCCCATGCATCATTTTAAATTTCTAAGTGTTTTATATAAAATTTTATATGCCTCCATTATTTTTTAATTTTTTTTAAGTGTTTTCCAAGAACATATTTTTATCGCAAATATTTTCAAAGTGTTTTAAATAAAATTTCATATGACTTCATATTTTTTTATTTTTCTAAGATTTTTCCAAGCACCACTTTTTTATCACGAATATTTTCTAAGTGTTTTATATAAAATTTTATATGACTCCATCTTTTAAATTTTTTCTAAGTTTTTTTCAAGGAACATTTTTTTATCGCAAATATTTTCTGAGTGTTTTATATAAAATTTTATATAAATCCATTTTTTCGAATTTTTCTAAGTTTTTTCCAAGGACAAATTTTTTTTGAAAATATTTTCTAAGTGTTTTATATAAAATTTAACATGACTCCATTTTTTGAAATTTTTCTAAGTTTTTTTCAAAGAACAACTTATTTTTATTATTTTAATTTTTCAACTTTTTATTAAAAACTAAAAAAAAACATCCGATTTATAAAATTGTATAAATTTTAATATAATTGGATATAATTTTATATCATTGGATTAGACCAAAACTCGTATCAAAGTCGATATAAAGTTATATAAACTGATATTATTAGATCAAATCTTATGAAACCATTTTTCGTATAAGGTTATATCAAAATAGACACGAACCCATATTAAATTATATATTGTGTCATATAAATTTGTTTACTCGGGTAAATTTAATTATTTTTTTTTTTTCGAACACTGTGCAAATTTTAATCACAATATGTTTTTTCTCACTTATTTTAATTATTCATGCAATTTCTATTTTTTCCTCAAAATTAAAATTAATTTTTTTACCTTAAAACTTGAATTTAACACAGCACTTCATTTCAAAATATTATTGAACAATTCTTATTTAATTTTTTCTTATTTTTTTAATTTTAACTAAGAATTTTAATTTTAAATAAATTTTGATTTAAAATAACTGTTTTGAAGAATTACTTTGGTGGCTTGTTGTTTTTAAAGAAGAATTAACTATGATTTTGTCATCAAATTTAACAAGTAGAAATGTAGAATTTTTTCCCTCTCTTCTTTGTGTGAGCTTTCGATTTTACATCACTCTGAGCACATCAAAACCAATTACCAACAAATAAATGCAATTGAGATCTAATAAAAAAAATCAAAACTGGTTTTATACATGACAAATTGATGATTAAAGCATTTAAGTACCTCTTTTGTTTTTATTAAATTTTGATGGACAACCAAAATCAATTTAAAGAGATCTCAATGCAATTTGGAATTTTAACCCTCCAACTGCCGAAAATTCTGTAACGATTGGTGTTTTATGGTTTTTAGTAGATGTTCGATTTTCTATTCCATAAAATCCACATAATCACAATTCTAAAATTACCTAGGAAGTTTTCCGGTTTTTGTGCAATAATTGTTCCAGATGAAATTATTCTTGTCTCAATTTTCTTTCAATCCAAAGATTTGTTTTCACGACTTCCAACCCAGGTGGTCACAATAAACCCAAACGATCGGTCAAGGGTTTTTATGATAACAAATATTATGATTTGTTTGAAATATTATTATTTAAATTTAATTCCAATTTAAATAAAAAAACGTTAATTTTCATTCGATGAAAATCTAGAAAATTAATTAGAATCTTTTTTTTTACACTTAAAGAAAAGAAAATAAACTTGTTCACAATAAATTATATTACCTTTTGGTTTGTAATAAATCAAAAATCGAAAGATTTGTAAAGCACTTGGACTGATTTAAAAAAACTTTAAAATGGGGTTTTACCCAAAGATGTTGACTTGACCACTGATTTTGACGGAAAAAACAGCATCTCAAATCTGGGTCCCTACCTAGCCTTTGTGAGATTTTTGCATAGCAACAATAAAACTAAATTCACGCGGGAATTTGCATAGCAACAGCATCTTTCTATTTTAACCAATAGGAAAACGCCACGAATTGTTGCGTAGCAACAGAACGAAGTCTATTTATAATCGTATTTTTGCATAGCAACAAATCTACAAATGGAAAGTTACATTTTCTTAACTTGGTATCACTTGAAAAGGGTGATACCTTTAAAAATAACCAATCAATTACAAATGACTGTTATCATTTGAAAAAATTTAAAATATCTATTAAATATCAAATGATTAAATATCAATTGATTTATAAAAAAATAAAAAGTAGTTTTAAACCAAAACTAATTGTCATAAACAACCTGCTTAAATGTTTCCACAAATAGAAAATTTTTGAAACCAATTATTTTAAACAACAAAAATCATCAGTTGTATTCAGATTTTACTAATCATATAAAAAAAATTTGTTTGTACTAAAAATTGAAACTGAATTTGGCCGTTACAAGTTCGTTCCGTTTGGACTTGTAAGTTCTCTGTAAGTTCACTTACTTTTTTGAGAGCCTCTTGCTGTTTTGTTTCCAAAAACTTCTGCCCAGCCTCGACCTTGCTTCTGTAATTCCAGTGCAAACTACAATTTTTACAAACTGTGTCGGACTTCGGAATTTCTCCAAAAGCAGAATCGTCGCAATCTAAAAAATAAATTGGATGAGCATGATGTTTAAGCTTACTTTTGCCTATCATATCCATACGAAAATGTTTTTCGCAGATGAATAACTGCTTATGGTCTGAATAACATTCCTGCACTTTTATTATTTCTTTCCAAGAGTCTCGTTTGCCGTCTGGAATTTTAAATAAACGAGTAGGTGGGTTTATTGATCTGCATCCACCTACATGACATCTACGATGATTTTTGTCTTTGGGATACTTTGACAATTGAGTCTGATTTAAAACAGGATCGTCGTGTCCTAAATTTCAAACATTAAAACATAAAAAAAAACATATAATAAATTTAATGGAGTAAAGTACTTATTATTTTTGCTGCTGCATTGCGAACAAACAATGGAACTTTTAAGCCGCATTCATAATGTTGGAATACTCCAATCTGTGAAAAATTTATACAATTCCCTTTTGCACTTGTTGTAAAACAAAGCAATCAGTAAAATATTTGTAAAATATTGTTTGGAAAATTTTGTCAGAAATTTTCACTTCAACTTAATTATTTTTAGCAATTGGTCGTATTGATATTTTTGTTAGAAAATTTATTTAAATCAATTTTATTTTATTGTGATCAATAAAATCTTTTCTTTTCGTTATTTTGATATAAAATCTGCCTTTCAATTTTGAGATTCAATAGGTTATGGGCGACTCAAAAGAATCTCACGGTATTCCGCAGTTTAACGGCTCGGGTTTCGATGATTGGCAGTTTCGCGTAAAATTGCATTTAGACTCATTGGGGCTTTTAGACGTTCTAACCGGCGTTGCTCCTGTAGAAGCTGCTGCTAATGCTATTTTCGTGAAGAACGACAAGAAAGCAAAAAAAAATAGTTGCCAAAGTTGTAATGTTAAGTAGTGAAACCGTTTTTTTAAAAGTAGTTATATATAAAAAAAACTCGAAAAACACACCTATTGTGAACGTAGCTTCAAAAAACAGCAAATGAAAACTCGCTAGTTATCCTAAAAATCGCTTTTAAAAAACGCTACATCTACCAAAAAGACTCCATTATGGCAACATTGTTACTGTCATTAAAAAAGCGCTAGATGTAACAAAAAGACACCAGTGGCAACATTGCTGCTGTCATTAATGACAACTGTCAAATTTTTTCATTCCGCTTTTACTTTCTATTCTACAAAATTAAACTAAAGAAAAAACTTTTATATTTGAGAAATAAATTGTAGTAGTATGATTTATTTTTTGGTATTGTTTGAAAATAAAGGAAAAACTCAACTATTTGGATAACTATTCACATATTTTTTGCCATGGAGGATCAAAATGTACGTACATATAAAAATTTATGAAGAATGTCTATTTAACCGACGTGTTTTGCTTAATTTCTTTTTAGATGAGATGTGTCAGCACTCAGATGGAGTATTTCCAATTTTTCTTCCAATTGCCTTAAAGCAGAGAAATACACCATTTACGTTTGGAATATAATCTTTAAATTTGCGTGTAAACATTGTCCTCGATTCGGGAGTACTCTTTCACCATTCACCTACTTTTAAAAACTGATATTCTGTCGAATTTTACGATTTTAATCTAGTTAATATCTTTAATAATTGCAAGAAAACATTTAAAAATCTTTAAATTCGAAAGAATATCTATTTTCAAAAGTTTGGTGAATGGTGAAATAGTACTTCGGAGTGCCTTGTGTATTTGGTACAAAAGTTGTATTTGTTTTTTTTTCACAAAAAAATTTATTAATAAATAAATTTCATTGTGTGTAATGGAAAGTAATTAACCAGGAAAATGTTTTAGAACAGATTCCTATTACAATCGGTTCTTCAATATATTCTACGGTAATCACAACAAAATTTTCAATGTAAAATAATTTAAAAAAAAACTATTTCCTCTAAAAACCGATTGCTTTTGGGACAATTTCAAACAAAAATCATCGATTCTGGAATGTTAAATAGAATCTGTTGCTGGGTAAAATGATGCGTTCTGGAACCGATTATTTGAAACCGAAAATTTTGCTGGGTATATCTATTCGATTACCCAATTTTCCCAATATTTTTTTTAATACAATTGGAAAGTTTTAAGTCTATTCGATTACTCAAATTTCAAAATATTTTTACTACAATAAGAAAGTTTTAGCTCCAATCGATTACCCAAATTTCAAAATATATTTACTACAATTGCAAAGCTTTGTTTACTTTTTGTATTGAAAATTTCCAGCTGTAGTAAAAAGGAGTAGATTGTAATAAGGTAATCGAACGGACCTAATGATTATTTAAAATTTTTTGGATTTATTCGATATATTTGGAGTAAATTTACTTTTGGGGAAGAAAAGGCAAAATTTAAAAGGAAATCCATCATGAATTTTTTTCATGTCGTATGTACAAAATCATACAATGGGTTTGTTTACCCAAATTTCTTACTATTTTTACTACAACTGGAATGTTTTTTTTTTTTTTTTTTTTTTTTTTAGAGAGATGAGAGTTAATTTTATTTAATCAATTTTACAATCGAGCCTAGTATATTAGGCCATATATGATTGCTTAAACTATTACATAGAGTTTCTTCCAAAAGAAGTTATAAATGTTTTGTTTACTTTTTGTATTGAAAATTTCCAGCTGTAGTAAAAGTAGTGAAAATGAGTAGATTGTAGTAAGGTAAACAAACAGGCATAAGGTCCGTTCGATTACCTTACTACATTCTACTCATTTTTACTACAGCTGGAAATTTTCAATACAAAAATTAAACAAAACTTTCCAATTGTAGTAAATATATTTTAAAATTTGGGTAATCGAATAGACATATAATGTAAGAACAAGTTCTAGAAAAAAGTCATCTTCAAAAACAAAGTTTTGTAAAAAAGTTTTTTTAGTTTTTTTCAATAAAATCACTTGTAAAACGATATTAGAATGTGTCCTGATCAGAGGTTTTTGTTAAGAGGGTGGGTCAAAAATTTATTGAAAGCAAGAATTGGCTTTATTGTACTTACCAAGATTTAAAGTTGGCATTGCTCCTGGTTTTAGTTTCCCTTTCCCCTTGCAATCTTCACTGAAGTGTCGGCCACAAATTTTGGTGGAGCTTTTGAAGACTTCCACCTTAATATTTAGCTGCCATAAATCTGCATATTTAGGCAGGATTCCAAATAGCAAATCATCCGGATACGGAGCAGTGCATCCATTGACAACACATTTCCAAGTTGTCATATTTAGGTTTAACTTTAAAATAAGTTGTATGTCAAATTTGTACTGGTCTAACCGGAGGTTACTTTAACTGATATAAGGGTTAGGTTAGGAGAAACGCCAGTAAAATAGAGTATAGCCTTTATTTCTTTCGGAATGGAAAATATCTAAAATCTTTGTTGGCTTGTAAAAATGAATGGGGGTTTGGTTACATTGCCCTCTAGAAGCGACTCCTAGGCAATTGTTTTGGCAAAAAAGTGGCGGTAATGGGTAAAAAAGCGTCGCTTCTAAAGAAGTTCAATGGAAGATTGACCCCCATTCATTTTTAGAACCCAATATTTTTCCTAACAGTTCTACTCCTTCTCGTTACTCCCGAAGGGAGTATCCATACAAAATGAAATTTTTATAAAATTAACTCTCATCTCGCTAACTATCCCAAGGATGTTACTACACTGAAAAAAAATTTCATAAATTTTCATAAAATTTAGTTAAATTTAACTAAAAAATGGGTTATTTTCCTTACTATAAGGAAAATAAAGGCGGCAGCCAAAATTTGGCCAATTTTGGATGGTGCTGGCGGACGCAATATTTAAACCTCGAATTTCATTTTTGATTTAAACTCATCTACACGAGCTTTAAACTAGTAAAAACAATCAACATGTTCTGAACGAATCTTTTTATCTAAAGTCAAAAGAGTGTTGGTACTTTGTACAAAAAAACGTATTTTTTTAATTTTTAACTTCAAAATAATGTATTTTCGGACTAAAACAAGATATCGGTTTGTTGTTGTTTTTTTTTTTTTTTTAAATCAGAAATCTATATAGTTTTCAAATGAAATTAGTTTAAAATAAATTGGAATAAATGCGGCTTTGCTATTAGCAAAAAACTGGAGCCGGATCGGTAAAATTTTTAAATTATAAATTTTAAAATGGTTCTATCTCGGAAAGTATAAGAGATAACCACACCCACTAAAGAGGTTTTTTAGGCCACTACACTGTGGGCCAGCATTCCTGAATTTTGGCCATAAATAGACCGCTTAACCTATATGTCAAAAAAGTATTACATGTGGGTGCTAAAGGACAGCTGATCACGATTCTGGAAAAAAAATTTGAAAATTCAAAATGGCGGATCCAAAATGGCGGACATGATTTTTTAATTCTTTGCTTATTGTATTTACTATAATCATTGTCGATGTATTTGGGGTCGTTAATAACGAATATGAGCTCAGACTTTTAAAATTCAAAATGGCGGATCCAATATGGCGACAAATTTAAATTTAAGATTTTTTATATGTTGTCTCTTTTTGCCAAAAACTTATATTTTAATGGTTTTTCGGATGTTAAAACTGATTTTGGTATTAAAGATTCCAAATACAAAATGGCGGATCCAATATGGCGGATATAATTTTTTAATTTTTTGCTTATTGTATTTACTATAATCATTTTCGATGTATTTAGGGTCGGTAATTACGAATATGAGCTCCAATTTTTTAAATTCAAAATGGCGGATCCAATATGGCGACAAATAAAATAAAATATAAATTTTTTTTCTATGTTGTCTGATTTTAACGGTTTAACGGGATTTCAGAATTAAATATTCAAAAAGCGGATCCAATATGGCGGACAAGATATTTAAATTATTGATTAATATCACAAGGAAGTGATTGCGTAACACGAATACGAACTCAGGCTTTTTGAAATCAAAATGGCGGATCCAAAATGTAGGACATAGTATTTTAAAAAATGTACAATCTATACATTCCGTAGTCTTTATAAAACCCTCTTTTTGCTTTTATCAGAAAATTTTAATAAAATATTTCTCTTTTAAATGCGTCAAAATTTTAATATATCCAGTGGGACATTTTAGAGAGAATTTTTTTATTTCCAGTTAGCATTTGCCATCCTAAATGTACAAATAATGCTACTACACACAGTGGACGGTTTGTATGGAAAACGCGCGCATCGAAGTTTTTTGACTATATCTTCTAAACGGTTAGGAGTTGTAAAACAAAATTAGGCATTCTAAAAACTAGGGACCTTAAGCAATTAAAGCTGTGATCAAAGTTTGTTGTCCTCCTTGCACCCTACATATAAATTGAATGCAAAGTTGGTTAATTTATTTATATGAACAAATGCTAAAAAAATGTTAAGATCATTGACATTTTTGATATATTATTACTGAATGTCGATCGAATAGAGTAAATATACATCATTAAACATTATTAGTTAAAATACATATAAAAAATTGAGTTAAATTATGACCTTTTTTAGTTAACAAATCTGACAATATAAATATATAAGTGGAATTGCTTGTATAAAACCTATTTAAAATTGCACAAAAAAGATAAATTTAATATTTGCAAACATTACCTTTCACCCTACACTAAACTATTCGGCACGTATGACTTTTTTATCAATTTTATTTTATTGATTTATAATAAATAAATAGTAGTAATAAACCAAAAACGAATAATAACAGGATTAAAACATTAAAAAACAAATAAACATAGACACGATAATTCAATATCGTAATAAATAAAATAAAAAAAAAAAATAGTTCTTTTGTATTATTTGCAATAGTTCCTTTGGATAAGGAACCTTTTTTACGAAGTTCGATGTTTCTTCACGTAAAATGGAAATTTTTGGATCTGATTCTACCATAAATTTTTGAAAAATATCTTTTACATTGTTTATTCTTGAATTTTTTCTGCTAAAATTGCTTTTGTAAATCTTAAAATATTTATGCGACCTTTCTAACGATTCTTCTGATAACTGACCTAATATTTAAATTGTATAAGTTAGTTAATGAATTGCTTATATAGTTCAAAATATTTTTATTACCAACTGGTAACACCGAATTTTGAATAATCTCACTTCCGTGTATCAGGACCTTATGTACAGTAGGACCATTGTCCACCATCCATACATTGAGATTATAAGTTTTGCTGTGTCGAACTAAGTACTTATTTATCTTAATTCTCATCACTATTTATTTTTGTCTCACGCCATTGTTAAAATAATTAGTGTTTCAACAAGTAACTAATTGTTAACATTTGTTCCGGATTACAAATCCCATTACTACACCTTTTCCAATTGAAATTCAGAAAAGATCAATTGTAATTCAGAAATCACAATTGAAATTCAGAAATCCCAATTGAAATTCAGAATAGCCCAATTGAAATTCAGAAATCATAATTGAAATTCAGAAAAGCCCAATTGAAATTCAGAAATCACAATTGAAATTCAGAAAAGCCCAATTGAAATTCAGAAATCACAATTGAAATTCAGAAAAGCACAATTGAAATTCAGAAAAGATCAATTGAAATTCAGAAAAGCCCAATTGAAATTCAGAAAAGCACAATTGAAATTCAGAAAATCACAATTGAAATTCAGAAAAGCACAATTGAAATTCAGAAAACCCCAATTGAAATTCAGAAAAGCACAATTGAAATTCAGAAAAGCACAATTGAAATTCAGAAATCGTAATTGAAATTCAGAAAAGCCCAATTGAAATTCAGAAAAGCACAATTGAAATTCAGAAATGTCCAATTGAAATTCAGAAAAGCATAATTGAAATTCAGAAATCGTAATTGAAATTCAGAAATCGTAATTGAAATTCAGAAAAGCCCAATTGAAATTCAGAAAATCACAATTGAAATTCAGAAAATCACAATTGAAATTCAGAAAAGCCCAATTGAAATTCAGAAAAGCACAATTGAAATTCAGAAAAGCCCAATTGAAATTCAGAAAAGCACAATTGAAATTCAGAAAAGCACAATTGAAATTCAGAAAATCACAATTGAAATTCAGAAAATCACAATTGAAATTCAGAAAAGCACAATTGAAATTCAGAAAATCACAATTGAAATTCAGAATAGCCCAATTGAAATTCAGAAAATCACAATTGAAATTCAGAAAAGCCCAATTGAAATTCAGAAAATCACAATTGAAATTCAGAAAAGCCCAATTGAAATTCAGAAATCGTAATTGAAATTCAGAAAAGGCCAATTGAAATTCAGAAAAGCACAATTGAAATTCAGAAAAGCACAATTGAAATTCAGAAAAGCCCAATTGAAATTCAGAAAAGACCAATTGAAATTCAGAAATCGTAATTGAAATTCAGAAAAGCCCAATTGAAATTCAGAAAATCACAATTGAAATTCAGAAAATCACAATTGAAATTCAGAAAAGCCCAATTGAAATTCAGAAAAGCACAATTGAAATTCAGAAAAGCACAATTGAAATTCAGAAAATCACAATTGAAATTCAGAAAATCACAATTGAAATTCAGAAAAGCCCAATTGAAATTCAGAAAATCACAATTGAAATTCAGAAAAGCCCAATTGAAATTCAGAAATCATAATTGAAATTCAGAAAAGACCAATTGAAATTCAGAAATCACAATTGAAATTCAGAAATCACAATTGAAATTCAGAAAATGTAAACAAACCAATTATGAGTCACCACTACATAGACACATTAAACAAATGCTGTACAACTATGAGAGTATTTAACTTTATTCTCTTGCTACGTATTGTAGAGAGCAGACAGACAATAATACACTCATAGAATGTTGTAGGTAAAATTTAGTTTAACTGAATTTTTATTATTTTTTGTAAATTAATTAATATAGTGAACAAAAATATTTACTCTACCTTGACAAATGCATTAATGAAAAATTAGTTTTAAAGAAAAATAATAAAAAGTCAGTTTCACTTAATGTTACCTTAAGCATTTTATGAGTGTATTGTCTGTCTGCTCTCTATAATACGTAGCAAGAGAATAAAGTTAGATACTCTCATATACACATTTCTGTACTGCATTTGCATAATGTGTCTATGTTTGTAGTGGTGACTAATAATTGGTTTATTTACATTTTCTGAATTTCAATTGTGATTTCTGAATTTCAATTGTGATTTCTGAATTTCAATTGGGCTTTTCTGAATTTCAATTGTGATATTCTGAATTTCAATTGATCTTTTCTGAATTTCAATTGATCTTTTCTGAATTTCAATTGGGCTTTTCTGAATTTCAATTGTGATTTTCTGAATTTCAATTGTGATTTTCTGAATTTCAATTGTGCTTTTCTGAATTTCAATTGTGCTTTTCTGAATTTCAATTGGGCTTTTCTGAATTTCAATTGTGATTTTCTGAATTTCAATTGTGATTTTCTGAATTTCAATTGGGCTTTTCTGAATTTCAATTACGATTTCTGAATTTCAATTGGGCTTTTCTGAATTTCAATTGGGCTTTTCTGAATTTCAATTGTGCTTTTCTGAATTTCAATTGTGCTTTTCTGAATTTCAATTGGGCTTTTCTGAATTTCAATTACGATTTCTGAATTTCAATTGGGCTTTTCTGAATTTCAATTGTGATTTTCTGAATTTCAATTGGGCTTTTCTGAATTTCAATTGTGATTTTCTGAATTTCAATTGGGCTATTCTGAATTTCAATTGTGATTTTCTGAATTTCAATTGTGCTTTTCTGAATTTCAATTGTGATTTTCTGAATTTCAATTGTGATTTTCTGAATTTCAATTGTGCTTTTCTGAATTTCAATTGTGATTTTCTGAATTTCAATTGGGCTTTTCTGAATTTCAATTGTGATTTTCTGAATTTCAATTGTGATTTTCTGAATTTCAATTGGGCTTTTCTGAATTTCAATTACGATTTCTGAATTTCAATTACGATTTCTGAATTTCAATTATGCTTTTCTGAATTTCAATTGGGCATTTCTGAATTTCAATTGTGCTTTTCTGAATTTCAATTGGGCTTTTCTGAATTTCAATTACGATTTCTGAATTTCAATTGTGCTTTTCTGAATTTCAATTGTGCTTTTCTGAATTTCAATTGGGGTTTTCTGAATTTCAATTGTGCTTTTCTGAATTTCAATTGGGCTTTTCTGAATTTCAATTGTGCTTTTCTGAATTTCAATTGGGCTTTTCTGAATTTCAATTGATCTTTTCTGAATTTCAATTGTGCTTTTCTGAATTTCAATTGTGATTTCTGAATTTCAATTGGGCTTTTCTGAATTTCAATTGTGATTTCTGAATTTCAATTGGGCTTTTCTGAATTTCAATTGTGATTTCTGAATTTCAATTGGGCTTTTCTGAATTTCAATTACGATTTCTGAATTTCAATTGTGCTTTTCTGAATTTCAATTGAGATTTCTGAATTACAATTGATCTTTTCTGAATTTCAATTGGAAAAGGTGTAGTAATGCCAAATTTTGCTGGGTATTTAGTTAGTTTCTCAAGCCTATGCAGCATCACCAATTTTTTTTTTTTTTTGTAAATATCTAAATAGATTGAAGCTGATATTTAATAATATCGAAAAATAAAAATTTAAAAAAATAAATATATATATGTTTTTTTTTTCTTTTTATGGACCCTACTTTGGAGCCTTATCCTGAATTTAACTGCAAGTTACTGCAGACGAAATAAAGTTCCTCGTTTAGATAAATACCTCTAGTTTCACCCCATATTAAATTTGTCTGTATCCACAAGGTTCCACAAAAGATGCAGTCTATAATTAAGAGTCTTTTTTACACATTTCTTAAAAAATGACAACTTTTGGCAGTCAATTAACGAATAACGCGGTTTAAAATTTTAGCTTATAAGGGCACACTCAAAATAATAACTCTGTTAAATATTCTGTAAAATGACTGTAATCTCAATTCGACAGATATTTGACAAAGTTATCTTTTGAAATACAGATTTTAAGAAAATACTTTGTATTTTTTTGTGACCGAAAAACAAAATTTTATCTGTAATTTTACTTTTTTCTTTGTAATTTCTATTTTACAGATAATAAACGTTTTTTTTTTGTTAAAATACGTATTTTAGAAAAAATATTTAGTTTTTTTCCCGCAACCATAATACAAAATTTCATTTGTAATTTTACTTATTGCTCTGAATAAAAATCACTTCAAAAAACTTCCAAATATGGCCGATAAACCCCTCTTTAAAAAGTGTCTTAAAATTTGGAGTTACTTGTTAAAAACTCGTAATGTTGACAAAAATAAAAAAGTAAATTTACAATTTGGAAGCATTTAAGCGGGAAAATTTTACTTTTAATTTTAAGTAATGTATTTGATGCAGAGAAGTTTTACTCATAAAATGGATTTAACTAAAACTTTGTAAATTTACAGAGTTTTTTTTGTAAAATTTTGAACTCATAAAAGACATTTAACTAAAACTTTGTAAATTTACAGAGTTTTTTTGGTAAAATTCTTTTCGGTTTTATCAATATTTTACAGATAATTCTATAAATTTACAGTTTTTTTTTTATCGAAATCATTTTACAGAGTTTACTTCGTAAAATAACAAAAAATCTTGCTGGTTGGAAATCTATGGTATTTTCTGCTGGCTCAGCAGAGTATCTTTGTAATTTAACAGAGTGATTATTTTGAGTGCAGTTTTAATTAGTTACATATATTGTCAAAGCTGTGTTAAAATTTCAGGATGTTAGCTTACTTAGAAATAGTTTTACTCAATCATTTAAAAAAGGTTTCCAAAAAATTTTAATTTTTTAAAAAAACCTAAAAATGTTTGGACTTTGGAGAGACGCCCTGGTCAAAGTAAATGACATATAAATATTTTATGAATGGTTTTCTATCCCCTAGGATGTCTTTTATCAAACCCATGTTCAACCGATCAAATCGCTGACAATTTTGATTTTGTTACGATGCGCGTCCACCTTCCACTGTGCTACACTCAAAAAAAAAAGTTTGTAAATTTACAAGTAAAAGGTCTTGTAATTCTATTTTACTAATATTTTTGTCTTTTTACAAAAATTGTTGTATATTTAATAAAACGAAAACTACAGTTTGCTTTGTAATTTTACTATTATATGTTGGTAAATTTATTTTACAAATTTTTTAGGTAAATTTACAAAAAAGTGAATTATTTTACAAATTAAAAAAATATTACAAGGTGTTTAGTTTTTTTACACAAGAAAACTGTAATTGTACAACATAATTTTACTTGATGTTATTTAGTCTTTTTACCAAAAAAAATGTTTTATTACAAACATTTTTTTTTTAAGATCGTTTACAAGGTTTTCAGTTTGAAATGTATGTATTGAAAAGTACAAAATTCCAATATAATTTTACAAAACTTATTTTATTACTAGAATTAATGTTGTTTTACAAAAAAAAAAAAAAATAATTATTCAACAATAGGACACGCAAAAATTTTCTAAGTTCAGATTTTTTTTTTTTTGCGTTTTGGAGTAAAAAATTTAGTTAAAAATATTTTTTTATAAATAATTTTTACACCATTTTTTTTGGTGATTTTACTATATTTTTTTGGTACTTTTTTTTTAAATTTGGTACCTAAACTGTCAATAGAAGGCTGCCAATTATGAAAAATCAAATTTTTCTTATTTTAACTGGTACTTAAACATCCAATCTACAATATCCAAAAATTTTTTTTCGATTTTTTAAAAATACTTGTGAAAATAATTAAAAATTCAAAAAAAAATGTTATTTTTTGACTAATTTTTCCTGAAAATATAAGAAATTTCTTGTGTAGCCTCCTTCGCAATTCTCATATGTTCTACTTAAGAAAAACGAATTGTCGAAAAAAAATAAAAAAGTGCAGTGTTATACATTAAAAAGTTTGTTAAAAGTGCTCAAGTGAAAAAAAAAATCTTTTCAGGTTGTGCGTCTCCAGCTGCCGAAGAAGGAAAAATAAGATGCACCAATGGAAAAAACCTTTAAATTTACAAAACCAATATGTAAATAAACCAATTTTTTTGTAAATTTACAAAACAAATATGAAAATTTAAAAAACAAAATTGTATACTTACGAAAAAAGTTGTAATTTTACAAAAATGAAATAGAAAATACAAAAACAATATTGTAAATTTACAAATTTTATGATTAAACTACTGTTTTTATGGCAAAAAAATAAGGAAAAATGGTACATATACAATAAAAATTGTAAATTTACCACTTTTTATTGTAAATATACAAGTTTTTTGCATAAAAAACAGTAGTTTAACCAAATAATTTGTTAATCTACAATTTATTTTTTTTTTTCATTTTCTATTTTTCCTTGTAAAATAACAACCTTTTTCTGTAAGTTTACAATTTTGTTTTGTAAATTTACCAAATTTTTTGCAAATTTACAAAAAAAAAATTCACCTCGAAGATGATATTTTACAAAAAAAGTTGTAAATTTACATTTTCTTTTGTTAAATCAATTTACAAATTATCCCCGTAACTTTACGGGGATTCTTGCTAGTACATATTTTACAAAACCTGCCCCGTAAAATCACGGGGATTTTATGTCATTTTACAAACTTTTTTTTTTGAGTGTAGCTTACAATTTCACAAAAAATATTTAAAATGCTATAGCCAAAATATGCCCGCTTAAATGCGTTCCAATTTACAATGTTTAGCACAAGAGATGGGCGCTGGTCAAGTGACTCAAATTTTTTGTTCATGAGTGATAAGTGAGTGAGAAATTTTTTGTGTCAGTGATTCGCAGTGGGTGCCATTTTTTAGCGTGAGTCAAAATTATTTAATTGTATTGATATATGTCCGCTTAAATGCGTTCCTAGTTTTAATTTTAGCACTAGAGATGGACGGTGGTCAGGCGAATCACGCGTGATCGAAAGTGAGCGTGTCTCAAATTTTTTGTTCGTGAGTGACAAGTGAGTGAGACATTTTTTGCGTGAGTGATTCGTATTGAGTGCCATTTTTTTGCGTAGTCAAAATTATATAAGGGTATTAATTTAGTTTTATAATTTTTTTATGTTTAAAATGTTTAGCGTGAGTTACGCGTGAGCGTAAGTCAAACGTGAGTGGTGTTTTGCTTACTCACGTAAATAGTGAGAAAGTGTGAGAAAAAAAAACGATTCAGAAATTATGTTTTTTTTTTTGCGTGAGCGTGAGTGAACGTGAGTCAAAACTCACCCACGCGCTCATCTCCAGTTATCACGCCAATGTTGTCAAAGTGGGAAAGTTTTTATTAGGAATCAATAGAAACAAAAATATCAAAAAATGTTTGAAGTTCCATTGTAGGGCATTTCTAAACGCCATATTTTGGTTTATTGTCTCTATGTCAAAAGATTATGAACGGTCGCAAAGGGTCGCAAAAATGTGAATAGAATACACTACATATTAGAGACAGATTGCAATTCAAGGTTTGTCAATATCGTTTGGACTTTTTTGGACTTTGGTGTTGAAAAAAGGCGGATTTCAACAAAAGTATGAATTTTCATAATTTATTAAAACAAATATATACTTTTAGCTTACTTTTTGGCAGTTTATCTCATGTGTTGGACTAACAGGTATGTCTTTAAGAGAACTTCGCAGAAAATTGGAAAAAATATTGTGTTAAAGTACAAAACAAAATTATTTGTTTCATGAATAAAAAATATAAAAAAATCTCAAACTTTAACTTTAACCTCATGCAAAAAAAAAAACTTTTAGCTACAGTAAAAAGATATTTCAGATGCACAAAATTCAAGATGTTGACATTCTGAAAAAATATTTTTAAATATGTGTTGCCTTACAGACCTTATTGGCCAAAAAATGGAAACCCTGGCCCACAGTGCACTACTAGAACATTGTCCGCATATATTTTTTTAAGAAATATGATAACAAAAAAAAAATGCAATTGTTTTAAGTGTTCGTATACAAAAGGTGCCCTAATTTGGGGGGTTCTATTGCCTCCCCCGTTCAACCGCTGGACTCCAACTTCCAAACTTAAGCTCGAAAATACGTTAGCTATAACCACTACAAATTTCATGGCTCTCGGTCCAATACTTACTGAATGGCTGAATTATTTCCAAAAAATTAGCAATTTATTCAACTTTGTGATGTTACGTCGTTTTGTTTTACAAAACACGATTCCACGAAAAACGAAACCCACAAAAAACGACTTTTTTATTTCAGAAATGGATTTATCGCTGTTTTTTAAGCTAACACTTCACAAAAGTCTTTTATATTGCAAATATTTTTCATTTGATAACGTTTTTTGCTTCTCCTGTAAAATTCTAAAAAGTGTTGTTAGGTTGTTTTGCATTTGTGGTGACGAAATATACGCAATAAAAATATTTCAATTGGCGTATTTCCACAATACATGTCGTATCAGTCGTATTTACACAATACAAATAAGAATTAAAAAAGAATACAAACAAGTAGAAAAGTTAAATTCGACTTGACCGAATCTATGAATACCCTCCACAATGCCCTTTTTAAGTGATAGTAAATTTTCTAACGTGAAAAAAATATAATTTTTGGTTAGAAATATTTTATTTTGTGTAAAAAAAACTTTTTTTTATTAATTTTTGAAAAAAAAAAAAAATAATTTACTAATTTTTTTTTTGAGTGTAAAATTTTTTTTGAGTGTATTTTTTTTTGTTTTAATGTAAAAACATTTTTGTGTGACAAAAATACTTTTTAAAATATTTTTTTGACTTACAAATGTTTTTAAAACATGTTTAACTGGTTTTCAACACGTGAATTTAAGGTGAAACTAATCTGAAATTTACGGTTTTGCTAATAACTTTTGAACCACTTAACCGATTTGGCTGAAATTTAAATCGAACCGGACCAGAGGACCGGCAAATATATATGCCACACTTCAGCACACTCAGAATTGCCGTTCGAAAGTGACCGTGTGTTTTATCTCGAAAACTCCAGAAAAACCCTTGCCGAAATTCACTCATTTGCTTATAATTTTTGAACCACTGGACCGATTTCGCTGGATTGCAATACCAACCTGACCAGGTAAATACCCAACATATATGCCAAACTTCAGGAGCCTCCGTAAAGTCTTTCAAAAGTTAGCGTGTTTTCAACAGACAGACGGACAGACGGACGGACGGACATCGCTAGATCGTCTTAAAATCGATCGAGGATCATGAATATATATACTTTATGGGGTCCTAGACCAATATTTCGAGGTGTTACAAACGGAATGACAAACTTATATATACCCTCTATCACTAGAGTGGAGGGTATAAAAACAACCTACGAAAACATTAAAAATTAATGAATTTTTACCAACAAATTCAAAAAAAACAAGTAGAAAAGTTAAATTCGACTTGGCCGAATCTATGAATACCCTCCACAATACCCATTTTAAGTGATAGTAAATTTTCTAACGTGAAAAAATAACAGTTATGATTAGAAATATTTAATTTTGTGTAAAAAAATTTTTTTTAGTAATTTTTGAAAAAAAAAAATACTAATTTTTTTTTTGAGTGTAAAATTTTTTTTGAGTGTAAAATTTTTTCGAATTTTACATAAAAAAAAAATTTACTAATTTTTTTTTGAGTGTAAAATTTTTTTTTGAGTGTAAAATTTTTTTCGAGTGTATTTTTTTTTTGTTTTGGTATAAAAATATTTTTGAGTGACAAAAACACGTTTCAAAATATTTTTGTGACTTACCAATGGTTTTAAAACAGGTTTAACGGGTTATCACCACGTGAATTTAAGGTGAATAAATAACTTTTTTGCTAATAACTTTTGAACCACTGGACCGATTTGGGTGAAATTCAATACGAACTAGGCTGGAGGAACGAAAAATATATATGCCAAGCTTCAGCATCCTCAGAATTGATTTTTGAAAGTTATAGTGCTTTTTATCTAATAAATTCACGAAAAACCCTTGCCGAAATTCAGTCTTTTGCTCATAACTTTTGAACCACTGGACCGATTTCGCTGGATTGCAATACCAACCTGACCAGGTAAATGCCCAACATATATGCCAAACTTCAGGAGCCTCCGTAAAGTCTTTCAAAAGTAAGCGTGTTTTCAACAGACAGACAGACAGACAGACGGACGGACGGACGGACATCGCTAGATCGTCTTAAAATCGATCGAGGATCATGAATATATATACTTTATGGGGTCCTAGACCAATATTTCGAGGTGTTACAAACGGAATGACAAACTTATATATACCCTCTATCACTAGAGTGGAGGGTATAAAAAACGAGTCATATCAAAACATAATCAGAGCAGTTCAACTATATAAAAGTTGAGACAAAAGGAGCGGTTCAACTACAGAATTAGAGCATTTCAACTACAGAAACTGCAAAAAAAAATTTAGAATGAGAGAAAATTTCCCAAAAAAAATTCCCGAGTGAGAGGAAATTTACAAAAAAAAAATCCCAAATGAGAGGAAATTTCCTTTTAATCCTATCCGAAGTTCCCTTTATATTAAATGAGCGGAGAAACGCAGATAAGAGCGAGATGCAATCTCTTATCTTTATTACTCTATGGATCTGCAACTAAAAAATAGTTATTCAGAAAGAATTTGGACCTCTACATCGCCTTTATAACCCTCGAAATGATAAGTAAAGGTTTTTTTGTCACAAAAATAGAGATTTTTATTTCATAAACTTTGAGGACTTAAGGTATGAACAGAACAAGCCCGGCACGACTTTTTCCATACGATTTGACAGTTAAAAACCGTGACCGGCACGACAAAAAATTAAAACTTATTTTATTTTATCTCC
Organism: Pegoplata infirma; assembly: GCA_963921195.1. Classification (NCBI taxonomy): domain Eukaryota; kingdom Metazoa; phylum Arthropoda; class Insecta; order Diptera; family Anthomyiidae; genus Pegoplata; species Pegoplata infirma. Next base: position 115,730,059 of record OY992536.1, on the reverse strand, counting down.
GGGTTCTCTCAATCTCTCTCCCTCTCACACTCCAGGGTTGCCGCATTTTCACAACAATTTTTAATTTTTTCATTCACAATGGTGTAACAAACGTACAGTAGTGCCAACTTAATCACATTGACTATGTAACAAGCGATTTTTTCCGTAAAATTACTCTAATTTTATTAAAAGTTGGCACCACTGAACAAACAAATGACATTTTTTGCCGTCGCCGTCCCCGTCATTGTTTTGGGCCTATATTCTCCGGCAACGGCAACCGTCCCCCGTGCCGTGCTTGTTCTGTTTCTACCTTTACAGTGAGTAAGTGGATGCAGTTAGAGACTTGAGGAAAACTAGACTTTTGTTGCTCAAACTATTAGAGTTGTGCTTACTCGTTCATTTCAGTGAGCGAACATTTTAGTTCAACACATCAAAAAGACATAGTTCGTTCTTCTAGTTCATTTTGTTCAACAGAACGATGAACTGTTATGACTTAACAAAACGCACAAAACATCTGACAAGCTTATAATTTGGCAGGAAGAAAATGTATATTTACAGAAAAAAGAAATAAGTAAATAAAATACATTTATTAATTTTTTTAGCACCGCTGGAATTACAGGCGATGCACTGTGGGCCAGGATTTCCATTTTTTGGCCAATAAGGTCTGTAAGGCAACACATATTTAAAAATATTTTTTCGGAATGTCGACATCTTGAATTTTGTCCACCTTTAATATCTTTTTGTTATAGCTTAAAGTTTTTTTTTTGCATGAGGTTAAAGTCAATGTTTGAGATTTTTTTTATATTTTTTATTTATGAAACAAATAATTTTTTTTTGTACTCAGACACAATATTTTTTCAAATTTTCGGTGAAGTTCTCCTAAGTTCTCCTTGTTGTTGAAATCCGCCTTTTTTCAACACCAAAGTCCAAGAAAGTCCAAACGATATTGACAAACCTCGAACTACGATCTGTCTCTGACAATGTATTCTATTCACACTTTTGCGACCCTGTGCGACCGTTCATAAACTTTTGATCTAGAGGCAATAAACCAAAATATGACGTTTAGAATTGCCCTAAAATGGAACTTCAACATTTTTCAATATTTTTGTTTCTATTGATTTCTAATAAAAAATGCCTCACTTTGACAACATTGGCGTGATAACTGCTGATGGGCACGTGAGTGAATTTTGACTCACGTTGACTCACGCTCACGAAAAAAAAACATAATTTACTCAACCGTTTTTTTTCTCATACTTATTCACTATTTACGTGAGTAAACAAAACACCACTCACGTGTGACTCACGCTCACTCGTAACTCACGCTAAACATTTAAAACACGAAAAAAATTGTAATAACTGAATCAATACAATTAAATAGTTTTGACTCACGCAAAAAAATTGCACTCACTACGATTCACTCACGCTAAAAATTGTCTCACTCACTTATCACTCACGAACAAAAAATTTTAATCACGCTCACTTTCGATCACGAGTAATTCACGTGAACAGCGTCCATCTCTAGTGCTAAACATTAAAGCTGGTGACGCATTTAAGCGGGCATATTTTGGCAATAGCATTTTCAATATTTTTTACGAAATTGTAAGCTTGTAGCATTATTTGTACATTTAGGATGGCAAATGTTTATTGGAAATAAAAAAGTTCTCTCTTAAATGAGCCACTGAATATATGAACTTTTTGACGCATTTAAAAGAGAAATATTTTATTAAAATCTTCTGATAAAAGCAAAAAGAGGGATTTATAAAAACTTAGAAATTTAAACATTGTACATTTTTTTAAAAAGCTATGTCCTAAATTTGGGATCCGAAATTTTGATTTCAAAAAATCTGAGTTCGTATTCGTGTTGTGCAATCATTTCCTAGTGATATTTTGAAACATTAATCAATAATTTAAATATCTTGTCTGCCATATTGGATCCGCTATTTTGAATATTTGATTCTTAAATCAGATTTGGCATTCCAAAAACCATCAAAATCAGACAACATAGAAAAAAACTTAAAATTTTATTTGACGCCGTATTGGATCCGCTATTTTGAATTTAAAAAATCGGAGCTCATATTCGTAATTACTGACCCTAAATACATAAAAAATTACTAATTAAAGAACAATAAGCTAAGAATTACAAAAGCATATTCGCCATATTGGATCCGCCATTTTGAATTTCAAATCTTTAATTCCAAAATCAGTTTTAACATCCGAAAAACCATTAAAATCGAAGTTTTTGGCCAAAAGAGACAACATATAAAAAATTTTAAATTTGAATTTGTCGCCATATTGGATCCGCCATTTTGAATTTTAAAAGACCGAGCTCATATTCGTTATTAACGACCCCAAATACATCGATAATGATTCTATTAAACACAATGAACAAAGAATTAAAAAATCATGTCCGCCATTTTGGATCCGCCATTTTGAATTTTGAATTTTTTTTCCAGAATCGTGATCAGCGATCCTTTAACACCCATATGCAATACTTTTTTGACATATAGGTTAAGCGGTCTATTTATGGCCAAAATTCAGGGATGCTGGTCCACAGTGCGATGTTTATATTTCGTGTAAGCTTATGTACAGTGACTGTCACTAATATTCGGTTTTTATTTAAGTACCAAAAAGTAGACAAAACATATTGTAAAATATGAAAAGAACGGAGCTATTATTTTTCTTTTGTGATAGTGTCTCAAACAAATAATGTATCACTATATATTAGATATCAATTCTATAAGGATTGAGAAATATTAGATGAGATAATTAATTTTTCAGCGCGACCCTCGTATCTCATCTAATGCTTGCTCAATCCTTATAGAATTGATATCTATTATATAGTGATACATTATATGTTTGAGACACTATAACAAAAGAAAAATAATAGCTCCGTTCATTTCATATTTTACAATATGTCTTGTCTACTTTTTGGTACTTAAATAAAAAAACCGAATATTAGTGACAGTCACTGTATGTAGTAATAGAAAATAAATGGCAATATCGAAAAGCAGTTTTAAGGAAATGAAGCTAAAAATAACAGAATGAACGAAAGCACTGAATCAAAAAAAAAAACTGAATGAACGAAAAGACGTGACTCAGGTCTCATAGTTCAGTAAAGTGAACAAGGTCTTTGAACTAGTTTGTTCATGAACGACACAACTCAACAAACTATACTCTACAATTCATCTTTTTGCATATTTACCCTTTTTTCTGTACAAAAATAATCGCCAAAAATCCTTTGGCAGATATAATTGCCTGTGGTCGTAAAGGGTAACGGAAATGCTGATAAAGGGTTGTTTCAGGATTAACATCAGATTTTGATTTGATCATCACTTCAAGACATTATTTCCTTAGCGAGACTCCCTGTTTACATTTCCCAGCAAAACTTAGATTACCAAATAAGGAATAAATAAGGTATAGGATCTCTTATTTTATACATTGCAGCATTGATGATTTTAACAGGCGATGAGACTCAAAGTAATGCATCCACATTATCACAAAGAATACCAGTAAGGTATAAAATAAGTCATAAATTTATAACGAAGAATACGAGTAAGGTGTAAAATATATGATATTTTATAGGTTACGAGAAATGAAATAATATAGCATACCAGAAGATAATATATAAGGTGTTACGAGTAGTGAAAAAGTAATTTTGTATTAAATTTACTCACGTGATTGTAAGTGAGTGTAGGTAGATAAAATATGCTCGTGAGTGTCCAGTTTAAACTGCATTTTTTTATAAAATAATTATTTTGTATGTTATTGTAATGCATTATGTATCCAATTATAAATAATGCATTATTTCAAACATTGAAATAATACATAATGTAACCAAATATAAGTCATCCATTATTTAATGTTTAGAAATAATAAATATGAAATACATTTTTTCCAATAATCATGCATTATGTAGCAAATTATTAGTAATGCATTATTTTTCACATTAAAATAATACGTTGTGGAACAAATGTTTGGTAAGACATCCTAAAATAATGCTATAAATAAGGTATATACATTACCTGGTAATGTGTTATATAATCACTACCCATTACCAAAGTTTTGCTGGGTTATTTTAAAATCCGCACCTCAACATTTTTTTTTAATTGATCGAGCTCTTACTATTTTGTTGCCACTGTTGCAAAAAAAAATATGTTTTATTATTGTTTAATAATATAACCATAATTTTTTTAAACTTGCCAATAATGATGCAAAAAATCGAATTTCGATATTACCGTAATATTTGTTGGTAATATATCGCTCTAAGGCTTACAGTTACTAACCGTATGTTTAATTTTTTTGTATTGATTTATTTTTGTATTTAATTGTATTGAAGTTTATTTGAATGAATCTTTCGTGTTATTTAAAATGACATTAAAAAACTGTACAACAACGAAATTCAACTACGTGGAATAAGAACTTAACAAGATTTAAGGAGTCTTCAATAAAATGTCCTGATACACAAATTAAACAATATGAATTAAACAAAATTCTAAAAGGAAAATATATTATTGGAAGATTTAACGTTTTAACTAAAGATAGCAAAAAAGAAAAGGTATGTTACGATTTCTCAATACTCGAAAATTTTATCGAAAAATCTTTAAAACTTTAACTAAAATTTACTGTGATTGCTTTATTGTGGGTCCCAAATTAATGAGCCATATGCCAAAATCGGTCGAACAAGGATGCATTTTTGAAATGTACGGATCACTTAACTCCTTGGCCTACCGCTTAATGAAAGCAAGTACGCCTTTGGCCTTGTTTATCCCATATGAATATGAGAGACAAAATTAAGTTTCGGTCAAATAGTATTCTCAAATCCAAAAAAAAAAATGTCAACTAGTTCCAGTTGGTGTCCATCAAAGAAGTAGTTATTTTTTAAAGACTTCTCTAGAAAAGCATATGTGTTTACATTTTTTAGATAAGATCCATTAGGTTTATATTGCACCAATTTTTGAAATGATCTAAATCCATTTGTAGAAATATATTATTAGATGGATTTTTATAATTCCAAAAGATCTTGACTACACCCAAAAAATTACATAGTAGCATAGTTAACAAAATCCATAATTATTTTTAATAAATTTTTAATCAACTATTTATAATCAAGAATAACTATGGACAAAGTTGATAACAACTAATTATTTGAAAATTTCAAACAGTTCAAAATATTGAAATTGTCAAAGAAATATCAAATATTTTAATTTAAAAAGAGCAAAATATTGAATTTGTGAATAAAATTATTTAAAAAAAGATAAAAAAGCATTAGTGTCAGAAGTGCAATAAAAAATATATAACAACCAAAGAACTAGCCAAACATTTAAAGTATGTTCACGGATTTAAGACTGGGTTAGCTACCCGTAACTGTCGCCTAACGTAGCGATCAAATAGAAAATCACGTAGCCGTCTGCAAAGAAGAATAATAGCTCTCATTTGTTTAATACAACGAAAATCTCTACGCTATGCTAGTTTACGGGTGCATAACTCAGCCTTTAGATCTGGAGATGTGTACAAAGCGTTTATAGATTTCGCCGTCTCTTGGAAAGGCATGGACCACGCAATCATGTAAGTAACTTAGCTTATTAATATTCAAATATATTTCTATTGAACAAGATTTTTTATAAATTTAGACCATGCCTAATGCGACTCCAATGTGTTCATCTACATACGTTTCAAATTCACTTTTCATAAGTGATCATGTAAGTTCTTTCTGTATAAATCAAGGTTGGGTACCAATACCGATAATAACTCTAAGATTCAAATTCATTTAACAGAGGTTTATTAAAAAAATTTTGTATGAAAATTTCTTTAACAAATCGTTATTAAACGATTTAATATAAATTTGGACATAAATCAATATTGTTATTCCGCTCTTAATAGCAATAAAAAAACGATACTTTAACTCTGCAATACCGAAAAAAATAAAACTTTTTTTTTTGGCATTTTTATAATGCAATTTTTGAAACCAATATCAATACCGGTGCCACTGTTTTAAATATACCCAGCAAAAATTGGCATTACTAGTAATGGGGTTTGTAATCCGAAACAGATGTTAATAAGTAGTTACTTATTGAATGAAACACTAATTATTTTAACAAGGGCGTGAGACAAAAATAACTAGTGAAGAGAATGGAGTATGCCTCGGATTACAAATAAGGAGTAAAAACCCATTACCAATAAAAAGTAAAATAATTAGTTAATTAAAACTTTTAAAATTTAACTTGTTTTTGCTAAAACTTAAAAATTGCGTAATTTTTATTAAGTATTTAAGTAAATTGAATTGTACACAGTAAAAAGTTTTGGGTTAATTTTAATTCCTAGCTGGTGTGTATATCACAAAATCTTTTTTAAATTTCAACTCAGTGAAACTGAAATAAATGTTTAAAAAACCCGGCAGTTTTTGGAATTTAGAAAAACTGTAAATGCAGTTGTGTAAACAAGACCTTGATCCATCACTGAGCAATGTTTAAGGATTACCACACTTTATCCGTAAAAGTTACAGAGGGTTAAAGTTGAAAAATCGATAAAAATGGCTTGAAATAATCCATAGTTTTTACCTTCTTTCGCTTGATTTTTTAAGTTCTCCTTATATTTCAATCTTTTGCGGCATAACACAAAGTCAGTACATATAAGAGATTCTTTTAATGTTGGCTTGATAGATGCTTCATCGCTTGGTAAGAAGTTATAAGACGGTTAAGTTTTGAAACCAAAAATTAAGAGTTTTTAAATTTTCGAGGTTTTTTGATCAGGGATTTCGGCCCCCTCTATAAAATGAAAAAAGTTGAACTAGAGTTGGTAGCTGTTGTAATTCTTAACATTTTGGAATTAATCCCGTTAATGTACCACGAGTAGTTAAGGAGTTTCAGCAGATCAAAGTTCGAAAGAAAAAACGTAATTTTCTTAAAATACTAGTTTTTCGCGAGGCACATTCGCGGTTTCATTCGAAATTTGGTGTACTCTTGCGTAAACCGAGTTTTTTAGGAGTTTACATAAAAAAATCACTGGCCGGTTTATAAAAAATAAATTGCAAAAATTTTATGGCATTTTTGAAAATTGTGCGAAATTTGCAAATCTGTTTCCAATTTTTTTTAGTAGCAATTAATGCATCATATTCATTTTAATACACCAAAAGACGTGCCTTAACGAGTAGAACTGATTTGCTTTTTGACTTTTTACTTTAAGCCATTCTGAGCGGAAAGCGCGATGATTTTATCTAAACCTGTTTTGATCTGGCACATCCAAGGCTTTACACGAAATCGGATGAAATTTTTTTTAAATGAAAGCCCACTTGATGTGTCATCATAAAATCAGAGGCGGGTTAAAAAATGTTGATGATTATAGCTTTTTTGGACCATATTAAATTTTCTTGTTATAAAAAAGCATCACCGATTTTTTTAAACCCTGGTACAATGATACGATTTTCCGTGATTTTTTTTTCAGTAATACCAACGCGCATTGCCTAAATATGTTAAAAAAAAATTGTGAAACTTTTCTTTTACCGCGAATTAATTGCGATTTTAGGTACTTAGATATTTTTTTTTTTTAAATCGTTTGGTCATTAAAGGGTTAAATTTATATCATATATTTTAGAAGAAATGATATATCCTGGCACGTTTTAATAACGCATGCAACAAATGTGTAGAAAAAAAATCTTTAAAATATTTTTAAGATTTTTTAAAACCGCTAAATCTTCAAACCGCCATAACTTTTGACCCCCTTGCGCGATTTAATTGACGCGAACGAATTTTTTATTCTTAAATAGCTTCTAAGATTTATGCCAACTTTCATCGATGTGCCATCAAAACAAAAATCACATCTTTTTTACCTCAAAATTTAAGTCTTAGCCGGAACTCCTCATATATATCAAAGACAAAAAGAATTAAATTAATTCCATTAAAAGTATACTTTTAAAGAGAGTGAGAGAGTGGCTTTTTAACCTATTTTTGGTGTTAAAATAAATCCAAAATAGTTTTATTAATGTAAATAATTTTATACCTAAACGGGTGTTAATTTTAATCTAGGCAGGACTAAAAATATAAAATTTCCCCAAAAATAAATAAAACAAAAGTAAGGTTATGTTTTTTTAATATTTTTGTGTATTGAACATAGGCGTAGATAGCTCTGTCTGGGGGGGGCTTAGCCCCCCCAGAATTTTAATCATTCACAATTTTTTTTTTAATAATTATGTACACCGAACCAAATCGCGTAGGTAAAATCAACAAAAAAATTTTGTAGATCTTTAACGAAATTTTGTATTTTTTTTTTTTAAGATTCAACAAATTTTATTCAAATCAACAAGATTTTGTCAAGTTTACATCCTCTAAAGAAGTAAAATTGACTGAATTTCATCAAATTGAGTAAATTTCGTCAAATTGTCTAAAATTATTAGTTTGGACGCCATTACTTTTTGCATTGTGCAGTGTCATGAAAAAAAATTATGTTTTGCTAAAATTTATTTATTTTTTCATGAAAGTTCCGTCCGGAATTTAAATTAACATATTGGAAATATGAACACACGGCAGCAGTTACTTCGTCTTTAATAAATTCATCCCTTTTTGTAAGTTTATATATAAATTATTTTTTGTACCTATTATTATAATTTTTTTAGTAATTTATTATTTTGTAATTTTTTTGCTTATTATAGTAAACATTTTTTAAGTTTTTAAAATATTAACATATTCTTTTTAATAAAAAAAAATAATATAATTTCAAAAATAAAAATAATATTTATGGATATTTTATTTTTTAAAAGGGTAGACAATTTAGTAAAATTGATAAAATATCGTAGAATCGACGAAAACTATTTTGTTAAATTGATAATATTTATTCAAATTGAATAAACTATTTTATTCAAATAATTCTGTTAATTTGACAAAATTTCGTCAAATTTATCTCAAATATAAATTAACGAAATTTTATTCAAATCAACACCCCTGTTTTGTTAGCTGTATAATGATTGTTCTTTCGTCAAATTAACATGCTTTTTCGTAAATATTACTGCCGTATTTGGTTCGGTGTAAGATCTAATAGTTTTTCCCATTGAAAAATAGTCTGAATTATTGAAAAAAGTTTTTATATGAATCTGATGTTTTTGTCAGTAATAAAAACTTAACCGAATCTTAGGGTTTTACCCTCAAAGAAAGTAGCGGGAACTATAGTCTTTATCAACGGACGACCGCCACGTATTTTTTAGCAAAAAGTAATTAAAATATTTTGTTAAAAAAAAATTTAATTTTTTACAGCCCAACAAAGTTCATCGTTTACCATAAAAAGATTTTTCAGTAATTTCCTAATATTAAATAATATTTTGAATAAAAATAAAATATTTTTTTTTATTTTGTTCGAAGCTTCCCTATTTTAAAGTCAACACAGGAACCCAAAAAAAGTTTCCCACAAGTCGAATATTTTGTTGTTACCCTAAATGTTCCAACCCCCGACGCTAAGCGAAATCGACAAAAAAATCGCTCTACCCTTATGTATAGGTTTATGAAGAGTCATGAAGCGGTAGATAAACTGAGTAATAAAAAACTCATTCATTAAATAATATTTTTTCAACCCGGGCAACGCCGGGTGCAAAACAGCTAGTCTGAAATATAAATGGAAAATTCTGAAATATAATTTGAAATTAGGCGCCCCAGAAGGCTAGTTGGTAGCGTGCTAGCCTATGAGTCTGGCGGTCGTGGGTTCGATTCCCACCAGAGGCCTTGGTCTGTTTCGCTACAACGAGACGAAGGTCATTGTTACCAGTTCTCGGTTAGGTAAAATTAGTATATGATTTGTAATTATATGGTAATTCTTAATAAAATAAAAATAAATAAAAAAAAACTTAACCGAATCTTAGGGGTTTTACCTTCAGGAAAACATTTTAACTTCTTTGATTTAAAAAAGTTTCTAAATTCTAAGGGGTTTTTTTATAGACAAAAGTTATTAAAAGAAAGAATCATCAGAAGTTTTCTTGAAAAAAATCATAGTAATCTAATGATTTTACTATAGGAAAAACATTAAAAATCTTTCATTCTCAAAACATATCTAGGAGTTCTAAATTTCCGAAAAATCTACAGAATCAAAATTTAAAAAAAGAAAATATGGATTTTTAACTGCTTCGGTCCACGCAAGAACAATTGGACTCATCTCTGATTCCAATTGTAGAATATGTGATGAACCGAATACGGATGAAACAGTTGAACATATCCTGTGCAAATGCCCCGCATTGGCCAGGCATCGCAAACAAATTTTAGGCAAAGCTGAACTAGATAATCTGGAGGAAATCTGTCTAAATGGGCAAGAGACTGTGGTCTAGGAGTTAATCCTAGTAAAACAGAGCTTGTTTTGTTTACAAGGAAAAATAAGATTCCTGCTTTTGATCCTATTTCTCTGGACGGTACTGAAATCACCTTCTCAGATGGAGAAAAGTATCTTGGAGTATTTCTAGATAGGAAGCTGAATTTCAGGCGTAATATTGAGGAACGGGTGAGAAAAGCAACGATTGCTTTGTATTCCTGTAAAAGGGTCATTGGAAAACGTTGGGGTTTTAGCCCTCAAGTCGTTCATTGGATCTATGCAGCAGTGGTGCGTCCAATTTTGCTGTATAGAATCATTGTCTGGTGGTCTGCTTTAGAAACAAAAGCGAACTTTGTCTTTATCACGAAGGTACAGAGAATGGCATCAATGTGCATCACTGGTGCTCTTCGTACTACACCTACGGCTGCATTATAAATCCTCCTTCACCTGATACCCTTGGACATATTGGGTAGGCAGTATGCGGCTGCGTCGGCAATTCGACTTAATAGCACGCTGCAATGGAGGAGCAGTGATTGTGGCCATAGCGCGATCTTGAAAATGATAACAATACCACAAAATGTGGACTGTGCTCCCTCTTTGAGCGCCACTTTACCACTATGATACCATCCAGGGAGTCTTGGATGGGGGATACTCCGGGTAGTGGAGCTACCATAAATTTTTACACAGATGGATCGAGGCTGCACGAACAAGTGGGCTTTGGAGTCTATTCGGAAGAGCTTGGGTTGAGCCTGGCTCGTAGATTGCCAGATCATTGCAGTGTTTACCAGGCAGAGATGCTGGCAATAAAAGAAGTGGCTGACTGGTTGAGCTGCAATGTCTTGTCTACAACCGCAGTCAACATCTATACTGACAGTCAAGCCGCGGTCAAGTCCCTGGATTCAATGTTTCTGAAAACAAGAACTGCCCTTAACTGCCGCACGTCTTTAAATGAGATGGCCAAGCAGTTTAACATACGACTCATATGGGTCCCAGGGCACAGAGACATTCCAGGGAATTACAAAGCCGATGAGCTTGCAAGACTAGGAACTACCTTACAGGTTCCAACAGAATTGGAATGTGTTGGTATGCCCCTAGAAACTTGCAAGCAAAACCTACGGCTTTGTTCTGCGACGGAGACTAATCAAAGATGGGCAAATGGATGGACGTGTGAGACAACACGACTGATTTGGTCTTCTCTTAATCAGGGACGCACAAGTGAGCTGATATCGCTTCCAAGAGGAGATTTCGACGGTGGTTTCTATAATTACCGGACACTGTTTTATAGGGAAGCACGCAGAGCGGTTAAATGTGCCGTCGAATGACTTTTGCCGAAGTTGCATGGATGAAGAGGAGTTGGAAACTATCGAACACTTTATTTGCCATTGCCCGGCACTTTCTGGTCAGAGACTTGCTTCACTGGGATCTAGGGAGCTGTACGATCTTTCTGATTTATTGGATGTCAAAATTCAACATCTAAGGAGTTTTATAAGAAGCTCAAAATGGTTTAACGACAGGGACTAGTAGGGAAACCTATTACGGTCCCGTGGTATCACAATGGACCTCAGAGTCTACGTGTGTTGACGTAAAACGTCAGCAGCCACTTACAACCCAACCTATTAGTTTTTTACTTTTGCGTATATTGCAAACATTGCAAACATTTTTACCACACTTTCATTGAATGAATAAGATGTTTTTGCCCACTCAACATAACAGCTGTTTTCAATTCCTTGTTAAGTGTTAATTTTAAACTTTTTTATTAGTTTTTAAGAGAGAAATTTAATTATTTTTTGGCATTAAAATAAAACTAAAAGAAATAACATAAAGAAAAACAAATTTTTAATCCCTATGTGGTTTAACATATAAACCATTTCGGTTTTAACTTTTAATTTAATTCCAAGGTGGTTTAAAATGTGTTCCGCTAGGTTTTAAATTTAACCCAAAACTTTTTACTGTGTAAAGGTTAAAAACTGCAAGTGCAAGAAGATATTATTACTTAGAGGTGTTTTTATAACATATTACTGAGAAGTAGTTACTTTTGGGCTTAAAATAATGTTACTGGTAATGGGTACACATTATAAATAATGTACTTGGTAATGATTACTTTACACAACTTATTACAATGTTTTTGTTGGGTTATAATTCAAAACCAATTGCGATACCAATACGAAATACTTTTTAAAATCAATGAGACTCTATTTAAAAACTTAGAAATCATTTATAACAAAACCTGGGATTCATTTGTGTCAATGCATGCGGAGGCAATTGGTGCAAAAAAAAAAAGAACTTTAAAAAAACTTAGAAAAATTCATATCGTCGAACTGTATTCAATAAATGCTAACTCGAAAAAACTTACTGTTTAGTAGAGCTAAAAAACTAGTTATTTCGCATATTATTGTAAAAATTTACAATGTACCTTCCATAACGTGGTTTAAATATTCTAAATAATTTTTACCTAGCCGAAAATTTTATATTTTGCACTTGTTTGCGTATTTTTTTAGAGTTGGCACATTTTGTCGGAAAATAAAAAAAAAAATTTTTTTTGGAAAAATTTTTATAATTTTTTTTTTTGGTTTTTGTTATCCTTAGTACGATAATTGCAAAAACTAAAAAAAAATTAAAAATCTTTGCATATTTTTAAAAGTTACTAGCTCCGAAATCCTTTTAATCTCAGGGTGGTCAACTTTGGCACTCTGTAACTCTGTATTGTAAAAGGGTCACTTTAAACTAGCTACTTTGAAAGCTTATATCATTGACTTTATTTGCCCCACTCATAATGTTTCAATCTGATAAATAGTTTGAAAGTTACATCTATTTGAGCAATTTTTTTTTGCAAACACTATTTACCGATATTTTCAAAATGACAATATCTCGAAAACTAGCCATTAGGTATCAAAATCCTTACCAGATTCGTGGTCAGCATGGCAAATGCAATAAGATGTGTGGTCTAATTTTTTTTTTTTTTAATTTTTGAAAAATTTTTGAAAATTTACAATGGGAGTTGGCATTTATTTACACCAAAAAAAATGTATTTTGAGATAGCAGAATAACAAAAATGGATGTAAAACGACAACCAATTATTTTTTTGCTCTGAAATTTTTATCACACATGGGTATTGCATAGGAGAGCTATTTGCCATCGGAAACTCATTTCGGTCAAATTTAAGTTGGCATATTTTAAATATAGGTTCACGATATGTTGATGAAGGTAAGAAAAATTATAATCTGTAAAAACTGTACTTTTTATACCCTCCACTCTAGTGATAGAGGGTATATATAAGTTTGTCATTCCGTTTGTAACACCTCGAAATATTGGTCTAGGACCCCATAAAGTATATATATTCATGATCCTCGATCGATTTTAAGACGATCTAGCGATGTCCGTCCGTCCGTCCGTCCGTCTGTCCGTCTGTCTGTCTGTTGAAAACACGCTAACTTTTGAAAGACTTTACGGAGGCTCCTGAAGTTTGGCATATATGTTGGGCATTTACCTGGTCAGGTTGGTATTGCAATCCAGCGAAATCGGTCCAGTGGTTCAAAAGTTATAAGCAAATGAGTGAATTTCGGCAAGGGTTTTTCTGGAATTTACGAGATAAAACACACGGTAACTTTCGAACGGCAATTCTAAGGGTGCTGAAGTGCATATATATTTGCATATATATTTGCCGTGTCCCTGGTCCGGTTCGTTTTAAATTTCAGCCAAATCGGTCCAGTGGTTCAAAAGTTATTAGCAAAACCGTAAATTTCAGATTCGCCTCACCTTAAATTCACGTATTGAAACCCCGTTAAACAGGTTTTAAAAACATTGGTAAGTCACAAAAATATTTTACAACGCATTTTTGTCACTCAAAAATATTTTTATACTAAAAGAAAAAAAAAAAACACTCGAAAAAAATTTTACACTCAAAAAAAATTTTACACTCAAAAAAAAATTTAGTAAATTATTTTTTTTTTTTTTTAAATTAGATAAAAAAAAGTTTTTTTAAACAAAATAAAATATTTCTAATTAAAAATGTTATTTTTCACTCTAGAAAATTTACTATATTTTTATATTTATATTAATATTTTTATATAAATATTTTTGAGGGACAAAAATACGTTGTAAAATATTTTTGTGACTTACCAACAAAAAAAAATACACATTAAAAAAAAAAATATTACACACAAAAAAAAGTTTACACTCAAAAAAAAAATTTGTAAATTATTTTTTTTTTTTTAAATTAGAAAAAAAAGTTGTTTTACACAAAATAAAATATTTCTAATCAAAAATTTTATTTTTTCACGTTAGAAAATTAACTATCACTTAAAAAGGGCATTGTGGAGGGTATTCATAGATTCGGCCAAGTCGAATTTAGCTTTTCTACTTGTTTAACTTCCCGTGTGAAAATTAAAACTTTTTACATTAAATACTTTTATATTATTTGATTATTTTTTTGTTATACTTTTGATATAAAAAATTTTTGGTTGGCACTCCGTAAATTTCTTGATTTTTAGTTTTTTCAGGTGTACGTTTGATTTATTCCTTACACAGAAAAAAAATGGTAAATTTTAAATCAACAAACATCAATTGTAAATCAACCAAACATGATATCAACCAAACATTTAGTAAAAACGGCCGCCTGTTATTCCATAATACAAAATTTTGAATTTGTTTTCAACAAACTTAGTCAAGTAATTTTATTTCAAAATTATTTTATCATGTCAACAAATAGTTTTTGTGTTTGTTGAATTTCTTTGTTAAAAAAAAAAAGATTTTTTACGTTTGTCAGATCAACAAATTGTGTTTGTTGAATTTCTTTGTTAAAAAAAATTAAGATTTTGTACGTTTGTCAATACAAATAATAATTTTAGAGAACTATTACAAACTCGTTTATCAATTTTTTTAAATTTTTTTTCAACAATCAATTTACAAACGTTGGTTGATATCACAAATTTCCGTATAGGAGCACTATCAGTGAAAAAGTTAATTGTATTCACAAATATGGGGGTCAATATAACAATTCGTTTTTTTCTGTGTTATTATATGATAAATTTTATTATATGCTTTCATTTTTCTCGGGTAGTTGAAAAAAAAATACCCTTTTCTGGTTTTTATTTTTCTTTAGCCGTACAATGGACCCACCCCAATATGCTCATTAAATTTTTTTTAACAATATATAAATGCTAATATTCGATTTCTTTTATTTTCAGATTAAAGAGACTTTTGGTATATTATGGGCACGATTATTCACGAAGTTCTGCAACCAACACCTAAAAAAATAGAAACAGAAAATAACGTCAATTCAGAGGTTAAATCTTTTATGAACTCGCGAAGCAATGAAACCGTCCACATTATTGTTAAAGTACTCCCAGTGTTGCAATTTTTTTAAAAGAAAAAAACCTACACATATTTTAAAAAAATCACTTTTCTCCCTACACAGATAAAAATGAGTTGTTAGATCAAGCACGAAATAACACCAGGTTGAGCATTATTTTAATTAAAAGTCAGCTAATGAAGAAAAATGTTGGATCAAGCACGAAAATTGTAGGTCAGTCATTGACTGTTCCTTGATTAAACCAATGCTTGATTTGACTCAAATCAAATGATTTTTATTATCAGTACAATATTACCCATAGCGTGGTGGGATTAGTGTTGCCATCCGTCCTCTTTTCCCCGGACACCGTCCTCTTTTTTAGGGCGTCCGGGGCGGTCCTACTTCTTTTTTAGAAAGTGTCCGGGTTGTCCTACTTTTTGCACTTTTCTCCATACATTTTTTTTTGTTAATTCTAAATTTTTGAATTATTGGAATCGCTGTATTTTCGCTTACCAGCAGTACTATCAACTTTTTGAGAGCAAAACGAACACAAAAATAAAAAAAAAATAACACTTTACGTAGTGCGAAAATAACTACGTTGACATAACTTCTTATCAGCTGCCGTGTGTTTTAATGTCCGAAAAAAGATTTGTGTATCAAAATTTCCATTTCAAAATTTTCTAAATTGTTTAAAGCAAATTCCTTTTGAATTTAAAAAATTGTTTTTCAGAAAACCCCAATTGTATTTCAAAATTTTTTATTTGTAATTTTCTAAATGCTTTTTAAAAATTCCATTTCATAAACTTCCAATCGTATTTCAAAAATTTCCATTTACAGTCAAACCCGGTTATAACGAACTCGGTTATAACGAATTCTCGGTTATAACGACCTAATTCTAAAATCCCGACGTTTAAGCATCAATTTTCACACAAAATACTTCTTTTATAACGAAATCGGTTATAACGAATCCTCGGTTAAAACGAACTGCTTTTTATGGTCCCACGAACACAATTTTATGAATATTTTCCTTTTTATAACGAACTCCCATAAATATTTTTTAATGTATAGCAATCATGTTTATCAAACTAACAAGAGGTTGGAATTTTTTGGTTTATATTATAATTTTGATGAAAAATGTTTATATTTTTAATGATTTCTTCTCAATAAGTAGTTTATAAACGAAAAAAACATCAAATAAATTAGGCTAGTTGGTAGCGTGCTAGCCTTTCAACGTGGGGGTCGTGGGTTCGATTCCCGCCAGAACCCTTGGTTTTTTTTCGCTACAACGAGACGACGGTCATTGTTACCAGTTCTCGGTTAGGGTGAATTTATTAAAAATGAGTTGTAAATAAATGGAAAGAATAAATAAAAAATAATTGATCAAGTGATCAAAACTATTATTATATTAATAAAACAAAATTGGATTTTTTTTTTTGAAATAAAACTAGGTTGATAAAAAAATATACCCCGCTTATAACGAACTATTTTTACTGGTCCCTCGGAGTTCGTTATAACCGGGTTCGATTGTATATTTTAAAATTTTCAAAATGCTTTTCGGAAATTCCAATTAACAATCAAATGCTTTTCAGAAAATTTTGATATACAAATAAAATTTTTTGAAAACCATTTGCATAATTACAATTAAAATATCTAAATTTATTTAAATTAAAAAGTAATTTTCTTAAAATTATTTAGAAAATTTTGAAATGAAAATAGAAATTTTTGAAAAACAAATGGAGTGTTCTGAAAAGCATTTAGAAAATTTTGAAGTACAAATAAAAAACTCTGATATACAATAGAAAATTTTTGACTTATATTTCGAACTTTTTGAAATATAACTGAGTTACAAAGGAATATTTCTAAAATAAAATTGAATAGATATTTCCAAAATATTGAAATATAATTGGAAATATATTTTTTTAGTGGAAAAAAAAAATGTTTTCTTAATAAAAATGATTTGTTTTTGCATATTGTATTGATTTGTTGACTTGCTTTAAATTAATTTAATATTAAAAAAAAATTGTCCTCTTTTTTGGGTCAAATGTCCTCCTTTTTTGAGGTTGACGTCCTCTTTTTCTCAAAATGCAAATGGTAACCCTAGATTTGAGTAATTGGTTAATTGATATTTTTCTGTTATTTTTGATTAAACCAATGCTTGATCTGAGTGAGCGGTTAATCAATATTCGTTTGTTATTTTTGATTAAACCAATGCTTGATTTGAGTGAATGGTTAATCAATATGTTACAGTTTCAGTGTTTTTGTCAATCTTTTGTTTAAATTGTTTTTAAAATAGTTTTTTTGTGCTTTATATTATATTTTTTTCTTCGCCTTGTGTGCGTGTACGTACTTTGCTATTTGGCGACTAACGAAAACTAAAACAAAATAACGCAACAGCGCTCATCGCATTGTTAGTCGCAGCCTACTATGATGAGTTTTTTTGTTTTTAAGTGTCGTACTGTGAATTTTTCAGATTTGAGCAAATGGATAATTGATTCAAGTAAAATTTAATTGAATGTCAAATTTTAAGCTGAGCAAATATTTAATTGTCTTTTTCCATCGAATATTTTTTTCTGTGTACATTTTCCAAAAAAAAATCCCTACATTTATCCCTACGTTTTAGCAACTAAAATTTTTAAAACAAAAAAAATTTAACCACTTTTTGTACATTTAATGTTAAATTTGAAAATAACGACTATAAGTCGCCCTATATGCCAATAACCAGTATCTTTGGAAAGTGGCAACACCTAACATTTGTGTCTACAAAATATAGGCCATGTTCTGGCAAGGTTGCAAAATAAGTACTTAAATCAGAGTCGATGAAGGAGAGATGATTACTGAAAATAGAATTTATTTCACTCAAATTACAATTACAACTTCTTCTGTACGAAAAACAACAGCAACAACCAAACAAGAATTGAAAAACCATGATTTAGTTGATACAGCCAACTCAGTCTAGAGTGATCGTATCTAAGAGGCAGTTAATATCAAAAAACATTACAGATCATGGGTTCAATCCTTGGCGGCTGTGATCTGTTAATAATTTTCACATATAGAATATAATTGACTATTAACTGAATAAATTTGACATTAAGTTTTTCTGAAGATTATAATAACTGGATTATATGAAGCTATAGCTTCAGTAAAAAACGTCTTAAATTTTTAGAAAAATACACTTTTCTTTCACACCTTTCTCAATTCAAACCATGTATAACATAAATTAAAAATTATAATTCATGATTTTAATTAGGGCCTGAGCTCAACTGTTACAGAAAAACAAAAATTTAAAATTTTTTTATTTGACCATAAAAATTTTATATTTTGAGTAGGGTTATTCTAGCTCGAGGTAATTTTTCCTTTACTAATTAAAACTTTCCTTTACTAATTAAAACCACTAGGCAAGTAAGCTGTCCGGTTTTCATGTAAAAATCTGTCAAACTCTATAAAAAAACATCAAATTTGTGATGATTAATTTTTTTGTCGGATGGACTTTAAAGTACGTTCTTTGCAAGTTACTTCTTTGAAAATTCTTGTACTATTAACAGTGTTGCCTTTAACATTCTATCTTTAAATACCTTTTTTTAAAAAAAGGAACTAAAATGATGGTATTATATTAAAAGTAAAATTCATATCTTCATTGGTTAATGCATTAGTTTCTGAAATGAATTCTTTAAAAAATTCTTTCGAAGAATGAGTCTTGGAATTCCCAAGCCTATTAGAAAGACAGAAATGGCGCCAAAGGCAGAAATGGTGATCGTAGTTTCCGTTAAGTTAATATTTTTTACTTAATTTTTAATTTTTTTTTTTTTTAATTTATTCTTTTATTTTATTTTTTATTTTATTTTCATTTTATATAATTTTTTGGTAAATTTTTATTTTACTTTTGAATTCTTTAAGATTCGTTTCGGCATCATTATATTAAAAAATCTTAAACTATCGATCTATATCGATACTTATTTAAAAAAAAATATATTTTAATAAAACTTATAAACAGGGAAACCAAAAATATGCAGTATCATGTTTTTTCCTGTGCATTTTATTGATAAATGGTTAAGGTATTTATCCGTTTCAGAAGTTTTTAAGAAATCTGGCATCGATTTGTTAGAGCATATTTTTGCATATTTTAGCCTTAAGACCATATTTTTGCATATTTTAGGTTTAAGAGCATATTTTAGCATAAGAGCATATTTTTAGAGCATATTTTCAATTTTTAGAGCATTTTTCCACTTTTTAGAGCATATTTTTACATTTTTAGAGCATTTTTTTAATTTTTAGAGCATTCTTTTCCAATTTTTTTTATGACAACATGTATTTTTAAATCTTTTATCCCACAAGAATGTTTTTTTTTTTCAACAATTACGGAATTGTGACGATTGATTACCATTTGGTCTGTTCTTGCTTTATATCGGTATATGAAACTATGTTTTCTTTAGATTCAGCAACTTGGCAGAAATCATTAAGGAAAATATTTTTGTAGAACATATTTAACACTCTTACTATCGCACATAACGGTATTTGGAGGGTCTATTCTCTAACAAATTGTAAAAAACACAACAAATAAAGGGACATAATATTTTTTAAGAGCATATTTTTATTGTTTTTAGAGCATATTTTCCGTTTTTAAGGGCATTTTTTAAGCGCATAAAACATGTTTTTTAGAGCATATTTTTGGTTTCCCTGCTTATAAACATACAAAATAGATTTTTTATTTTTTTTTATTATACATTAGTAATTTAAAATATAAACGGCAAACCGTTCACCTTGGTCATCATTTGAGTGATTTTAAAGTACTTTGTGATGTTGCTCTTAAAGTACTTTGTTATGTTGCTTTTAACGTACTCTAAAACAGCTCTGTTACAGAATTTAAAAAACCTATACGGCAGACCGTTTACCATGGTTATCATTAGGGCGCTGATAGAGTACTTTACTGCATTGCTTTCCCAGCACTTATACTACCAAAAAATGCACTTTGCCAGCACTCTCCCGTCTGTTTATTTCTGCCTGGGAAGGTATAGGATTGCTTTTTTATACATTGCAGCATTGATGATTTTAACAGGCGATGAGAATCAAAGTAATGCATCCACATTATGACAAAGAATACCAGTAAGGTGTAAAATAATTGATCAAATTTATAGCAAAACATACGAGTAAGGTATAAAATATAGCATTCCAGAACATAATATACAAGGTGTTACGAGTAGTGAAAAAGTAATTTTGTATTAAATTTACTACGTGATTGTAAATGAGTGTAAGTACCCAGCAAAATTTTCGGTTAAAAAGAACCGATTGTGGAACAACTTAACTTCCCTAGAACCTGTTCTAATTCTTTTGCAACACCGATTCTGTTTACAAAGGGATTGTCCCAAAAGCAACAGGTGTTTGTAAAAAAAATTAGAACATATTTTTGTTCCTCGGAATCGGTTCTAGAAGTAAAATTTGGAACAGAAATGAGAATTAAAGAAATATTTTGAATTGCATTAATTTATTTGACAAAGATAAAGACAATCATATAAAACATGGAATATTTAGATTTTTTTAACATACATTTATCCTTTTTCGCCTCCAAAGTTGCATTTTGGGCCTTACAATAATGACATACCAGAACATGGATTTTCTGCAAACAAAAATAAAAAACATAATATTATTCACAGATAAAAATGAGTTGTTAGATCAAGCACGAAATACACCAGGTTGAGCATTATTTTAATTAAAAGTCATCTAATGAGGAAAATTGTTGGATCAAGCACGAAAATTGTAGGTCAGTCATTGACTGTTCCTTGATTAAACTAATGCTTGATTTGAGTAATTTGTTAATTGTTATTTTTCTGTTATTTTTGATTAAACCAATGCTTGATTTGAGTGAGCGGTTAATCAATAATTTTGTGTTATTTTTGTGTAATCCAATGCTTGATCTGACAATGAGTGAATGGTTAATCATTATTTTACAGTTGTAGTGTTTTTTTGTCAGTCTTTTCAAGTCTTTTGTTTAAATAGTTTTTTTGTGCTTTATATTATTTTGTTTTTTTTTTCGTCTTGTGTGTGTGCGTGCAAGTACTTTTCTATTTGACGACTAACGAAAACTAAAACAAAAAACGCAACAGCGTTCATCGCATTGTTACTCAAAGCCTACTATGATGAGTTTTTTTGTTTTTATGAATTTTTTGTGAATTTTTCAGATTTGAGCAAATGGTTAATTGATTCAAGTAAAATTTAATTGAATGTCAAATTTTAAGCTGAGCAAATATTTAATTGTTTTTTTCCATTGAATATTTTTTTCTGTGTTAGTATTTGACCCGACCCAGGCAATGAAAATTTAATTTACTCGCCTTTGTTTCAACAATTTTCACGATTATATCCTGCTATTTTAGTAGAATTTCGTGCTTTTTCTTGTTTAACAAAAATAAATTGATATTTATTTTTTTATTTTTTTGACACATAATTTTTTTTTAATTCCTGAGCAAAAAAAATCACCCCTGACATACTGCTGGCTATTCCTTTATGAAATTGCTGACATCTTCATACAATTTTTCAAAATGTCATCAATGACATGTCAGCAGTTGGTCAGTGGTTGTTTAAACGAATTGCTGGTGGCCACCGATACTGGTGGACACTGCTGACATGTCATTGAAGACATTTTGAAAAATTGTATGAAGATGTCAGCGATTTCATAAAGGGAGAGTCAGGAGTATGTCAGGGGTGACTTTATTTTGCCAACTGGGTACTTAACTTGTTTTGAATTATGGTGTAATAGTGCATGGTTACCGAAGAACCTGTTCTAGAACGTGTGTCATTAGAAAATTCCTGTCGTAAAACTTATTTTTTTATAAAATATTTATTTTTTATGTTATTGTGATGCATTATGCATCCAACTATAAATAATGGATTATGCATCCAATTATAAATAATGGATTATTTCATACTTTGAAATAATACATAATGTAAGCAAATATAAGTCATCCATGATTTAATGTTTAGAAATAATAAATGAGGCATTCCACACCAAATGTCCAGCGAAAAAAAAACATGTGTACCGTAAACTTCTGAATAGGTTGTATGGATAGCCCTATACGGAACATAGAAAATTGCGTTTTCGGTTTTTCAATTTTTCAAAACTGGGCTTAGGAGGCGTGGTCAAGTACAATGTGCAACAAGTTTTGGGTCATCGCATTGAGCCTCAATGCCTTCAACGCCATATGAAAGTAGACCATCAAGTGGACAAATTCACCAAAGTGTTTTGCAAAGTCAGTTCGGATTTCTTTTTTATAGCCCACTGAAGTTTTAATTTTTTTGTCAAAGGCGTTTGGAAAACGCCAAAAATACTACAATAATTTGATGTCTTCAGTGAAATTTTATGGCGGTTCTTTTCTTAGCACATTTTAACCCTCTAACTGCCATTTTAAGGGGTCATTTTAGTCCTTTTTCAAAACCTAAACACAGAAGTCTAATAAAACGTCCATTTAGAGCAATGGTTCCCAACCTTTTTCACGCCACTCCCCACTTTTTAGTTTAAAAAATTGTCTTGTCCCCCCTACACTAAGGAAAAATTTGTTAGTTTTTCTAATTTTTGTTTTTAATGAAAAATTACTACTTGTTTAGCAAAGTTTTTGTAAAATAAGCATTTAAATTAGTTTTTTAGCAAAAATTTTAAGAAATTAACAAGATTTTTGTAGTTAATTTTGCAAAAAAAAATAGTTTTTGTAGTTAATTTGACTAAAAAAAAAATCTTGAAAATTTGCTCGTTGCCCCCCTGGAACCTTCAAATTTCCCCCCAGTGCACTGTGGCCGAAATCACTGATCTAGCGGCGCTTAAGTCAAAATTAAAATATTGAGATCGATAAATGTTTTTGCACTGCATCGTTTACCTATACTTTACAGAAAAAATTTACGTTTTTACTTTTGTTTTGCTTTCAATATTCGCACAGCTGTAAGCTGTCAAATATACATTTTCTGCAGCAAGTGTATTAAAGGAATTTGGGGCCTAGTTACTCAGTGAGTTTTTCTTGACACTTTTAAGTCAATTGTTTATACATTTTGAGCCAAAAAGTTTTAATTGAAAGTAAAAGGTATGTTTTAACTAAAAAATAAATGTTTGTGGCCTGTGTGTATCTAATTTATTATTAGTGCATTATAGAAGTTGACATTTGTGATATAAACTATAGTTTCATGGACTGCAACTTTTGAAATTCGATCGTATTCGGTCCAATTCCTGTTTTGTTTATTATTTTAGGTCATTTTTGTTGTGACGTTTCAGTATGGCGTGCTAGTTCGCGCAAGTTGTTCGGTTTTTTAGGGTCCATCTGCCTGTCCAAATAAACAGTATAAACGCGATACAGACCACAATTTTCAATCGATTTGGCTAAAATTTGAAATTTAAGATTTTTTATCGAAATAACAAAACCTGTTAAATTTCTGACAAAATCGGTCCATGTTATCCCATAGCCCCCATGTTAATTTCCCCTTCCAGTTTTACTTAATAAGCCCTAACACATGGAATTTTAACAAATATCCTCTTGAACTTCGACTGTTAAATGTTTTTTGTAGCCATAAATAATCACTCTAAATTTTAACGGAATCTGAACATTTTAACTACTAGTCCTCATACAGACCACCCTCCCGATATTCACATAAATTTCCCAAAATACATAAAAACACTGAAATAAATAAATATGGTTAAAAATTAAATTCTTTTTAAGTTTCATAATCACAAATATGCATAGGGCTTTATTATTTTACATTTCCGAATTAAGCGCCGCTAGATTGGGTGTTTCGGCCACTGTGCAGTGGGGCGAGAATCAAAGGTTGGTAACCATTGATTTAGAGGGTTAAAATGTTCTACAAATATTTTCCTCCTAAAATTTCACTAGGGGTTGTCAAATGTTCAAAGTTTGTGCGACATGCGCAAAGTGCTTAAAAAGGGTCAAGTATAAATAATCAATGTACATTAGAGTGACTCAAAAAAAAAGTTGATGATGTACCCCCCTCAAAATGAACTTTGACATGTTTTATGAAGATTCACAAAATATTTGGGCTCTAGCGATAATCTCCCGTGAGCTAAACCGCGTCAAAAAAGGGTCCAAAAATGGTATTTTTCATGAATATAAAATTCAATAAATTTTTTTTTGTCCAATGAATGACCAAATATAATAGATATTTAGGAATTCTTTGGTTCTGCATTAAAACATTTTAAAAATCTAACCACAGACTCGAGATAACGAGATGTTTATGTCAGTTTTTTGATGCTTTTCAATTCGATTTTACTGAAAACTTAAATAACTTTGGTATTTTTTGTCCGATTTTCACTTATAATGCATCGTTAGAAAGGTGTTGACCACCGCTTGGGATTTTAGTCAAAAATTAACCCTTAACTGCACTGTCTTACTTTTTTATAAAATTTACTTCGACATCATTAAAAACACATTTTATAACCACAAAATGCATATCTTTGTGCAGGAAACACGTTTAATTTATATTTTTGGCCACAATTAATTTAACCCATGCATGATCAAAATATTTTGGCAAACATTTTTATTGAAAAATTATTGAAAGTTACTTGAAATACTTTAAAAAAATAAAATAAAAAAGGTTTTTGTTTATCCAGACGTGCTTAAATAATTATTACGTGTAACACTTTCCAGTAGCCCGTTTCTGTAATTAAAGTGAGAACTTTTCGCATCGAAAAATATGAAACAAAAAATTCCACCGTTTCTCGACACTGGAATTAAAACTGTTTCTGTATGTCAATGCGAAAACGGCAGCATTCTTATTGGAATATTCCAAGATAGCTGTCAAAAAAATAAACAAAGTGAGAAAACAGAAAAAACAAGCAGAAATTCAAATTATTGTAAACGGCCATTAAAATAAATATAAAAAAAATATATTTTGTTGATAAATCATCTATATAGTTATAATGTATAGTGTTGCATTGATAAATGCAGAGCAGTATGATCGAAGAAATATGCTACGGATTCACCGCAGAAAATTGCGGGATGCAACAGATCCTTTTGAGATTCCGGAGCAACGATTCAGGGAGTTATATCGCCTGAGCAGAATAGCGGCTACGAATTTGCTGGGCGAAATAAGTCCTTTTATGTATAAAGGTGTTAGAAGAACATTTATTCCCCAACCCCTTCGGATGTGTGCTGCATTGCATTTTTTTGCCACAGGCTCTTTCTACCGAGACATAGGGCAGGATTTTGCTGCTTCTATGAGCAAATCAGTTATATGCCGGTGTGTTCTGGAAATTGCAGATATTTTGGAAAATAATCTAATGTCAAAATGGATTAAATTTCCAACCCCTTCTGAATATGAAGCCATTAAACAGAAGTAAGTCAAATTAATTTCACCGAAATTAAAAATAATAGAGTACTCGATTTACTTTTAGGTTTTATGAAGAGACAGGGTTTCCCGGTGTAATTGGTGCTATTGATTGCACCCATGTTCGTATTATGACACCAAAAGCTGAAGTTGAAAGGTGCTATTTAAATCGTAAAAACTACCATTCAAAAAACGTACAGTTGGTGAGTTTTTTTTGATTAGCAGAACTTCTAAAGCTCCACATTTATGCTAATTACATTTCTATGTATTTTAGATTTGCGATTTTAATTTAAAAATCCTTGGGGGGTATGCAAGATTTGGTGGAGCATCCCACGATTCATTCATTTGGGAAGCATCACGTATAAATGCTTTGCTACAGATACGTCATGAATCAAATAATGCCAATCATTCTTGGTTGTTAGGTAAGTCATAATTTATAGCTACTTTTTATATCTTCCAGCCACGGTATGGGGTTGGAATATACTCTCTTTGTCTTTCCGTTTATAACTCGTCGAAGATTCGGCACACCCAAATACAACACTCTCACTTGCTGTTTTTAACCATTTATCTTTCTATGCAGGTGATTCCGGGTACCCGTTGCGACCATGGCTAATAACACCATATCGATCAGCAGGAAATGAAGATGAACGTAGATTTAACACAATTCACGCCCAAACAAGGAATTGTGTTGAACGTCTGAATGGAGTTTTAAAATCGGTATTTAGATGTTTGCAGGGAAAGCTCAATACCACTCCACAGACTGCAGGTAAATTAATAAATGCCTGCACAGTTCTGCATAATTTTAGACAGGCTCATGGGTTATTAAGCGAAGATGTTATATACGAGGAAGAACCCATCAACAATGTAGCCAATAACGAAGAGGAGGAACTTAATGAGCCACTCCGGGAAGCAGAACGTTTGAGAGACAGGTTAAAGCAAAGACTTTGCCGTCAGAATTAGGATTACCTTTGGCGCTTAAGGTATGATCATCCATATTTCAAATTTTATTGTTTAAAAATTTATTTTTGTTGAAGAATCGATTTGCACTTTGTTGTTTATTACTTGTGTATTATTTTTTGTTTAAATTCAAAATCAAATATTCTATGAATATTTTGTAAACATGTTTCAAAATATGTTCTTTACTTTTCATTTTTATTTTCAATAAACAAGTTTCGTTATTTTCCAATTTTATATTTTTCGGATATTTATTAACTGCGCCAATAATTTTAAATGAATGAATGAAAATATCAAATGAAAACATAAATTAAAAAAAAAATTGTCAGGTCCGTTTTTTGGGGGGTTGGTTTAGTTCTTCAATGGAGAACTTTTTTCCCCTAGTCCGATTTTGCCCAATTACGAACTTAACCTGCCTATGACCATGAGACATATTTGTGCCAAACTTCATGAGTCTAGCTGTTTTATTTTGGACTGCATCGTGTTATCTACAGACGGACGCACGGACATTCATAGAATGTTTTAGAATCGATAATGGATCAATAATATATATTATATACTTTATGGGGTCCCCGACTATTTCGATGCGTTACAAACGGAATGACGAAGTGAGTATACCCAGTTTTACAAAGTTGAGCTTTTTTCTCCTCCTCCGATGTTGCGCGTTTATGATCTTAACCAGCCTGTAACAATAATACATATTTATGCCAAACTATACTGCCCTCCTAAGAAAGTCATATCTCCATTTTAGTTATTTTGAAATATTAAAGTTCAACATTTGTTATCGTTCGAGCCTTTAAATATAAAAAAAATATGCGATATTTTTATGTTTCTTCGGCATTTTTACAAAAAAAAACAGCAATTTAAAAATTCAGATTTTAAAAAAAAATATTTATTTATAGAAATATGAGCCTTTTTTCTTTAGAAATCTATCTTAGATTACGATAAATTTTCTTCCCAGCAAAATTTTCTGTTCCAAATAATCGGTTCCGGAACCCATCAAACTACCCTGCAACCGGTTCTACTTAACATTCCAGAATCAATAGTGGTATTCAGAGTCTTGCTTGCCAGCCCTGGCACTGGTGGTAAAAGAGCACTTTTCAAAATTACTTTTCAAAATACATGTATTTTTTGAAAGAAGTACTCTTTTGCTACATTGCCAGGGGTGGCAACAAGACTCTGAATACCTCTAATGATTTTTGTTTGAAATTGTAACGGAAGCAATCGTTTTTTAAGGCAAGTAGTTTTTTTGAAAAATAATTTTACATAGAAAATTTGGTTGTGATTATCGTAGAATGTATTCAAGAATCTATTGAACCAGGAATTTGTTCCAAAAAATTTTTCTGGGTTATACAGAGTCCCGTATCCTTACGCCATTGCTCAGCTTTCATTGAATTTCACATGTCTTCATGGAGAATGTGTTGGTAATTAATTGTTGTGTATTCTCCAAGCACGTCTATTAAAGACTAACACGTCAAAAAATCACAGATTTAAAATTCCATTTGTGATTCCATAAAGTTAGGTCGAAATTTTAAGTTTTTCTCGGAGGAATTTTCGATCAAAATCGTTTGTTTTTCTTCGGGAAAAATCCGGGAGTTTTTGGGGTACTGCTAGTTGAAGTTTCCAGAATATCCAGGAGTTTTTTTTTCAATATTA
Source organism: Pegoplata infirma (assembly GCA_963921195.1). Taxonomy (NCBI): domain Eukaryota; kingdom Metazoa; phylum Arthropoda; class Insecta; order Diptera; family Anthomyiidae; genus Pegoplata; species Pegoplata infirma. Next base: position 115,701,588 of record OY992536.1, on the reverse strand, counting down.
TTACATTGTTTGAAATAATATTCACGAAAGCCACTAATGATGATTTTTTGTTTTAAAATTTTTTTCGTTTTATTATTTTTTTTTTTTTTATTATTATCAGCTGTTTTACGGTGCTGCCAGAATCTATTTGTTTTAGCATTGAGGTTTTATGTGGAGTTCACACTTGATGTTTTGAAGTGTTCAAGAGTGCGATTTTAAAAAAGTCTTTGTTCGGTGTCCATTACGTTTATGTTCTGTTAAGGACCGTTTATATTGGCAGACTTGTAAAACGACCTGTCAAAAATTCATGCGGAGAGAATTTTTTTCAGCATCTAAACACTCAACATACAAAAACTGACAGGTAAAAATAAATAAAATTTTATTTGTGCTAAATTTTCGGAACAAGTCGGCCCGTGGTTCCCTAGTTATGGGCCTCAAAAAATCGGAATTCGAATTTAATATATCTTCTTTATAATGGTCCGATCAGACCAAGATTGGTTTCATTCGAAAGCTTATTCAAATACCTTTAATTTTACATTTTAAAAATATTGGATTTATTAACCCATTGTGAAGAAACCATAAATTTTAGATTTTTTACCCTAAGTTTTTGAAGAAATGGGGTAAAATTTTAAAATAATGCATTATTAGGGTATTTATTTTTATAACTAGGCTTATAGCTTAGATATTGAGCCTTAATTTGAGCTTTCATTTGACCTTTTAACGCTTATGGAACCGGAGTTATTTATGTTTAAACATTAGAAAACATATTTGAATATAAGTATGTACTATGCAGTTTATATTTTTTTTTTGCCTAAAAAGTTTTTCTGTGTAGCCGGCCTTAGGCCGGGCTAAGGGATTTCAATTTCCATAAATTAATTAAGCGGCTTCGCTAAATAAATATTTTTTGTGTCAAAATATAAGCGGGGTCAAAGGTTAAGAGTCAATAACTCCGGTTCTATAAGGGTTAAAGGGTCCATTAAAAGCTCAAATGAAAGCTTAATATCTAAGCTTTAAATCTCGTTGTATAAATACATGCCTTAATAATACAAAATTTTGAAATATAACGCATTTTCTCCAAAAACTTTGGTTTAAAAATCTAAAATTTGGTGTTGTGCCAAAATGGTCTAATGAAACCAAATTTTTGTAAACTTACAAAAAAGGTATTTAATTAAGCTTTCGAATGAAACCAATCTTGGTCTGATCGGACCATTATTGGAGAAGATATATCAAATTCGATATGTGTTTCTTGGGTAGTTTAGTTATTGGTTTTGGCAAAAGTGCACTTTACGGGGCACAAATATTTTGGGGAAGAAAAAAACTGGACCCCCTCTGGAATTAAAAAAGAAAAAAACCGAAATTGAAATTTAAGGGGGCTGGGCCATGGGGCCCCTCCTGGAGCCAAAAAATTGCCCCTACCACCAACAGGTTTGTGTGGGTACTTAAATTAAAGGTAATTAAAAAAAAGAAAAATGGGAGCTAGGTCCCTGGGCTCCTCTAGATCCAAAAAACTGTCCTCATGCATTTAAAAAAAGTCCACCAAAAAAAATTTTTTTCTACGTAGCCGGCCTTCGGCCGGGCTTAGAGATTACAAACTCGATAAATTAATTTAGCGGCTTCGCTAAATAAAGTTTTTTTGTGTATCAAGCCTTTTATCACAGACTAAATACAGACTCGACAGTAGAGTTTTATAAGAAAAAATGGGGGAAAACTAAGCGATTTTAGGAGAAAACACAGCGGTTTTTAGTCCGTTTTACTCCAACATGGCAACACTTTTTACGACTTAGGAGTGAGTGAAACAACAAAAATCGATCAGGCATCTATTTTTCTTATGGCGCGTTATATCAGTTTTCTCTTTCTAACCTAATTCGTAGAATAATTTGAAAATATTAACCATATGGTTCAGAACTACTTTTTTGACACCTGTCACTTATGTCGAGTCTGTATTATACTGTATACAGACTAGCGTGATTTTAAAATCACTATGTGATTTTCCTTTGAACAAAATCACATAGTGATTTACAAAATCATCTCAAATTGTACTAGCATAAAGAAAAATTGCAAAATCATCTCAACTTACCATGGTAAGTTTTTGTAGTGTGAACATGGCCTTAGTCTGTGCTTTTATGTTGTTAATTACTGAATGGCTTAATTATTGAACTGAAAGTAACTAAGTTGGATTTAGGGGTTACAATATTGTTAAAATACATACAAAAAATACGTATTTGTAATCGTGAGCAAATTACCTTTCATTTGAGTACCCATACGCACATGTTTGTGGGTGGGGCGGTTTTTTGGCTCCAGGGGGTCCACCGGGGCCCAGCCCCCTTAAATTTTAATTTCGGTTTTTTTTCTAATTCTAAAGGGGGTTACATATTTTTTTTGCCAAAATATTTGTGCCCCGTAAAGTGCACTTTAGCCTTGATTTTCCCCATACAATTTAAACATCAAAAGTAAACTTCGTTTTATTTTGACAGATGAAGTATTATAATTGTATTTGGAAAACACATAATTAATCTAGTTTAAATGAATGCGAATATGGTATAACACCTCACTCTTGAACACTCAAAAACAGCAAGTGTGAATCCCACATAAGTGTGAACTCCACATTACGTTTTATTAATCGTGTTTCCACTATATCAGAAAATATATATCTGGCAGCACTACATACTACAGCTGATGCATATCAGAAAATAGTAATTTTTGCCATTAAATTAAAAATTAAAAAGTTTCATGTTGTCAAATACAGAAGAAAAAGTTTATAATTGTGATATATCGATTCCTAATTTAAGATGAGTGTTCCAATTAACTTCATATAAATAGCAAAAATCATCGATTGGAGTTTAGGACCATAGTAAACATAATGTACATTTGTATAAGGCTGTAGCTTTGAGTGAAACAAATGCAGATAATTTGTTGCCAAGGATTATTGGATGTACCTACATACGTAAAATCAACCAAATGTAAATTTTGGTATTGTTCGTCTTGATTTGGCCATACACTTGCTGTATCGTTGTACAACTTGTGAGATGGACGTGTATATTTTATGATCGTCATATGCGAAAGAAATCGCACTTTCATCCAACAAATTGTACAACGATACTGCTAATTTACGGTTTTAAGGTACATTACAAATTATGATATGGGACAACAAAACTAAAGTCTGATGTACATAACGTATTTTTAGAAGGTTCTATAAACCTCAATCCATTTACTTCCCCACCACAAATATCAATTTTTTTTTTGTTCTGTAAACAACCCCAATTTTGTAATGATAAGCAGAATATATAGTTCACGATTTATTGGCTTCTTTTGGGGGCAAGCAAAAAAGAAAATATATTACTATATATCTGTATGCACCTTTATAGTCATTGACAGGTTAAGTTTGGAAATGCGAAAAACTGTACCAAATAGTCCTCATGTAAGACTGTCACCATCTAAGGAAAAAATAATGTTTATGAGAGAAAACATATGAAACATTTTAGTTTGTTCAACTTCTTCAATTTCTATTAAAAAAATCATCGTTCATTTTAAAAACTTAAAATATTTTCCTACCCAAATAACCGATTTTAATAATTAATTTATATTTTGCAGGAAATTCTTTGAAGGATATTTAAACACTCATGTCGACAACGAATAGAATAAAGTTATTTTGTTGAGTAGAATCTAGCTCAAAGTAATATCTGCAATCTTATAACGAAAACCTGCCACTTATTTTAAAAAAGAGGAACGATATTTGCTGGATCTTTTTTGTTAGCTATGTTGACTTTTTTTGTTAATTAAAACAATTATTCTAATCAATTACAAAATACAAAAAACGTACAAACAATATATCGCAAAAATAAATATTAAAAAGGAAACTATCCAAATTGTGTTTTTATTAACTAAAAAAAATAGGAAATATTACAGTCTTTTTAAATTTAAATACTAATTAAAAAAAATCAGTTCAGCCTTTAATAAATAAATAAAAAAAAACTTCAGCCTTAAATACTAAAAAAAAATAAAGATAAAATTATATATACCTATCTATATATGTATTAAACTTTGAAATTCAGATTTTTTATATCATCAGTTTTAAAAAGGTTTTCGCATTAATAAAAAAATTTTTATCAACTCCTTCCTCTTTTGTTCTTTGCTACGCAAAAAAACAGCTGAACTTATTGCAAATTTTATTTTACCATTCGATTCTACAGCAAAAATTAGTTTTTCGCAAGGTTCCAAAAAGAGAAGATAAATCATTTAATTTGAAATCATAGATTTTTACCGCGGTTTATCGAAACTTATTATAACCGTCTGGAAGCTTGAGAAAAATGTAACACTGATTTTAACTTTAGTATCGAATGGTGAAATAAAATTTGCAATAAGTTAAGACGTTTTTTCTCTTTAGACAAATGTGGTAAAACCCGGGTGTTTAACCTCTGAGAAGCACGGAAAGGGGTCGGAAATTAAAAAAAAAGACTTGATGCAAAAACCTTCTGAAATGTGATGATATCAGAAAACTTAACGAAATTAGTAATTAAAAAACGTACTCTACCATATATACATACATTTTTAATTAGAGTTAATAAACTCCTCATCAAGTTCCTCTATGTACGTGTGGGAAACGGATATTTCATTTACTGCAGTCTCAAGTTGAGTTATTTTTTTTAAAATTTCTTCATTTTGCTTTTCCAGCTTATTATTTTGTTTTTCCAATTGTTCTAGCTTGCCAACTAACTCTAGTTGCATTTTTCGAGCTTCATCTATAGCTTCGCTATATTTGGAAGCGGTTGTTGTTGATGATTTTGGGGCTCGTGTTTCAATACGTTTAGTTTTTGGTTGTGGGGGATTTGGTGGTGGGGGAATGTTTTCGTTTTCGTCATCTAAAATTTCGATCGATGCCATGGATACCTAAAAATTTGGTTTGTTTTTTTAATATTTAAATATTTTTAAATTAAACATTTAATTTACGTCAATTTGTTCAGAATTTTGAGCAGCAATTTCTTCCACAATTTCTACTCCCGATTCTGGGGTTCGTGCATCACCATCAACTGCATCGATTGTAATGATTTGTAAAATTTTATCCTCAAGAGGATTAAGGTCGCGCGGTATATCATTAAAGCTTCCACCACCGGTTCGGTTCATAAACGCTCTTCTGGCACTCAATTGCTTTTTGACGCCAGCTTTTAAGTCAATCCAACACTTAAAATAAATTAAATTATAAAATCTTACTTTCAAAGCAAATGTATAAAAATACCAACCTTCTTCCATTGATCAACTGTCTTGTCGCTGCCTCCCATTGAGTTAAGTATCAATCTAAGTGACTCCCACTGATCTTTACTATTAGTGTTGGAATTGACTCCTCCAAACTGTCCTCTTGCAAACTCTAAATGAGAAAACATATACTCCACTAATTTTTCCTTTTGCATTTTAGAGATTCGTTGGTTTTTCTAAAAAAATGTGAAATTGAGTATTAATACAAACAAAAAACAAATACTTTACCTTATTATTTTGCTCCATTTTGAATTAATTATTATTTTTTTATTTTATATATTTCTTTTTATTAAACTCTCGCACCGTTTTTAAATGTGAGTTTTTTTGACACTTCAAATTCAAATCTTTTCGATCGATTACTTTACAGAAACAGTATTTTTCGCATCATTCCAATAATTTTGGAAAAAACCGTAATTTGCGGAAAGTTGTCGCAAAACAAAGTTACAGAAACAGTCAAATGAGAAAAGTCAGTTTTTGTGCCGATTCACAATGTTTTTGTTTCATTTCACATGTTTCATGCGAGAAATCTTTCGATTCGAGAGTTACAGAAATCAGCCACAGGTGAATTTTTTTTTTCGGAATTTGTATGTGCAAATAAATTTTAGAAATAAAAAATAAACCAATTTTCTCTTAATCACATATATTCGTGCAAAAAACGCATCTAATAAATAGATCTTAATATTTTTAATTTAACCCATTTATTACTAATTAAAAAAAAATTTGGAAAAAATTTAAGTCCAATTGTTATACTTAAAAAAAAAATAATATAATTGATATTTCAATTTATTGGATGCGTTTTTTGCACGAATATATGCGATTAAGACAAAATTTGTTTATATTTTATTTTTAAATTAATTTGCACATACTAATTTAGAATTTGATATTAATAAGCACGTCTAGATAAACAAAAACCTTATTTAATTATATTTTTTTAAAGTATTACAACTAGCTTTCAATAATTTCCGCAAAAACTTTTTTAAAAATGTTTGCCAAAATATTTTGATCATGCATGGGTTAAATTAATTGTGGCCAAATATATTAATTAAACGTGCTTCCTGCACAAAGATATGCTTTTTGTGGTTATAAAACGGTTTTTAATGATGTCGAAGTAAATGTTATAAAAAAGTAAGACAGTGCAGTTAAGGGTTTATTTTTGACTAAAATAAAGAAAACCTTATTTAATTTTATTTTTTTAAAGTATTACAACTACACTCAAAGAACTGTAAAAAAATTTGTCATAAAAGTTCGTCCAATGAAACTTTTTAATGAAGTTTTCATAAATGTTATGAAAATTTTCATAAATATAATGAAATGTTTCATAAATACAATGAATATTTATGAAATATTTCATAAATATAATGAAACAGTTTCATTGGACGAACTTTTATGATGAGTTTCATTATATTAATGAAGCTTTTTCTCTGTGTGTAGCTTTCAATAATTTCCGCAAAAACTTTTTTAAAAATGTTTGCCAAAATATTTTGATCATGCATGGGTTAAATTAATTGTGGACAAATATATTATTTAAACGCGTTTCCTGCACAAAGATATGCTTTTTGTGGTTATAAAACGGTTTTTAATAATGTCGATATAAATGTTATAAAAAAGTTAGACAGTGCAGTTAAGGGTTAATTTTTGACTAAAATCCCAAGCGGTGGTCAACACCTTTCTAACGATGTATTATAAGTGAAAATCGGACAAAAAATACCAAAGTTATTTAAGTTTTCATTAAAATCGAATTGAAAAGCATCAAAAAACTGACGTAAACATCTCGTTATCTCGAGTCTGTGGTTAGATTTTTAAAATGTTTTAATGCAGAATCAAAGAATTCCTAAATATCTATTATATTTGGTCATTCATTGGACAAAAAAAAATTTACTGATTTTTTTATTCATGAAAAATACCATTTTTGGACCCTTTTTTGATGCGGTTTAGCTCACGGGAGATTATCGCTAGAGCAAAAATATTTTGGGAATCTTCATAAAACATGTCAATGTTAATTTTGAGGGGGGTACAACTTTAACTTTTTTTTTGCCCATATAAGGTGAGTCGGTCTAATGTACATACATATGTTATTTTTTTTTACCAAAGCAGTGTTAAAAAATATCGACAAAAAACAGTGCAAATATACTTTGAGCTAAAAATTATGTTTTAATGTGTTTTATACAATTTTATGATGATTCTTTTCTTTGACCAAATTAACCCTCTAGATCCCGTTTTAAATGGTCATTTTTGTCCTTTTTTAAAACAAAATACAAAAAAGTCTATAAAAAAAGGCTTAAAAATTAAAATATTTTTTTTATTTTTTTTCGGCCCGAAATATAAAAAAAAAAGTTAAAAAGGTTAATTTGACTTGACTTTGGTAAAAAAACACTTCAACGAAAATGTTTTTTTTTTTTTTTTAAATATGTTTGTACTTGTTTAAATACCATTCGGTGATCAATTCTGTTCACATGTCGTCACCTTATTATTGTTTTGCTCCATACGCCATTTTTGAAAAAAAAGAGTTAGGAATGGAATATATATAATATAAATATCCTCTTTCTTATTCCGAAGTCCGTTTTTTAAAACATCTTTTCAAATTTGAGATATCCAGCATTTTCTAAGAAAAAACACACCATTTTGACGCTTTTTTAAAATTTGCGTTATAGAAAAGGCTCTAGATTATTTAAAAATTAACGGATCTTGCATATTTTTGGAATGAAGATTAATTGTGTTGGTACTATTCTACGTACCAAATTTTAATACCGTAACTTCTAAACATTTCAAGTAATGTCATATTTGCCATTTAGGTGGTGTGGGAGGTAGGCGTGTCCATTGACCGATCATCGCCATTTTTAATACCATGCAACCTGACTATATAAGTGTTCTAAATACCCAGTTTTGTCGATCTAGCTCTTTTTGTTTCATTGTAATTTTTTTTGGCGTTGAGAACTCATTTGCTCCATATCACACAAAAGTCCCAAATGTGTAAGCAAAATTGGATATGGAGCATAATACCATAAAATCTTATTTTCTTAAAAGCTTAAAATCTTTTGATCTATTGTATGTAAAAGTCTGAAAACTAGAAGCTTTGTGAACAATATATGTAGAAATAAATGGTAAACATTAAAACAAAATTCATCGATTACTTTTCGAGAAAATTTGTGGTAAACCTATTTTATCATTTATCTCGAAACCGAGTTGTTGGCGTATGGAGCAAAACAAAAATAAGCTGACGATGTGTCAACCAGCAACCGAATTAAAGTATTTTGTGTTTTTAGGTTATGTGGGGCCCTTTTTTTAACTCAAAAGAAAGCTTAGGTCTTTTCCCCACCTAATTCTTCTTCGTCCTCAAATATATTTTTGCTCCACCAACAAATCTTCGCTAGAACGGCATCACGCGACTTTTTCCAAAGATATCTGAAGTGGTGATCACGGCCAAAGTATTAAACAGATAAAACAGATACATAAGACTTAGCATCTTTACTTGTTTCGCTCAAATGCAATAGTTTGGTATTGCATTTGAGCGAAATCGGTTCAGCGGTTCAAAAGTTATGAACGAAAATGTAAGAACACCTCGAAAATTGTGGTACATTCAACATAGCCTAAAAACACAAAAAATACAAGCAAATTACAAAATTGTTATGAAATTTAAAATTCAAATGCGATTTTCTCGTAAAAAACGAAGAACGTGTTTCTGAATTTTTTTGTGTGGATGGACAAACATCTAAACTTAAAAAAAATATTAAAAAAAAGTTGCCGGATTTTTGGTAAATTTACTTTTTTAAAAAATGTAAAATTTCGGAACGGGTTCTGAAAATTTTCCAAAAACAATTTTAATCGATAGCCCATACAAAACTATATAAGAAAGTACATTTTTGAGATTGTGGTGCATTCCGTTTTAATGTAATAAATATTTAATCAAGGCAACTCGCCACAAATTTGACCATTTTTCCAATATCACTGTGCAACAAGAAAAATGAGCCTCAATGGCTTAAACGCTATATGAAAGTAGACCATCAAGTGAACAAAATCACCAAAGGGTTTTGCAAAGTCAGTTCGGATTTCTTTTTTATAGCCCACTGAAGTTTTTATATTTTTTATCAAAGGCGTTTGGGAAACGTCAAAAATACTATAATAAGAACACATCTGAGCTTCAAAATATGATTTGATATCTGCAGTGAAATTTCATGGCGGTTCTTTTCTTAGAACGTTTCAACCCTCTAACTGCCATTTTAAGGGGTCATTTTAGTCCTTTTTCAAAACCTAAACACAGAAGTCTAATAAAACGTCCATTTAGAGGGTTAAATATTCTACAAATACTCTCCTCATAAAATTTCACTAGGGGTCAAATGTTCAAAGTTTGTGCGACATGCGCAAAATGCTTAAAAAGGGTCAAGTATAAAAAATCAATGTTAGTTATGTTTTTTTACCAAAGCACTGTTAAAAAATATCGACAGAAAACAGTGCAAATATACTTTTAAGCTAAAAATGATGTTCTGATGTGTTTTATAAAATTTTATGATGATTCTTTTCTTTGACCAAATTAACCCTCTAGCTTCCGTTTTAAAGGGTTATTTTTGTCCTTTTTTACAAAAAAGTCTATAAAAAACAGCAGTTAGAAGGTTAAAATGTTTTACAAATATTTTCTTCATCAAATTTTACTTGGGCACGTCTAAAACAGAAAGTTCGTTCAGCATATAGAAAATGCTTAAAAATTTTACAGTATTAAAATTTTTTTTTATATTTTTTTGGGCCGAAATATAAAAAAAAAACAATTAAAAAAGGTGAATTCGACTTTGTCGAATGTATTGATACCCTCCACAATGTAAAAAATTTATTTGAAAAAAAAAAAAAAATTTAAAAAAAAAATTCCGCGAAAAAATTTTTTGGTAAAAAAAAAATTCGACGCAAATGTTTTTTTGTAAAAAAAATATATATTTGTATTTGTTTAAATTCCATTCGGTGATCAATTCGTTCACTTGTGTCAACCAGCAGCTGAATTAAAATTTTAAATTTAGTTAAATCCTAGGATTAACTCAAATTTATTTATACCGTTTTACATTTTGGACAACGCTTAATTTGTTTTCCTGTTTATATTAACTAATTAGATGTAAATTCAGAAAAAAATATAAAAAAAATTTCTGGACTTGATTTGACCCATTTTTTAACTAAATAGAGTTAATCCTAATCTTAATCCGGTCTGAAAAAAACAGGGCTATTGTATCGTTTTTTTTTTTTTGCATCACATTGAAAAACTGTGATCACGGTAACTGTTTAAAAGAACGGTGATTTGTAAATCATTTAAAATTTTTTTTAATTTTTTTATTTTTTTTATTTTTTAAAAAAAAACTAAAGTTCTTTCCTATCTGTTCTAAAATTTTCAGAGATGTGTTTTGCCTTGTTTTCGAGAAATCAAATGTTAAATATTGCCGTACGCTAATTTTATACAATAATGGTGAATAAAACGTGTGCGTATGAGTAATATCAATACTTTAAAAATATTTTAAGAAGCGATAGGAGCGTGAGTGAGATTTTATTTACGATCACGCACGCTAATGAAAGAAAATTATTCACGCACTATATTTTATTTTACTCACGCTCACGTGATCATCGCGACCGTGACTTATTATTTCCTACTCACGTGTGCGTGAATGAGCGTTGGCAAAATAAAATATCGTGCGTGACTAAATTTTTTCTTTCAATAGCGTGCGTGATCATAAATAAAAACTCACTCACGCTCCCATCGCCTCTTAAAATATTTCTGTGGCAAAAAGGAACAAGTACATAAGTGTTTTTATACTACTTTTCAGGAGAGCATTTTTAAGTTTAAATTTCAAATACCAAATCTGGCTTTGAAAATTTTGGGCATATAAATATCTCAAGCATTATTATCGAGACAATCCTTGCTACTTTAAAAGTTGATTTATATAAGGACAACGAAGATATCGGGTGAAAACTAGGGCTGTCAAACGGGATCGATTTTTTAAAATCCCGGGATTCGGGATTTGAAAATCGAAATCCCGGGATCCCGGGATTTTTTGGGATCACGGGATTTTTCGGGATCCCGGGATTTCGGGATTAAATTTCTTTGATTAGAAAGTAAAAAAAGTAGTAGACTCTTTATGTTTCAATTTTATTGTGCATATTAAGGGGTCTACTGTGGGTTAGTTGGTAGCGTGCTAGCCTATTAAGCAGGGAGTCGAGGGTTTGATTCCCACGAAAACCCTTGGGTCGATTTCGCTACAACGAAATTATTAAAATGATTTCTAATTATTCTGATTATTATTTAAAGGCATTTAAAAAATTAAGTATACGCCACTTATGCAGTTTTCAAGTAATTATTATTATTAAATATTTAGCAATTAACTAAAAAAAACCTTGAGGGGTTTGTTATAGAAAACGACAATTTTTATGTGCTTTTGGTTTCATCCCATTTCGGTTTTCGTTATTGCACTGTGTAATTTTAAAACTTATTTAAAGAAGATTTTAAATAATAAAATCATTTAAAGGAGGAAAGTAATAATATAATACATTAGACTTGCATTTTGTTTGTATAAAAAAGTTTTTCTTCCAATTTTGAACGTCTGGGAAAATTTTTATTCTCCTACCCATAAACTTATGTGGTACAAATTAGAGGCCAGTCGGATTAAATTTACCCGTGGCGCCCTTCGATCAAAGATTCAGATTTTTGGAAAATTTTCGCCAAAACCTGCAAACTTTGGTCAAAGGGCTCCGTGAATGTGGCTTAATGGTTAGTGAATTGGACTATTATTCAGCAAGCCTGTGTAGAATTCTCAGCTCAGCCAAATTAGCTACGATCAAATTAAAAAAAGTTTTAGTTTTAATTTGATTATGTAAATGTAACAATAATTGAACAAAGTTGTATTTTTAAAAATAAATTCTCATACATTTTTAATATTTCAAAAATCCCGGGATTTGAGCTTAAGAATCCCGGGATTCGGGATTCATTTTATGACAAAAATCCCGCGATTTCGGGATTCGGGATTTCGGGATTGACAGCCCTAGTGAAAACCATTGATGTTGTTATTGCGTTTTGCAAAATTGCATTTTAATCCAAGCATATGTCGAGATATGCAGTTATGTATCCCTGTAAAATACATTTTAGCGTCTTCACTGATTCGTGATTTTAAAATAAGGAATAAAAACATAACTCAGATATGTTGTTACGATTTTTATTTTTCCCTTAAAAAAAATGAGTTGTGGAGTTCTGAAATCAATATCTCAGAAAGTAATGGTCCGATTTTAATAAAAATTTGATACAATACGAAAATGGATAAGGAGATTCCAAAAATGCAAAAACACGTTTTGGACATAACTCGACTTATGTTGTTTTGGGTTTTTGCCACAGATTTTTTAAGTATTGATATTACTCATACGCACACGATTTATACACCATTATTGTATAAAATTAGGGTATTGCAATTTTTAACATTTGATTTCTCGAAAACAAGGCAAAACACATCTCTGAAAATTTCAGAACAGATAGGAAAGAACTTAAACTTTTTTTTAAAAAATTAAAAAAAATAAATAAAATTGCGGCATGTTTTTTGATAAATAAAGTTTAAATTTAAATTTGAAAAATTCAGAACTTCTTCTGAAACTTTTTCAATTTTTATTTTTTTAATCGATAGCCCATACAAAAATCTATAAAAAGCTTTTGTCTTAAAGACTTTACTGTGTTCCATTTAATTTGCATAAATATTGAAGTAAAGATACTCAGACAAAAAAGTTTGATATTTTCAATATTTGACCACGCCTACAAACCCACTTTTTGAAAAAACTTAAATTTAATTTTTGTTATTTAATAGTACCCCAAAAGCGAATACTTTGCAAATGATTTCATATTGACACGCAGAGCTTCAAAGAATGAAATCCTTTTCGAATGAATTCTCAAAAAAATCCATTCAATTTTCACAGTCAGTGAATGCATTCGATTTCATAAATCCACATTGAATGCAGTCCTTGGAATTCATTCGATTGAATGAACAAAAATGAATGCATTCGATTTCTTGTTCATTCGATTTAGAAAAATCGAATGCATTCAATTTTTTATTATTCCACTGTGAATGCAATCGATTTTTTAAATATATAGACCAAAACGGATCTAAATTTTGGTCCATAGTATCGCCTACTCTCTTTACATACGATGACCCTAATGGGCTCTAATTTTGAATCCAAAAAAAAATGGTGTTCCCGAAAATTTAAAAAATGCACATACGCCAAAAAAGTTAAGAGTTTTAGCGATACTATGGACAAAAAATTGGCTCCGTTTTGCTCTAGTTTTTTATGCAATGAATGAATAAGCCATTCGATTTTTCAAATTGAATGAAAAGAAAATCGATTGCATTCGCAAGTGAATGCATTCGATTTTTAAAAGTCGAATGAAAAAAAATCGAATGCATTCGATTTTTGAAAGTCGAATGAAAAATAAAACGAATGCATTCGATATTTATAAATCGAATGAGTCTAAAGTGAATTCATTCAATTCGCTAAAATGTGATTGGGGAATGCAATCACTAAATTTTCACTCAGAATGACAAATCGAATTAAGGAATGAAATCCTTCGAAGCTCTGTTGACACGACACAACTTTTTTTTGCTGAACATTTGGTGTGGAATGCCTCATATTTATCTTTAACAACTTTTTAATAATTTTATTCATGCCAGGCGGTAATTTTTTTTAAGTTTCGGTTCGGTTTCGGCCGAATATTACTTTATCGGCCGAATATTCGGTTCGGTTTCGGTTCGGCCTCGAAAACTGGTTTCGGTCGGACTCTATTAATTGCATAAATATTTCTCATACGCTCTGTCGAAACAAGAAAATACAAGCAAAGTACAAAATCGTTATGAAATTTAAAATTCAAATGTGATTTTCTCGAAAAAAACGAAGAACGTGTTTCTGAATTTTTTTGTGTGGATGGACAAACATCTAAATTAAAAAAAGAGTGGCTGGATTTTCGATAAATTGACTTTTTTAAAAAATGGAAAATTTAATCGATAGCCCATACAAAACTATATAAGAATGTAAATTTTTGGATTGTGGTGCATTCCGTTTTAATGTGATAAACAGGGAAACCAAAAATATGCTCTAAAAAACACGTTTTATGCGCTTAAAAAATGCCCTTAAAAACGGAAAATATGCTCTAAAAACAATAAAAATATGCTCTTAAAAAAAATATGTCCCCTTTTTCGAGGTGTTTTTTTTACAATTTTTTAGAGAATAGGCCCAAAAAATAACGTTGTGTGGGGTAGTTAGAGGGTTAATATGGGTTAATGAAGCAAGAGCAGGCCAAAGCGTTATCAATCGTCAGAACCCCGTTATTTTGAAAAAAAAAAAAAACATTTCAATCCACTTACAAAATTAAAAAATCATCCCACAAAAATTAAAAATAAGTGTTGTTATAAAAAGATTGGAAAACAAATTCTCTAAAAATAAAAAAAATGCTCTAGAAACTTAAAAAAATGCTCTAAAAAATGAAAAATGCTCTAAAAAGTGAAAAAATGCTCTAAAAATTGAAAAAAAATGCTCTTAAAATATGCTCTTATATTAAAATATGCTCTTAAACCTAAAATATGCTAAAATATGCTCTTAGGGCTAAAATATGCAAAAATATGCTCTCACAAATCGATGCCAGATTTCTTAAAATCTTCTGAAACGGATAAATACCTTACCCATTTATTAATACAAAGCGCAGGAAAAAACATGATACTGCATATTTTTGGTTTCCCTGGTGATAAATATTTAATCAAGGCAACTCGCCACAAATTTGACCATTTTTCCAATATTTGACCACGCCTCCTAAGCCCAGTTTTTGAAAAACCAAGAGCGCAATTTTCTTAGTTCCATGTAGGGCTATCCAAACAACCTATTCAGAAAATTACGGGACACATGTTTTTCTGTAGCGGGACATTTGGTATGGAATGCCTCAAATATGAAATACATTTTTTTCCAATAATCATGCATTACATAACAAATTATTAGTAAAGCATTATTTTTCACTTTAAAATAATACGTTGTGGAATAAATGTTTTGTAAGACATCCTAAAATAATGCTACAAATAAGGCATATACATTACCTGGTAATGTATTATATAATCACCACCCATTACAAAAGTTTTGCTGGGACGTACTAAAACATATCCAAAAAAAAATTAATCGAGGGGGTCGGGTCTAAAAATGAGTGGTTTGGCCTGGAATGCCCCATATACATATGTTATCATTAACCATTTAAGCTGTGTTTATATCATACCACTGAGTATTAAGACCTGTCAAAAAATCGTGTGTAATATGATTTTGTTGACAGTCCAATAAGACTTTTGATTTTATGAAATATTTCAAAAAATGGCTCAGTGTTATTAGATTTGCATACAAACAGCTGTTTTTAAAAATGTCTTTTGATTTCGTTTATGATTTTTTGGCAGTATTAAGACTTTGGTAATATTTTACTTTCTTAAAATCCAAAGACTCGGTGGGATGATATAAACACACCTTTATATACATATTTACTGATACCTATCTTAAACTATCACACTTTTCCATTATACACATCGAAATTTACCAACTTCTAAAAGATTTTTGTATTCCTTTTTGATTGAAACCTGAAGCCCGTTTCTGTAATTAAAGTGAGAAGTTTTCGCATCGCAAAATATGAAACAAAAAATTCCACCGTTTATCGATTCTGAAATAAAAAAATGCGAAAAAGCCAGCGTTTGTATTGGAATATTCCAAGATAGCTGTCAAAAAAGTAATCAAAGTGAGAAAATAGTAATAACACAAAAAAAAAAAAAAAACACGCAGCAAGTTAAATTATTGTTTATGGATCATTTAAAAGCAATAAAATAATTATAAAAAGAAATAAAATTATATATTTTTGATGATAACACTACGTGACAGTTTTTTGACCAAATGTATCTGACACCTAATCTTTATGTACAATTGTCCGCTGAATCCGAATATGAAGTCAGAATGGTCAAAAGTAGAACAGTTTTCGAGATATTCGAAAATAAGCGTTATTTGTGTTTTTAAAAAAGATGATGTCACTTAAATGCAAATATCTTTAAAACTATTTGCCGATTTATGTATTTATTTTTTTTAATGAAAGATAATAAAATTACTAAAATAACCATGGGTCGCCTGTGAAGATTAGTCAAGAAATGACAGAGTTACAGTGGACAAAAGTTCAAACTTCATGAAAAATTTGATGATTTTTTGCAATTTTGGTCTTTTCAAGTTATTTTTTTTAAACCAAACAATTAAAAATTATAATGTTTTATTACATAGGACATTATTTTATTTCAATACGAACACTTTGCGCCCAACAAGACCAAGATTGCTGCAAAAATGACAAAGCTACAGAAGATTTTGTGAATTAACCCACTTTTCATTACTAGCATTTAGCTTTGTATATTTACTGATATTTACTTGTGTTTTTAAAAAAAAAATCGAAAAGTGGGATAGTTCACTTAATCTACTGTAACTTTGTCATTTTTGCACCGATCTGGATCCTATTGGTAACAAAATGTTCGTATTGAAATAAACTAACGTTCTAACTGATAAAATTTTAAAAAATTTTATTGGTTGGTCTTAAAAAAATAAGTTGAAAAGAGCAAATAACCGTAATTTTCTCGTATATAACTCGAAAACTGTTCTACTTTTGACCGTTCTGACTTCATATTCGGATTCAGCGTTCGGATTTACCAGTGTTGCCACCTCATGTGTAATTACACATATCATGTGTAATTTTTTTTTTCATGTGTAGCCCATGTGTAATTGCCTGCATGTGTAATTCATGTGTAATTTGAAATTTTTACTTTTTGGAGCATTTTTTTCCTAATTTGTTTTAACAAAACTTTTAGCAGATTTTTCTGCAGAAATGGATATTTTAACGAAATTCTCTGTCATTCAGTTTTAAAAAATAACAGAAGTTTTAAATTACTTTGCTGATTCTATTTGTTGAGTTTACAAAATCTTCGTTGTTTCGTAAGATGGCAACGAAATTTTTAAACACTGAAATGGCCGATAAGCCAAGACACCCCACCCTTATGTGTGATGTTCAGATTTTTTATCAAGTCTGCAGATTTTTCTGCTTTAATCAGCAGGGTTTTCGGTTAAAATGAGCAGATTTTCAGCTGAAATCAATATATTTTTTTTTGCTCTTTTTCAGACAGAAATTTCGCAAAAAAATATAAATCGTACACTCAAAATAATAACTCTGTAAAATACTCTGTAAAATGACTGTAATCTCAATTCAACAGATATTTGACAGAGTTTCTGTCAAAATACAAATACTTTTTATTTTGTTGTGACAAAAAAAACAAAGTTTCCTCTGTTATATTACTTTTTACTTTGTAATCTTAATTTTACAGATAATTAACAGAGTTTTCTGCTAAAATACAGATCTAAGCAAAATACTTCGTATTTTTTTATAACCAAAAAAGTTTTCTGTTGAGTAGTTTTTATTACCAAACATCAAAATTTTATCTGTATATTTTTTTTTTGGGAAAAAGTGGAAAAAGTAGCAAAAAAGTTATCAAAATTTTTTTTTTTTCAGAAATCTTATAAAAATTTTACAAAATAACATGCATTTAACTAAACTCTGTAAATTTACAGAGTTTTTTCTGTATTTTTTTTTTTGCATCAAATGTATTTTACAAATATATGTAAATTTACTTTTTGGTTTATTTAACCAATATTTTACTAGAAACTCTGTTAATTAACAGATTTTTTTTTGTCCAAATCATTTTACAGAGTTTTTTTAACCAATGTTTTACTATAAACTCTGTAAATTAACAGTTTTTTTCTGTCAAAATCATTTTACAGAGATTTTTAGTAAAATTACAAAGAAATGTTGTTAGCTGAAAAAGTATGGTGTACTCTGTTAAATTAGCAGAGTTTTTCTGTAATTTAACAGAGTTATTATTTTGAGTGTAGGTGTTTTGAGCAGTAAAAACCACTTTGGTTAACCGTTATATTTTGAAAATTTACAAAAAAAAAAAACCTTATTAAAAAAAGCATGTGTAATTTCATGTGTAATTTTGGCATGATCCATGTGTAATTTGTTATTTCATGTGTAATTTTGGCATGACCCATGTGTAATTTACGATTTTGTTGGTGGCAACACTGGGATTTACATAAAGATTAGGTGTCAGATTCATTTGGTCACGACTTTGTTGAAAATTTGTGACACAGTGTAATCAGTGTTGCAATTTTAGCCATTTTCCGGCTAGATTTAGCTCTTTTTGAACTCGTTTAGCCGGAGAAAACTGCATTTAGCTCTTGGCCGTTTTTTTAGCCGTTTTCGAAATTATTTTAGCAGTTTTTTAGCCATTTTTGAGTTTTTTAATTTCCCGGTGAAAAATGTTCGTATATGGAAACATATACGAGGATATATGGCTACATATGTGAAGATATATGACCATATGTGAACCATATATGGACACATATGTACATATATGAACATATGCACTCAAAAAAAAAGTTTGTAAAATGACATAAAATCCCCGTGATTTTACGGGGCAGGTTTTGTAAAATATGTACTAGCAAGAATCCCCGTAATGTTACGGGGATAATTTGTAAATTGATTTAACAAAAAAATTACGGGGAGAAAGTGTAAATTCACAATTTTTGTTTGTAAAATATTATTGTAGACTTACAAAAAAAGTTGTAAATTTACGAAATAAAGTAGAAAATCAAAAAATAATATTGTAAATTTACAAATTGTTTGGTTTAACTATAGTTTTTTATGGCAAAAAACTTGTATATTTACAGTAAAAAGTGGTAAATTTACAATTTTTATTGTAAATATACCATTTTTTCTTATTTTTTTTGCCGTAAAAACAGTAGTTTAACCAAATAATTTGTAAATTTACAATATTATTTTTGTATTTTCTACTTCATTTTTGTAAAATTACAACTTTTTCTGTAAGTATACAATTTTGTTTTCTAAACTTTCATATTTGTTTTGTAAATTTACAAAAAATTTGGTATATTTACATATTGGTTTTGTAAATTTAAAGGTTTTTTCCATTGGTGCATCTTATTTCTCCTTCTTCGGCAGCTGGAGTAGCACTTTAACAACCTGAAATGATTTTTTTTTTTTTCACTTGAACACTTTTAACAAACTTTTTAGAGTATAACACTCATAGGCGTAGATAGCCCCCCCCCCAGAATTTTAATCATTCACAATTTTTTTTTAATAATTTAATGATTTCATTAATTTTTGCAATAATTAATGAAATCATTAATAAATAATACTACACTCAAAAAAAAAAGTTTGTAAATTTACAAGTAAAAGGTCTTGTAATTCTATTTTACTAATATTTTTGTCTTTTTACAAAAATTGTTGTATATTTAATAAAACGAAAACTATAGTTTGCTTTGTAATTTTACTATTATATGTTGGTAAATTTATTTTACAAATTTTTTAGGTAAATTTACAAAAAAGTGAATTATTTTACAAATTAAAAAAATATTACAAGGTGTTTAGTTTTTTTACACAAGAAAACTGTAATTGTACAACATAATTTTACTTGATGTTATTTAGTCTTTTTACCAAAAAAATGTTTTTTGGTAATTTTTTTTTTTTGCGTTTTGGAGTAAAAAATTTAGTTAAAAATAATTTTTTATAAATAATTTTTACACCATTTTTTTGGTAATTTGCGTTAAGTAAAATACCACAATTTTTATGTGTTTCTACTATATAATTGTTCTAGGTTTTTTTTTGTATTTTTACCATTTTTTTTGGTGATTTTACCATATTTTTTTGGTAATTTTTTTTTAAATCTGGCACTAAAATGTCAATCAAAAGCTGCCATATATGAAAAATTAAGTTTTTTCTTATTTTATCAGGTTCTTAAACGTCCAATCTATAATATCCAAAGTTTTTTTATAATTTTTTAAAAATACTTGCTAAAATAATTAAAAATTCGAAAAAAAGGTAATTTTTTTGACTACACTCAAAAAAAAAAGTTTGTAAAATGACATAAAATCCCCGTGATTTTACGGGGCAGGTTTTGTAAAATATGTACCAGCAAGAATCCCCGTAATGTTACGGGGATTTTTTGTAAATTGATTTAACACAAAAAAAATGTAAATTTACAATTTTTTTTTGTAAAATATTAACTTCGAGCGCAAAATTTTTTGTAAATTTACAAAAAAATTTGGTAAATTCACAAAAAAAATTTGAAATTTTACAAAACAAAATTTTAAACTTACAAGAAAAGGTTGTAATTTTACAAAAATAAATTAGAAAATGAAAAATAAAATTGTAAATTTACAAATTATTTGGTTAAACTACTGTTTTAACAGCAAAACAAATTTATATTTACAATAAAAAGTGGTAAATTTGCTATTTTTATTGTAAACATACCATTTTTTCATATTTTTTTGCCGTAAAAACAGTAGTTTAACCAAATAATTTGTTAATTTACAATTTTATTTTTGTATTTTCTATTTTATTTTTGTAAAATAACCACTTTTTTTTGTAAGTATACAATTTTATTTTGTAAATTTTCATATTTGCTTTGTTAATTTACAAAAAGTTTGGTATATTTTCATAAATTTACAAAAGAAAATTGTAAACATACTGAAAAAAGTTGCTATTTTACAAAAATAAAGTAATAAATTAAAAAATAAAATTGTAAATTTAAAAATTTTTATTGTAAATATACCATTTTTTGCCGTAAAAACAGTAGTTTGACCAAATAATTTGTAAATTTGCAATTTTATTTTTTCATTTTCTGCTTTATTTTTGTAATATAACAACTTTTTTGTGTAAATAAACAATTTTGTTTTGTAAATTGTCAAATTTGTTATGTAAATTTACAAAAAAATTGGTAAACTTAAAAAGAAATAAGAATATTTAAAAACAAAATTGTAAACTTACAGAAAAAATTATTTTTTTTACAAAAATAAATCAGAAAATAAAAAAATTAAATTGGGAATTTACAAATTATTTGGTTAAACTACGGTTTTTACCGCAAAAAAATATGAAAAAATGGTATATTTACATAACAAATTGTAAATTTACAAATAAAAAATTATTTACCACAAAAAAAGTTGTAAGAAATAAACTATTTTTGTTAAAATACTTTTCAAATGTTTTATATAATTTTAGATATTTTTAAACAATTTTTCATTAATAACGACTTAATTTTTATTTCCATGTTAAATTTTTTTTTTGCTGATGAGGTATTTGTTGATCGTGGTGCAGCTGCTGCTGTTGTTGTAGCGATGAACTAAGGGCAGGGTTTGGCAGTATCATAGTGCTAATGGTACTTTGTCCTCAAATGCCCTGTAAAAACCATTAGTATCGGAAATCAAACCGGGAAACGATGATCCACGTACAGACTCACCAGCCCATTTTACTTCAACACAATAATCAGCGTGTTCAAAGGGTTGTTCTAGGAAAGAAAATATATACATATATATAAAAAATATTTTAATTATTAATGAGAAATTTGTGTTACCAACCTTGTATAATATAGCTTTATGCTTTTGTGATTCACATTGCTTTTCGATTCCAAAGGAGTACCTTAAAAAATTAAAAATTTAGTATAAAAACAAGCGAGTGTTAAATTCAGCTATGCCGAATCATTTAAATCATCCAAAAGGTAAAAAAAATAAAAAAAAAAATTTACAGAAGCGTTTTATCGAGCGGTCATATGGGGACTCATGAGAAAAACCTTCATACTTGTGATAAATTTTAAAAGCTCATGTATTATGATTTTTGATCTAAAATTGTTATTTTTTTTTTTTAATTAATAATTTATATTTACACCCACAAAAGGGGTCGGGAAAAAACATGGTATTTTTTAATCCCTTGAATGCAGGAGGCTAATCACGTAAAACAAAAACGATTTTTTTTTTGTTTCAGATGTTGGTTTAGTTCTTCTAGGGAAATCTTTTTCCTACTTGTCCAATTACGACCGTTTAAGATCTTAACCAGCCGAGTAGACTGTCATTTTTTTCAACTTTCGATTTTCCCAAATCTCTGGGCATTTTTTTATTCTACTAGGCCTAAAACTTATGTGGTGCCAATTAAAATATATATGAGGGGTTCTTCGTCAACTGGGCCACAGCTCTCTCCAAAATTGGTATGGGTTTAAAATTGTTTTAAAAAAATTTGAAATTACTTAAAAATATTTACTTTTCAATGCCGAGTGGCGGTTTTTGAATTTCAATATGGCGGATCCATGGCTCTCAATTTTTTAAAAACATTACGGATTCGCTTAAAACTCTTTACACGCGGGTTTTTGTGGTCGCTTAAGAAGAATCTGAAGTTGGAATTTTAAAAATCAAAATTGCGGATTCAACATGGAGACCAATATTTTTTAAAAATAAGCCGATTTGCTTGAAACTTTTTATACTACGAGTTTTTGGGGTGGCTAAATAAGAATCTGTGGTTCGATTTTTATATGGCAGATTCCAATTAAGCAACTCAACAAACCTGTGAGTAAACAGTTTTAATTGAATCTGTTTAAAAAAAAAATCGCCATGTTGGATCCGCCATTTTGAATTTTGAAAGTCCAAATTCAGATTCTTCTTTAGCGACCCGTAGAACCCGTGTATGAAGAGTTTTAAGCGAATCTGTAATATTTTTAAAAAATTGGGTGCCATATTGGATCCGCCATATTAAATTTAAAAAACCGCCACTCGGCATTGAAAAGTAAATATTTTTAAGTAATTTCGAATTTTTTTAAAAAAATTTTAAACACATATCAACTTTGGAGAGAGCGGTGGTCCGGTTGACGGAGAACCCCCATATGTATGTATATATTTAAACACATTATATTTGTTTTTTTTTTTTTTTGTAATTATTCGCTGAACAGGAATATCAAAACAATTTTAAAATCGGTCTAACGGATTTCGAGATATCGCCATTTGAAATTTGCAAAAATGGTGGTTTTTTCCTATGTTCAAGAAATTTTTTTAAAAACACCGCAAATTTTTTTCTTGACCATTTAATAGAGCTTAAGACGATTTTTAATTTAAACATAATTTGAGCCAAATCCGATCATTTAAACCCGTGGCGCCCATCGATCAAAGTTTTGGTTTTCACCAAAAACTCTAAACTTTGATCGAAGGTTAAAATAATTGGATTAAAGTTAAGTTAAAATGATTGGATTTGGCTCAAATTAGGCTTAAATGAAATATTGTTATTTTTAAATTTTTTAAAAAATTCTTGAACGTAGAAAAAACCGCCATTTTGCATTTTTTTTTAAATTTTTAAATAGCGATATCTCGAAAACCGCTTGACCGATTTTAGAAATTCGTATTTAGCATGCTAAAATTAATAAAAATAATGCATCGCAACCCAGGCAGAAACTGCCAACCGTTCCAAAGAAAAAGTCTCGGCAAAGCACTTTATTTTTTGTGTAGAAAGTAGTATGAATTCGAAAAAGTGCTTTCAAGCGCTTTGCCAATGTTTTTCTATTTAAATCCGTTAAAAGTATAAAAAATTTTTATTAAAATTTATTAATTTTCATAATAATTGGAATATTTTTTATTTCCCTGCAGGATAAGTGGCCGGACCTTGATAGTTCTTGTGATATGTCACTTATACACAATGACCTACATATTACAAACTTGACACATTTTTTATAAAAACACCTGTTTCTTTCGTGAGGAAGTGTCTTAAACTCCAGATACATCACCCTTAAACTCCGGATACATACCCGTTTCGGTTCAATACACCACTTTTTTTCGGGAAGCATTTTAATTAAGTTTTTATTCCAAAACGCAAAGAAAACTGCAAACAATTTTTTTCCGGGACTTAGAAAATTGTTCAAAGTTTGTTCAACATTTTTTTATCCTAATAAATGAGTCAATTAATTTTTTATCCTAATTGCTATCCTAAAGCGCTTTAAAATAGCAACGGCATACCGTTCACCGTGGTTATCATTTTGGACGCTGGGAGAGTACTAAAGTGTGATGCTTTCCAAGCACACAAGCGACCATAAAAGGTACTTTACCAGCGCTCTCCCGTTTGTATTTTTCTGCCTGGGAAGATACATATATTTATTTTTATTTTTTCATTTTTAGAAATTCAAAATTTTGGTGGAAATTTTCCAAAAGTCCAAAACATTAACGGAAGGGCGCCACGGGTTAAAATTATCGGATTCGGCTCAGATTAGATTTAAATAAAAGATCGTTTTAAGCTCTATTAAACAGTCAAGGGGGAAAAAATTGCGATGTTTTTTAAAAATCTTCTTGAACGTAGGAAAAAAACCGTAATTTTTTGCAAATTTCAAATGATGTTATCTCGAAAACCGTTCGACCGATTTTAAAAATATTTAGATATTCGTGCTCAGCGATCATAATTAACAAAACCGATTTGTCGAAAGATATATATTTTTTAACAAAAATCCAAAACATTGCCCGCCGGACTCCATGGGTTAATTAAATTCGATTGGCCACAAATTGGTAGCATATAAGTTTTAGTCCTAGAAGAATAAAAAAATGCCCCGACTTTTAAAATCGGAGACAATTTTTGGCATACAGAAAAATGACGGACTACAGCCCGCCCTTTTGGAGGCTGATTTTGGTATATTTTATCACCAATTATTATATTTACGCTTAAATAACATAGTTGAAGCATCATTTTTTATTATCACAGTATGGGAGTATTACCCCATACTGTGATTGAAGGGTATAAACATCTACAAAACGAACAAAAATAGTGTTTAACAAATACAATTACCCGTCACGTAGCATCACCGTCAACGCTCAAGCGGTTAGGCCTATAGATTAGATCATCGATCAATCATATACATATATACTTTATGGGATCTTAGACTGATACTTCGATGCATTACACATGGAATTACAACGTGAATATACCCCCGTACTGTAGTAGATGGATGGTATAAAATATTAAAAAAAACTTCCAAATATGCCATAGAGTAAGAAATAGATGACACTTTAACATGGTCCACAATCAATACATAATCTTATTTTCACAGCCTTATGATACCTGCTTTTCTCAAGTTACTTGTTGCTGCATTTATTAGGGTTTTTCTATGAGAATTACAATAAATTCAAAATTTTTGGTTGCAGTTATCGAAATTTTTATAGAAAACCCCTAATAAATGCTGCAACAAGTAACTTAAAAAAAACAAGTATCATACGCAGTTTAACTTTATTCTAATCCATTTCTTACTCTATAGCTTCGTCCGTATGTTAAATAACATTAATTTGTTTATACGGCCGCTGGCATATCTATTTACTCTATGCCGCTGGTAAAGATTTTGGTGCTTCTACCGTTTATGTGACTGCAAAAAAGAAAAAGAGTATTAAAAAGTTATATTTAAAAAAACACAACATTTCTTACCAACATAAAAAAGGAATGTTAATAATTACCATCGTATGTTTTGTTTTGATTCTATTTGTTTGACATTTGTTTTGTTCAATTCTTTCTACTACATTTGATGAGCACTGTTGATGAGCAAAGCCAGAGTTGTTGAATGTTTGTCAACGATTTATAAATATTGACAAATAGATGTCACTATTATTGGTCGGTATGCCTAGTGCATATATGGGACTAATTAATTAAAGTGACCAATTACTTGATGGTTTAATTAATTTTTTTTTTTCATTACCATTGGTTGTACCAATTGAGCCAATTTTATTACTAATCAATTTGATTACTCATGAAAATTAAAAAAATTAAAAAATAATTACCATTAGTAAAAGTCGTCACAATATTCTCAAAATCGTTAATATTTGGAAATATCTGTTGTTTTTTGTTATATAGTGTTTTAGTTTTTCACATTTTATAAACCAAAAACACGTTGACTGCCTTTGTATAACACAATATTTGAAAATTTTATTTGCGTTTAATTTACATTTATAAATTTTCAAAAAAACAAAAATGTGCCAATCAATGGTTTTGAATCCAATTATAATTGGTGTTTTTCAACAATTTCATTACCATTGGTAATTTAATTTTTTTAATTGAAAAAATTTAATTACCATTAAATGGTAATGAAATTTTTTTCATAACCATTGATATTAACCAATGGATTAAATTTCAATGTTAATGAAAAATTCCCATCAATGGCCTAGTGCGAACTATAAATGAGTGTTATACTAAATGGTTGTTGGCTTTGATACAATGGAATTGATATTACCGACAACGGCCTTACCTTGTGGAGCATTTATAACAGTGACGGTCCGTGAAGTTGTCACTGGGTGTTCTCTACTTATTTAAAATATAAAAATTATGTATATAAAATATGTTTTTCTGGACGTAACACGTTCCCGTGATAGACAAAGCCTCAGTTTTAATTTTTTTATTGACATGCATCCAAAATTAATTTTTGTGCTCTATTTATTCGCGAAATAATGCTTTTTGTTAATTGTCGATGTGGTGAGGCAACAAAATGACAATAAAATAGAATTTGGGCTGCATCTCATTTAAAAATATACAAAACTATAAACATCCCATCTTTACCTATCTCGGGAACGCGTTAGGTCCAGGAAAACATGAATTTTATACTTAAATTTCCTGTTTTTATAAATAAGAGAACACCCAGTGACAACTTCACGGACCGTCACTGATTTATAACTAGTAAGGACACTTCGTATACGGAATAATAACAGTGACATCTATTCGTCAATATTTATTTATAAACCGTTGCCAAACATCTAACAACTTTGGTTTTGCTCAATAACAGTTTTACCAAACATAATCTACAATTAAAAAATGTCAATACAAAAGGAATAAAAATCGGACAATTTTATAGGAGTGTCAAAATAATGGGGGTTTTCACGATCACAAGCAATTTAGTTTAGTAATTGCAAAATATCCAAACGTCAAATAATTTAACCACACGTAAAAAAAATTTTACCGAGAACTTTGTTACAATTTACATGCTGCGTTTTTATTGCACGCCTTTTTGGCTTGGGTTTTTGTTGGAGGCAATCAGTGGGCTAATCACGTAAAACGAAAACGATTGACGATGCATAAACGACATCAAAATACATATCGTTTTGAAGGGAAATTTGAAAGTTTTTCTTTATTATATTATAAAAGAGTGTTGTTTAACCCAGAAGCATTAAAAAAATTGGAAACAATTTGTATAGTTTAGGAACATAAAGGCTCCAAAAATCGACGACAATCAACTATCGTTTTACGTGATCACAGTCCAGGGAAGGATACCAAATTCGTGATTTTTTTCTTTGAATAGTAAACCCCCGTTTGCCTGAAAAAAAGTTGCAAGCCTTTATTGCAAGCAAAAAAAAAAGGCAGCGTGTAAACACCATCTTGATAGTATTCCCATTTTCAAAGTTTTAGTTTTTTCATCAGTACACAAACAGAAATAAGCAAAAGCTTTCGAAGATATTACTATTTTTCTATCAACCGTTTGGTTAAGATTTTTTTTTGCGTGTGGTTAAATTACACATCTTTAAGAATTAAAAAATTGTTGGTATCCAGGACATTTTGCAAATTATTTTCATTGTAAAATCTGGAGATGAGTCCGAAAATGAAGTCCAAAGGTTCACAAGTATAACAGCTTTTCGGGATAATGATAATTTCTCAATATATAGACATTTATACCGAAATTTGGGAAAAAAGAATGCGATGATCACACTGAAAAATATTGGAGGAAGAATTCATAAAGTATTTAATATGGTTGGTTACCGTTACCCTTATAATACCGTTACCAATTCACTGTTTTTATACCCTCCAACTACAGTATGGGGGTATACTCACTTTGTCATTCCGTGTGTAACGCATCGAAATATCGGTCGGGGACCCCATAAAGTATATATATTATTGATCAGTGATCGATTCTAAGACATTCTAGCGATGTCCGTCCGTCTGTCCGTCCGTCCGTCCGTCCGTCTGTAGTTAACACGATGCAGTCCAAAATAAAAGAGCTAGACACCTCAAGTTTGGCACAAATATGTCTTGTGTTCCTAGGCAGGTTAAGTTCGGAAATTGGCCAAATCGGACCAGGGGGAAAAAAGTTCCCCCTTGAAGAACTAAACCAACCTCTAAAAAAATACACTTTTTTAAATGTTTTTTTGTATTTTTGTAAATGAAACATTTGGTATATTTATCACGATGGGAAGGTGGTCTCAACGTCCCCCACTGACCTTATCAACCCCCCCCCCCCCAAAAAAAAATATACGCCCCTGACAAATTTTTGTTTTAATTTTTTTTTTACATTTTGGAGGGTATAAAAGATTCGGCACAGCCGAATTTAACACTCTCACTTGTTTTATCTGCAAAAATTCAGTATTGGGTTTTTCAAATTTTAAACTAAATTAATAATACCACTACGTACGAAACTACTACCTTCGGCCGGGCTTAGGGGTTATAAACTCCATAAATAAGTTTAGAGGCTTCGCTAAATAAAGTTTTTTTGTGTCTTAAGCCTTTTTCCAGTTAAAATATTCGAATTTCAAGTCGACATAACTCGCGAACCAGATCTCGCCGACAAAAAGATCTATCTCTGGTAAAAATTTGGGATCAATCCGATCAATGCCAGTAAACTCAACTTAAGCCACTTAAACCACCCGTCAATTTTGGAAATCCCATTATACCCAAATTTTACAAAAAGTCATTTTAAATATGTTTTTTTTGTAAAATTTAAAATACAAGTTATTTTTTTCCCAAATTTCGGTAAAATTAAAGCAAAATTGTCGATATATCGATTAAAAGCTTTTAAGCATATTGAAAAATGTATGTAGAATTGATAATGCATTTACATAATTACCTTAAATTTACAACAAACAAAAAATGAAATCCAACGATTTCTTCCCGAGATATTTTTAAGTAAATTCATTTTTTTAAAACGTAATCAATAGCTTGAAAACTTTTCTACTTTAGACTTCATTTTCGGATGCAGCGCGCGATTTTATATTTAAAATAAATGCAAAACGTCGTGGATTAAAATTTTTACAATTTCTTCCTTTTTATGTATTTGTTATTCACCGCACTTTATAAAATGATGCAATTTTCATCATGGCGGCATAAAATGGTTGTATTTTTCAGTACCAAAAGATGCATTTTCAATAAACAAAAATGCAACTGTGTAAATAAAGTATTTAATTGTTTCTTTACAATGCAGCAGCAAGCAGCAAAAATGAAATATTTCGCATTTTACATACAAAAAGATTTTCGAAGGATTTCATTCCTTAATTCGATTCGGCATTCTGAATGAAAATTTATTGATTGCATTCCCCAATCGCATTTTAGCGAATTGATAAATTTACTTTAGACTTATTCGATTTATAAAATTAGAATGCATTCAATTTATTTTTCATTCGACTATCAAAAATCGAATGCAATCGATTTTTTTCATTCGACTTTTAAAAATCGAATGCATTTACTTGCGAATGCAATTGATTTTATTTTCATTCAATTTAAAAAATCGAATGGCTTATTCATTTATTACAGAAAAAACTTAAAAAAACTAACCAAGATAGAGCAAAACGGTGCCAATTTGTTGTCCATAGTATCGCCAACACTCTTCACACTTTTCGTCGTGTAGGCAGTTAATATGTCCATTTTTTAAATTTTCGGGAACACCAATTTTTTTGGATTCAAAATTATAGCCCATTAGGGTCATCGTATGTAAAAGAGTCAGCGATACTATGGACCAAAATTTGGCTCCGTTTTGGTCTATCTATATAAAAAATCGATTGCATTCGCAGTGGAATGATAAAAAATCTAATGCAATCGATTTTTCTAAATCGAATGAACCAAAAATCTAATGCATTCATTTTTTTTCCATTCAATCGAATGAATTCCAAGGACTGCATTCAATGTTGATTTTTAAAATCGACTGCATTCTCTACAATTTAACTTTTCAGAAAAAAACTTGGTTAATTTACGAAAAAACATTGTTAAGTTGTATTTTTGCCAAAAACTTGGCTAAAAGGTTTAAGCGTTTTTTGCGTGTTGGTAGACCCCAAAATCAATATAGGCGTATTTTGTTGGCATAATTATCAATGTTCTACCACACAAAGTTCAAGTCAGTGTTAACGCACAAAATTTTAGAAGTTAAATATTAACTTTCATACATTGTGAATGATTCTCTTTGGTATTAATAAAAAAGATAAATGTTTTTGTGTTTCTTTCACGCTAAATTGCATTTAATAACTCAATTTTATAAATATTTCATCGAAAATGTGTAATAGTGCATTCACATTGGCATCGAAACCCCGTATAACGAGGTTTCGTGCCAAACCTCATTTGAAAATACGTATTTTCCCCTACAAATTGAAGCCTTTTTCTTATGAGGTTTTAACGAATGTACGATCGAAACCTTTTAAAATTCATAAAAGAAAATAAATTAAAGAAAGTGTCAAAAATAAAAAATTAAAAATATTTAAATATTTTCATAAAAAATAGCTGAAATCAAAAAAAAATATATATAATATTGTAAACAAATGCGTAATTTAATTAATTGTGTGAATTTAATGTCTGTTTGATCGCAAAATTTTCTTCGATGAATTCTGAAAACGTAATAAGTGTCAAAAATTTCAAGTGTGAACGGTAAAGTTTTCAAAATGAAAATACGTATTTTCAACGGGGTTTCGAGGCTAGTCTGAATGTACTATAATATTTTAAAAAAAACTATTCCAAACGATGCTAAATTAAATTGAGAAATTTATGGAAGTTAACGTGTCGTTTTTTCGTTTTGACGCATGCTAACAATCAAAGTTTTCCTACAAAAAAGGCCTTATGTCACTTTCTATAAATTGGTACTCTTACATTTAGTTTTTTTTAGAGAGTTTTTACGTCCAATTGTATAAGGAAGCATTAAAGGCGTGACGGGAGAGAAAATCCCTAGATTTGAAGTAACACACAACTCTGTGGAAGTATATATATGACTTTCAAACTTGTGTCAATTGTATCAAAATTAAGGCAGACAGAAATTTACTGCTTCCTTTTAGCTATATGACAATGCAATTTAGGGGTTTGCTTATAACTTTTGAACCACTTGACCGATTAAATGTTCTACTTTTGAACCTTTGGACTTTATTATGGAATTCATCGCTAGATTTTACATGGAAAATAAATGCAAAATGTCGTTGATTACAATTTTTTTAATTTGAAAATACAGTACTTTTTTTTAGCGTTGATGCTTGCTGCTGCATTGTGAAGAAACACTAACTCAATTTGTGTACTAAATAAATACAACCATGTATACATTTTTTTGGCATACTTAATACATACAACTATGTATTTCTTATTGTTTTTTTTTATCCTTTGCTAAATACATGAAATATTTTTTTTATGCCCAAAAATAAATATTAAAAAAAAAATTAGAAAATTAATTGCAAATGATAGAGGTTAATAAAAATAAGTGTTAAATTCGGCTGCATTGAATCTTTCATACCATTCAAAATTAAAAAAGGAATGCAAAACTTGCCCCTATCAAAAATTGTATTTGTTGTTGTTTTAGTTCATGTGGTGAACTTTTTTGTCCTGGTCCGATTTACTTAAGCAGCCTATAACCCTAAGACATATGCGTGTCAAACTTAGGGTATTAGTCCTTCTATATCGTGTCTTCCACCTTCTATATCGTGTCTTCCACATCGCTAGAAAAGTATTTATGTACTTTATGTGTTCCCGATATTTCGATGCATAACACACGTATTACATACCCAAAATTCTGGTTGCAGGGAAACAGAAAAATTAAAGGGACACATATTTTTTTTACGTCCCTAATTTATATTTAGTGGGTGTAAATATTGGGGGAGAAAAGGGTTCAATTTAAAAAATGTAAATCAAATTTAATGTCTACAAATTATAGACATTTCTAGTATATCCATACTGGTTTCGAACCATCCAGTTATAGTATTAGGTCCGTTTGATTACCTTAAAAAATATAAAAGTTTTATACTTACAAAATTTTATACTGAATGTTATTTTATCATTTAGAACCCTCTAATAGTTTTATAATGTAACAAAATGTTATTAAAAAATGTTTCAAAACAGTATTTCTGGTAAAAAAAAAACAATTCAATAGATATTTTGTTGTATAATCACATTTTTTGGGCTAAAAAATGAAAACCTTGTAAACGATCAAAAAATCTTAATTTTTTGTAATATAAAATTTTTTTGTAAAGACTTAATTAATACCATGTAATTTTTATACCCTCCACTTAGTGATAGAGGGTACATACATATAAGTTTGTCATTCCGTTTGTAACTCATCGAAATATCGATCTGGGACCCCATAAAGTATATATATTCATGATGCCCGATCGATTTTAAGACATTCTAGCGATGTTCGTCTGTCTGTCTGTGGAAAATGCTATCACGGACAAAATATTATACAGAGATGACTGAAACTTAACATATTTATTGGAAGTTCTCCCGAGAAGTTTGGTATTGCATTTGAGCTATATCGGTTCAGCGGTTCAAAAGTTATGAGCGAAAATGTAAGCACACCTCCAAAATTTCAGTACATTCAACATGACCTAAAAATACAAAATGCTTTAATTCGGCTTCTGGTTGACATATGTGAACATAATTGAACACCAAATGGTATTTAAACAAGTACGAACATATTTTTTGACAAAAAAATAAAAAAATCGCGGATTTTTTTTACCCAAATTTTTTTTCGCGGAAATTTTTTTTTTTAAATTTTTTTTTTCAAAAGTAATTTCCTTTTAAATAAAGTTTTTGGCAATAATCTTTTTGAAATTGTGGAGTGTATCACTACATTCGGCAAGGCCGAATTTAACTTTTTTACTTGTTTTTTTTGTATAATTACATTTTTTGTGTAAAAAAACGGGAAACCTTGTAAACGATCAAGAAATCTTGATGCATTTTTTTGTGATAATATAATTTTTTTTTGTAAAAAGACTAAATACCGTATAATAAAATTTTCTTGTATAATTACGTATTTTTGTGTTTAAAAACTAAAAACCTTGTAAACCATAAAAAATATTGAAACATTTTTTTTTCTTGTAATATAACATTTTTTTTGTAAAAAGACTAAAAACAATACAATAAAATTTTGTTGTACAATTACAGTTTTCTTTTGTAAAAAAACTAAACACCTTGTAATATTTATTTTATTTGTAAAATAATTTTTTTTTTTGTAAATTTACCTGAAAAATTTGTAGAACAAATTTACCAACATATGATAGTAAAATCACAAAGGAAACTGTAGTTTCCGTTTGGTTAAAAATACAAGAATTTTTGTAAAAAGACAAAAATATTAGTAAAATAGAATTACAAGGCCTTTGACTTGTAATTTTACAAACTTTTTTTTTTGAGTGTAGTTTTTCTTGAAGATATAAGAAATTTCTTGTGTAGCCTCCTTCGCAATTCCCATATGTTCTACTTAAGTAAAACGAAATGTCGAAAAAAAATAAAAAAGTGCAGTGTTATACATTAAAAAGTTTGTTAAAAGTGCTCAAGTGAAAAAAAATCTTTTCAGGTTGTTGAAGTGCTACTCCAGCTGCCGAAGAAGGAAAAATAAGATGCACCAATGGAAAAAAACCTTTAAATTTACAAAACCAATATGTAAATAAACCAATTTTTTTGTAAATTTACAAAACAAATATGAAAATTTAAAAAACAAAATTGTATACTTACGAAAAAAGTTGTAATTTTACAAAAATGAAATAGAACATACAAAACCATATTGTATATTTATAAATTTTATGGTTAAACTACTGTTTTTACGGCAAAAACATAAGGAAAAATGGTACATATACAATAAAAATTGTAAATTTACCACTTTTTATTGTAAATATACAAGTTTTTTGCATAAAAAACAGTAGTTTAACCAAATAATACAATTTATTTTTTTCATTTTCTATTTTTCCTTGTAAAATAACAACCCTTTTCTGTAAGTTTACAATTTTGTTTTGTAAATTTACCAAATTTTTTGCAAATTTACAAAAAAATGTTCACCTCAAAGATGATATTTTACAAAAAAAATTGTAAATTTACATTTTCTTTTGTTAAATCAATTTACAAATTATCCCCGTAACTTTACGGGGATTCTTGCTAGTACATATTTTACAAAGCCTGCCCCGTAAAATCACAGGGATTTTATGTCATTTTACAAACTTTTTTTTTTGAGTGTACTAATAATAATAATAATAATATGTAATGAGTCTTTAGGACTCGTTATGATTATTCAATGAGTCTTAAGGATTCGTAATGATTATTATATAAGATCTAATGGTTTTTCCCATTGAAAAACAGTCTGAATTATTAAAAAAAAGTTTTTATATGAATCTGATTTTTTTGTCAGTAAGAAAAACTTTACCGAATCTTAGGGTTTTACCTACAGGAAAACATTTTAACTTCTTTGATTTAAAATGTTTCTAAATTCTAAGGGGTTTTTTTTATAGACAAAAGTTATTGAAAGAAAGAATCTGAGAATTTTGACTAATAATCATCAACTTTTGCAATCATCAGAACTTTTTCTTGAAAAAATCATAGTAATCTAATGATTTTACTATAGGAAAAACATTAAAAATCTTTCATTCTCAAAACATATCTAGGAGTTCTAAATTTCCGAAAAATCTACAGGATCAAAATTTTTTTTAAATAAAATATGAATTTTTAACCGCTTTTGTGGGGCATTCGTTTCTAGGACACCTAGACGCATGTTAAAGGGAAGGCTTCAGCAATAGGTCTGGGTTTTTATATAAAAAAAAAAAATACCAAAAAATTAAAAAAAATCTAGGGGGGCTTTAGCCCCCCCCCCCCCAGAAATGTTGTCTTCCTACGCCAATGAGAACACTGCACTTTTTTATTTTTTTTCGGAATTTCGTTTTTCTTAAGTAGAACATATGAGAATTGCGAAGGAGGCTACACAAGAAATTTCTTATATTTTCAAGAAAAACTAGTCAAAAAAATTGCCTTTTTTTCGAATTTTTAATTATTTTAGCAAGTATTTTTAAAAAATTATAAAAAAAACTTTGGATATTGTAGATTGGACGCTTAAGTACCTAATAAAATAAGAAAAAACTTAATTTTTCATAATTGACAGCTTTTGATTAACATTTTAGTGCCAGATTTAAAAAAAATATGGTAAAATTACCAAAAAAATGGTAAAAATACAAACAACAAAACTAGAAAAATAATATAGTAAAAACATATAAAAATTGTGGTATTTTACTTAAAGCAAGTTAACAAAAAATTGTCTTAATATTCAATTTTTTTGATAAAGCTTACAACTAATTGAAAAATGTTTGTATGCGGAACTTAAAAAGTTTTCAAAATTTTTTTATGAAATTTTTTATTTATAAAAAACAATTTTTAACAAAATATGGACTTAGAAAATTTTTGCGTCTCCTATTGTTGCAAAATTATTTTTCAATACAAATTTTTGTTTAATTACATTTTTTTGTGTCAAAATACTGAAAACCTTGTAAACTAAAAAATCTTGAAAAAAAAAATTGTTTGTAATAAAACATTTTTTGGTAGAAAGACTAAATACTATCAAATAAAATGTTGTTGTACAATTACAATTTTCTTGTGTAAAACAACTAAACACCTTGTAATTTTTTTTTAATTTGTAAAATAATTATTTTTTTTGTTAATTTACCTAAAAAAATTGTTAAATAAATTTACCAACATATTATAGTAAAATTACAAAGCGCACGGTAGTTTTTGTTTTATTAAAAATACAAGAATTTTTGTAAATAGACAAAAATATTAGTAAAATAGAATTGCAAGACCTTTTGCTTGTAATTTTACAATTTTTTTTTTTTTTGAGTGTGTGTATATTAGAGGTGTCCTTAAAAACGAAAATCACCTTTTTATACCTGGTAGGGTCCTATATTGTTCTTTAGTGTCTAAAAATGAGTGAGCCAAAATTTGGGGACAATCGGCTAAAAATAACTCGTGCCGAAAATGGATTGAAGTTTTGGGACATTCTTATAAGAACGAAAAACTCGTTTTTTCTAGTTTTTGGAAAAACATTGGTATTTGACATTTTTTGTTAAATTTTTTGTGAAATAATATGAAAATGGTACTAAATTACCTTTTCAAAACGACTAATAAAATTAAAATCGGATGAAAAATAAGCATTTTACGCATACATGCCCCAGACCAATATATGGTTTTTAGAGCCAGAATTTCAAAATTTTCAAAATTTTTAGGCAAAAAAATAGTAAAAATTTAATTTTACTTTATGATCAAATTGAAAACATGTTTAAGATTAAAAATAGCAGATATGGTAGTCAAGCTTTTTTTTATTTGGCGCGGGTAGTGATAAAATTTCCGCGGATTCCAAATAAAATGCGTTTTTCTACAATAATTAAGCAAATTTTTGAAAATTTGTTCTCTATTGTGCGGATCGAAGTGTAAAACGTAAATTCTGTAACTTTTGAGAAATCGGATATATGCAGATATTTTGTATTATAGAAATGTATATCGTCTCAAATTTGTCATTTCTCCTCGACGAAAAGGGGTTAAAGATGCCCGAATTCTCAAAAAATTTACAGAATTTATGTATTTCACTTCGTATAATACAATACAGAAAATTGTTTCCCATATTTGCTAAATTATTTTAGAAAAACTCATTTTCTTTGGAATCCGCGGAAATTATATCACTACCCACGCCAAATGAAAAAAAAAGTTAGACTACCATATCTGTTAGTTTTTATCTATAACATGTATTTAATATAATTATAAAGTAAAACTTAATTTTTTTTATTTTTTTGCCTAAAAATTTTGAAAATTTTCAGATTTTGGCTTTAAAAACCATGTAATGGTCTGGGGCATGTATGCGTAAAATGCTTATTTTTCATCCGATTTGAATTTCTTTAAGCTTTTTGGAAAGGTAATTTATTACCATTTTCATATTACTAAACAAAAAAATTAACAAAAAATAGCATATACCAATATTTTTCAAAAAACTAGAAAAAACGTGTTTTTTCATCAGATAAGAGTGTCCCAAAACTTCAATCCATTTTCGGCACGAGTTATTTTTATCCGATTGTCTCCAAATTTTGGCTCACTCTTTTCGCGATCGTGAAAAAACTTCACGCACCAAATGCATTGAAGTTTTGTATATACGATTTTTTTATTTTTTTTATTAAAGTTTCACTTTTCTCTTAATAACCAAGTTTTTGTGGTTCACTGCTTACAAAACCGTTACCCACAATTTTGGAGATGAAAGTTTGACCAATTCGCGCTATTATAATAAAAAACAACAAAAATTTTAGTCAGTTATCACTTTTATTAATTTAAAAAAAAAAATGTTTACATAAAACTTCAATGCGTTTGGTGCGTGAACTTTTTTCACGATCGGGAAAAATCATAAGCATATTTCTTAGTATTTTTCCATGCACTACACGATTCCGTGAATGGAGGATGTCGCAAAAAAAAAGTCATAACCCTAATGTACATATATGAAGCATATATGATCATATATGCTCACAAATATGTTCATTAGACTGGGTCGAAATCCTACAAAGTGTAAGGATCGATTGTCCTTAGTGCGGGAAAGTGGTAATGGGGTAATATAAGCATTTTACGGAAGACAACTTTTTAATCGGTCAAAAACTCTATTAGCGCATCGGTGGTCAAAATTGAGATTTTGGTCAAAATGGCCAAATTTTCCAAAAATTTTTAAAAATATAAATTTCATTTTATGGTTTGGTACAAAAAATTTTTTTTATTGCATTTGATACTAATAACTTACGTATTAAATATTGGAATTTTATGTCATCAATAACATATTTTTATTTAAGATACAAAAAAAAATCATATTTTTGGCGCAGTTCTCAAAACCACTTTTTTTAAATTAAATTTTTTTTATTTATTAAAATTGCAAAATATTTCGATTTTATTATTCAATGTTATTAAAAACATCATAAAGACTAAAGATTTAAATTTTTGTAAAAATCCGTTCGGTAGTTTTTTCTGGGGAGCGATTTCAATTGAGCGGATTTCAAGGAAATTGGATTTTTTGCTCTTTTTTTGAGTTCTTATTTTTTGTAAACTACATTATTGTGCAAATTGACCAATATTATGCTCTATCTTGTTCCATTTGATCATGGTAATATAGTTTTGAAACGATAGATTTATAGGACATCTTTAACCCTAATCGGTCAGCGGCCAAATGTGTCCCGTACTGAGTTTTTTTAGGTTTTAACTACGGTTTTTTGAAATAAATGGTTGCAAAATCTGTTTTGATATAAATATTGTGTTTTATGTTCTTTTATTTAATCATATTCACTTAATTCTGAAACATAAATTTTTTTGGACCTTTAACCCGTATGTGCATGCAACCAAAAATGTCCCCTACCAAAGTTTTCATGTTTTTCAAAAATTAAAAAAAAAAATACATTTTTGTATTCAAAATAGTCATAAATAAATAATTAAATAATTTTGATATTGCCGATAGCGTTAACCCTTCTGAACTATAGGTCAAAAGTGGCCCACTAACAGATTTTTAAGCCAAAATGATAATATTGAATTAGGATTACGTGCGGATTAATTTTGTTTTAATAAAACTTAAATTTTTTGATATTATATCACACGCAATCATTCATTTCATATATTTCTTAATGTCATAAAAAGTCATAAATGTGGAGCCGCAGAACAAAACGTACTTTTTCGCATTTTAAAATTGTCTGTAAAATTAAGAGTTATGTGTTTAGTCCGCTTATAACAAGGCAAAAAACTAGAGTTAATAACAAGTTTTTTACTTAACACTTAATTAACAATAAATTTCTTACTTTTTCTATTATTATTAAAATGCGGAATAAATAATACTTATTAATCCAACAATTTTAAATTTGCGAAAAGTACATTTTGTTCTGCGGCTCATCAAATCAAATAATCTCTAAATTAAAATTTTAAAACTAGACAAAATGCCTATTAGTTTTCACACTTAGCTTTACCCCATTTAGTCTAGTCTTAAAATTTTGATTTAGAGATCATTTGTTTTATAGCTTTTTCTAGAAATTTGCGTTAAAATGGCATCTATTTGTTTTTGCATATTTTGGTCAAAATGCATATTTTGCATATTTTGGTTTTAAATGCATATTTTGTGCATATTTAAACCTTTTAAGTGCATATTTTCGCATAAATTAGCAAAAACACAAATTGTAATTTATTTGTTTGTTTCAAAAATTTTTTTAAAAATTTATTTTAAAAATTAGAAAAAATATTTTTGTTTTTTTAATTTTTAGATTGCCTTAATTTCTAAAACAAATATTGCTTACATGAAGTTAAAAATGTTACTATTTAATCCGGCGTTATTTTTATTTGATTTTAAAGAAGTTTTTCGAATTAAAACAAGATTTTTATTGCACACATTTTATTTTTTAGTGCATATTTTAAGATTTTTTAGTGCATATTTTGAATTTTTTCGCACATATTTTAAGCGCATATGTTCGGTTTTTTAGTGCATGAAAATCTCATCCCTATTTTTGATGTGTGTTTTATTTAGTTTTTGAACAACATTTTGGTAGGGGACATTTTTGGTTGCATGCACATACGGGTTAAAGATGTCCAAAAAAAATTATGTTTCAGAATTAAGTTAATATGATTAAATAAAAGAACATAAAACACAATATTCATATCAAAACAGATTTTGCAACCATTTATTTAAAAAACCGTAGTTAAAACCTAAAAAAACTCAGTACGGGACACATTTGGCCGCTGACCGATTAGGGTTAAAAATGTCCTATATATCTATCGTTTCAAAACTATATTACCATGATCAAATGGAACAAGATAGAGCATAATATTGGTCAATTTGCACAATAATGTAGTTTACAAAAAATAAGAACTCAAAAAAAGAGCAAAAAATCCAATTTCCTTGAAATCCGCTCAATTGAAATCGCTCCCCACAAAAAACTACCGAACGGATTTTCGCAAAAATTTAAATCTTTAGTCTTTATGATGTTTTCAATAACATAGAATAATAAAATCGAAATCTTTTGCAATTTTAATAAATAAAAAAAAATTAATTTAAAAAAAGTGGTTTTGAGAACTGCGCCAAAAATATGATTTTTTTTGTATCTTAAATAAAAATATGTTATTGATGACATAAAATTCCAATATTTAATACGTAAGTTATTAGTATCAAATGCAATAAAAAAAATTTTTTGTACCAAACCATAAAATGAAATTTATATTTTTCAAAATTTTTGGAAAATTTGGCCATTTTGACCAAAATCTCAATTTTGACCACCGATGCGCTAATAGAGTTTTTGACCGATTAAAAAGTTGTCTTCCATAAAATGCTTATATTACCCCAGTACTACTTTCCCGCACTAAGGACAATCGATCCTTACACTTTGTAGGATTTCGACCCAGTCTAATGTTCATATATCTACATTAGAGTGTCCCTTATTTTGGAAATGTTGAGACGGTACCCGCTCATTTTTTTCCTTTTGACTTGAAAATAACTCAGGAAAAATTTTACGCCCCTACGACCACGCCTTCCCTACGCGACGGGGCCTTAAAGAGCGGGGCCTTAAAAATTATTTTTTCCATACAAACCAAAAAAAAAATTTTTCGATTTTAATTTTTTTTTTTCAATTATTATTTAACTTGATTAGCTTATAACTGACAAAAAATTTCATTTTTGTGGGATAAGGCTTTCAGCTCTAAAAAAAAATTTAGGGCCGTTGGGGTCCTCTTCTAAAATTTTTTTTAGTTTTGACAAGAATATGTATTAGTTGATATGTTGCTATTAATGATATATATCCATAAAAAATTTTTTTCCGTCCTTTGGCATCTTTATCGTGTTCTAAAATGTAGCCAAAAACAGAAAAAAATGCCTTTTTTACCCTTTTTTTTTAAATTTCATGTATCAACAAGAATAATTACTTGCTAAAATTTCGTCGATTACCGGCCAAATTATGGATTATTTAGGTCTAGAAACTAGAGATGGGCACCAATCACGTGATTAACGTGAATCACGCATGAATCACGTGATTCGTGAGTAATTTTTTTTTCTACTCACGTGAGCGTGAGTAACACAAAAAAGTTCGTGCGTGATCGTGCGTGAGTAAAGTTCTTGCGTGAATTTTTCGTGATTTTAATTGTTTCCCAGATTTTTTTTCTTCGGTAACGTTTTCTTGATTTTTTCATGGTCTTTAAAAAAATATAAATTTAATAAGTTTTTTAAATGTGTCATTGGGGAATTTGCACTGTGCTTCCATGAGGAAATGCCTTCAGATTCTGACATATAATAGGTAGTTCTTGAGATCATGTCCTAACATTGTCATCAATGAATGTTTGTTTTAAGAGTGTGAAAAAATTCTCTAAGACATCTATAAGGAAATAGCTTCACAATAGTTGTATATCAAACTGAACTTTTACATCTGGGCAGTACCGTTTTAATTATTAGGGCACACTAGGCACGTGCACAGGACCCTCGAACTAAGGGGCCTGAAATGTCAATAAATTCGGTTATACGGTTAATTTCTTTTAAAAGAAAATTTCTTATTTTCTTTCAGAAAAAGTCTCAGAATCTAACAGATTTTTCGTATACACTGAGACTTTTTCTATACACACAGAAAACAAATTTGCTAATTTCCAACTGAAGTTCAGTTGTTGCAAAAAAAATTCGGTTATTGCATTTGTGTTAAGGTTGTGACAACTAAATATCGGAAATAACAACTAAATTTTGTTAATACAACTATTTTTTAATTGAAACAACTAAAAAATTCATCTGACACAGCGAAATTTAGTTGCAGCAACCGAATTTTGAGTTGATACAACTGAAAAATTAAGTTGGAAATTTATTTTTCTCTGTGTAGGAGAAATTTGTAATATATCAAAAGTCTCAAATCCATTGAAATATTTGCTTCATAAAAAGTTTCAGAATGTGAAATATTTTTCGTACACAAAAAGTTTCAGATTCTGAGATTTTAAAATTCTAAAGTTCAGAGAAGTTTTTCCAAAATAGAAAGTCTCAGATTCTGAGACACTTTTCGTATGCAAAGTCTCAGATTCTGAGACATTTTTCGTATTGAAAACTCTCAGATTCCAAGACGTTTTTCGTATAAAAATATCTCAGATTCTGTGACATTATGACAACCAAATT
The DNA here is from genome assembly GCA_963921195.1 of Pegoplata infirma. NCBI lineage: Eukaryota > Metazoa > Arthropoda > Insecta > Diptera > Anthomyiidae > Pegoplata > Pegoplata infirma. Next base: position 115,659,349 of record OY992536.1, on the reverse strand, counting down.
CTTTTCACGAATATCATGGTTTTAATAAGTAAAGAAAAACTAACTCAAGCTAAAATATCCCTACCCAAAATATATTTTTTAGTTTATTTTTCTTAAAACAGGTAGTAACATGAATTTAATTTGAACCACAAGAATGTGTTTTTTTTTTGTCGTGCAACTTTTTACTTTCCAGCGGGGCCCCAAATTCTTTGTGCCCATTCTTGTGTGGCCAGCGCCATACTTTAGGACGACCCTGAATCTGGGAACTTTTCAATTTCTGAGAAAAACATCGGAAACATCGGAAAGTCGAAAAGTTATTTCTTAATATGATATAGATAATTTATAAATGAAATTGGATGGAAGTAGAAACTAATGGAAATACGAAGATTTTTGGCATTTTCATATGACCTATATCAGACATTTCCACAAAGACAACTTAGGGGAAATATCATGGGAATGTCAGCACCCCCTGACAACTGCTGAATATGATTGAGAAAATGTTGAAATTTTTTATGAAACTGTCCTCAACTCGGTATATAGAGATGTCATGGGGATATCAGGTGTGTCAGCGAGCCGTCACCACGGATGGCTCAAGGACTTTCCCAAATATGACATTTTTTTTACATATTTTAATTCGTGAGTATTTCGTGATCGTGATTTCATCGTGAGCGTGATTACATTTTTTTCTACTCACGTGAGCGTGCGTGAGCGTGAGCAGAAAGAAAATGTTCGTGCGTGATCGTGCGTGATTACAATTTTTTTTTCGTGAGCGTCCGTGAGCGTGATTGAAAAGTCACACACGATCCCATCTCTACTAGAAACTATGTATAACATTTTTTTAGATGAATCGGACAATTTTAAACCGTGCCGCCGGGGGCTAAAATTTTGCCCTGATTTTTTTGTTTGTATGCTTTTTTTTTTCTTGTCATGGCCAAGATTTACCCCCTAAAAATAAAATAATTATTGCGTATTGAGAGTTGTGTTTGACTTAAACCAAGCTGTTTTCTCTCCCGTTAAATAAAATCAAATAATTATTAAGGCTCATTTAAACGGGGGAGAAATTTGGTAGATTTAAAGCACATTACACCTCTGTGCAATAAAAATATATAAGCCTTACAACTTTCTTTCCCGTTATAAAAAATAAAATAATTATTAAGGCGCATTTAAACGGTAGAGAAATTTGCTAGATTTTTAGCAAATTACACCTCTGTACAATAAAAATATATCGTTGGCTTAGTCGGCAAACCTGTCAAGTCCAATTTTTATGCAAATTGCGTTTTTGATGTAGTATGCTAGTATAACTCAAAACACATCATTTACAAAAAACAAAATGCCGTTATGTTGTTTTTTCTTCTTGTTATGCAGTGGTAAGAAATTGTGTCAAGTCCAAAAAAAAAAAAAAACATCGAAAGCCACGTGCTAAGTCCAGCTGAAAACAACACACATTTTGTATCAACAAATTTCTTCAATAGATTTAAATTCGAGGTTTGTTTATTTTATTAAAAGGACGCAAAAAAAGCTCTTATGGAAATACATGCTTGTTCTTTGTTTTTTTTTTTTTGCAAAATATAACTTATAAAGGCAAAAATTCAAAAAAAAATTTTGCTGATAAATTTTGGTACATGATGGCATTTCCAAAGCCAGAAAAGTTAGATTTTTTATATAAAAAACATTTTTTTTTTCAAAATTTAATTCAATTGGTAAAATTTAGTTAAATAAAGCGCATTAAGAAAAGAAAATTTGGCTTTTTATGTGCTTCCATGGACCAAAATTTATCAGCAATAATTTTTGGAATTTTTCATTTCACAAAATTGTTTAAAGTTGTGAATAGTTGACCTTTACTTTAGTAGTTTGTTGATTTTGTTCGGCATTAGGTCATGAGTTAATAAATTAATTAAATGAAAAATATAAACATATTTTATTTTATTTTTTTATTGTCCCAGCATTTCAGTCAACATTGCTGACCTAGGGTTCTATAGTCGAAAAGTCGATTAATGTCAATGCCAAATTCATGAGTTAGAAAGTGTTAAGTGTAGTATTTACCAATAGTTTCGATTGTTGTAAACACCTCAGTGATAGCGTTCTATCGAAAGTCGACTCTTTCGCTTTCGATTTTTTCAACCTTTTCCAAATTTTCGATTTCTTCGACTTTTTTTAACCTTCATTACTTTGGTATCCAACATTGATAAATAAAATACAACCGAAAAAAATAGCACCTAAACGATTACAACAAGTCAAAACTAACTGGAAAAAGTCAAAAAAAATTAAAAATCGAAGAAAGTCGAAAAAAGTCGAAAAAAGTCGACTTTTTAAAAAGTCAACAAGGCGAAAAATCTACTTTTTAGAAATTGAAAAAAGTCGAAAAGTCGACTTTTTGTTGCGACTATATAACCCTATGCTGACCATCTTCAAAGGGATATTTAAAAATTAAATAAAAAAAACAAAAAAATTCATTTTCTGGAGCTGTTGTTCAGCTAAAAGCTTTTGTCAACACAAAATTTTTAAAATATTTTTTTTAAAAAAACATTTTTTTTTTTCAAAAACTTAAACCGCTTGTAGAGGACTAAAAGTAGCCTGCAATTTTTTTTTTTAAATAATTTTTCCCGTTATCAGCTCGAAAATGCTCACCGACTTTTTGCTATTAGTTCACGAGATTCGCAAATATCCATATCATCGACCCACCCTACGATTTAGGTTATAAATAATTTCTTTTTTTTTTGTCTACAACAATGAAAAAGTATGTACTTAGTAGTTGTATTTTTTATTATAAAAAACACAAAAAAAATCAATAAAAATAAAAAAAAAAAATACAAGAAAATCTGTTAAGTCCACAAAATGGAAAGAAAATGTGCTAAGTCCACATTTAAAATAGAAAATTATAAAGAGCAAATGTGCTAAGTCCAAAAAGAGCCCAAAAGTGTTCCTTTCTTTTATTTTAGATTTCTATGATTTTTTGGGGTTAAACAAGATGAACTTAAGAAAAAAACTGCGTTTACAGATTTAAAAAAAGTTAACCCAAAAAAAAGTTACAGTTTTTTGTCTCTCCTGAAAAATTTAAAAAAACGGACTTGACAGGTTTGCCGACTAAGCCAACGATATTAGCTATTTAGAGTTATGTTTTACTTTAAATCTATAAGTTTTCTCTCCCGTTTAAACGCGCCTTTACGATTATTTAAAACGACAAGAACGTTACCAAAGCTACAGATACCATTCAGTTTAAATTAGTGCCCCCCATTTCCCGGTTCTCGGTATTCCCGGGAATACCGGTATTCCCGGTTATGGAACCGGTTTCCCGGTTCTAGATATATTCCCGGGAATACCGGTATTCCCGGTTCTGATCCTGGTACCGGTTCTCAAAAACCAAAAAAATACTATACCATAAAATATTTAAATAACACTCTTTAATCAGTATTTCAGTAATATTTAGTTGTGTTTGTAAAATTATTTAAAAATCATGTAACTTTTTTTTCTTAAATTAAAACAAATTAAATGGAAATGGTGTTTTTCACATGTTTTGTATTTTTTTTTGGTAAAAGCAAAGAAAAAATTTTAATTGTACAAAATTTTACAAAATATACATACCGGTAGTCCCGGGATTACCGTCAGAACCGGAACCGGGAATACCGGTATTCCCGGGAATACCGGGAATGAATTAAGAACCGGGAAACCGGTACCATTTCCCGGTAATACCGAGAACCGGGAATACCGGTATTCCCGGTTCTACGGTACTGACCGTAGGCACTAGTTTAAATATTTGTTTTCTTTGGTTTGCATCATGTTATGATTTAAACAGTCAAACAAAACAACGACACAAAATAAAAAAGGGGCTTTCCTGAAAACAGCAGCAAGCAAAAAATATAAATTAACGGTACATAAAAATAATCGCAACAGAGTAACAGAAAGCAATCAATAAATGTATATTTTGAGTTGTAAGGTTGTAGCTAATTGATAACAGTTTATTTATTGATTTGTGCTAGTAAAAAAATTAATTCTGTTAGATGATTTCTGATTAAAATTTAAAGAATTACAAAATGTCGCAAGGCATACGTTGCATTGATAAATATAACATTTATTTAATTGGAAATGTTAACCACCGAATCACGGGCACGAAACTTCCTTCAAACCGACAAGTTCTTGCTGTTTTATTTTATAATATTCGCCAAGGGAAATTAACCGTGCAAGAAAGTGCTAATCTAACTATAAAAGAGTGCATGATTTTCTGGGAAAAAGCCAAAATACCCACTAAAATATCAAGAAATAGTGTTGATAAATTAGTTAAATTATATGGAGTTTGGCAAAATTTGCAAAAAAATTCAAAAAAGACCACTCAAGTGCTCAAAGATAAGGAAAACTTTTTTGTGCATGCCTTGGACAATCTTTTCGACATAGCGCGCACGCTGATGCTTTGAAGATAATAAAAATCGATGAAGACAAAATATTTTTGCAACGGCACACAGTGATTCGTTCCCATATATCGAGTGGGCAAAAATAGAATATTGGTCGCAGATTTCTGAAATTTGGTACACAAGCATTAAATTATCTAATCAAGAAAAAAACGAGTTTTTGGAAAAATCGGGGTAAGGACACGCCTACCCCCCATATATCCTGAATTTTAAATATGTGATTAAAACTACAAAAACGGTTACAAAATTCCCAAACTTTGTCAATGTTACCAATTTTGATATAGTATTTTATGTGTAAATTTTTTTCTAGATTGGAGCAAGGACTCGTGTGGCTGCCATATATCCTTTTTCTTATAAATATTGTAAATCGCTCAAAAATTGCTCGATACCCTTGAAATTTTTTGTAAAAATTTGAATAAGTGATGACCATGTGTGTGCCAAATTTCGCTGAAATCGGTTCTGTAAAACAAAAGTTATTTTTATATCCTTTTTAAAAACTGCAATAAAGTGTTAATATAGTTTAATCACAAAAATAAAATAGAAAGAGTTGTCAACGATTTTCCAAATTTGGTACGCAAGCACAAAATTAATTAATAGAAATAAAATAAAAATTTTGAGCAAATCGGTCGAAGGACATTTGTACCTGTCGTATATCCTGAAATTTAAAAGTGGAGTTTTAGCCACAAAACTTGATATAAAATTACTTAACTTAGTTATTGTCTTTGAAATTTAGATAACTATCGACGTACAACATTTGTATTTTAATCTGAGCAAGGACTCGCGTGGCTGCCACATATCCTTTTTCTTGAAATCGCTGTAACTATTTTAAAAATCTTTCAATTGCTATCAAATTTTTAATATAGATTAGATCAAATGGCGTTAATAAGTGTGCCAAATTTCGTTGAGTTGCTTGCGGTAACAAAAAAGCTGTTAATATATCCTTTTTTTTAAATATAGTCAAAAATATGAAAATTCATAATAACTGCAAAAACAAACCATTCGCAACACTTATTTCCTATTGCATTACGAAAATAAATTTATTCAAAATAAGTTTTAAGTAAACTCGTTTAATACTTGCTTTATTATTTAATAACAAAAAACTTTAAAAAAAAAAAATTTTTTTTGGGTACGTCAAAAATTTTTTTTTTTTTTTCGTTTTTTTTCAAAACTTAGTTATTTTTATTATTTGATCATATAGAAAACAGTCCAGGATGTTAACAAAATCAATAAAAAATAACTTTTAAGTACGAACTTTTTTTATGTATCTCAAAAAAAATTTTTGCTTTGATTTGGGATACCAACGAAAATCAAATACTGGTTTTAAAGCAAAACGGCCCACTGTATACTTATTTTATCGAATTATTTACTATAAATTTATGGTGTACAACACAAAAAATCCCTTTATATAAAAAAAATGTTGATGTATTTTTTAAATTTATTTAAAGCAAATAAAATAAATAAAGAAAAAAAATAATCCAATTTTAGATTTTTTAAAATTTTTTTTTTTTTTAACTTAAAAAAAAAAACTTAGTTATTTTTATTTTTTGATCTTATAAAACATAGTTAAAGCTACAAAAAAAATAAAAAACAAAAAAAATTTATTCACGAACTTTTTTTATGGAGGCCATTAAAATTTGGTGATTTTGGGGATTTTAGTAAAGTCATAGATAACTTTTAAAGCAAAACGGCCCACGTACTGCATAATTTTTTTTTTGATTTTTTATTATATTTTTACAGAATACTATGTATATAATATATCAATGTGCAAAGAAAAAATACTTAATATTTGATTTTTTCTAATATTTTTTCCATTAATAATATAGCTTTTGAAAAAAATAAAATAAAGACACATACAAAACCTTACTTTTTTCCAACTTCAGACAAAAACTTAGTTATTTTTATTGTTTTGCCTTATAAACCATAGTCCAAACTATCGAAAAAGCAAAAAATATAATTTTTTGACTCACGACCTTTTTTTATGGACTCCATCAAAATTTGTCAATTTTTGGGGATTCTGTAGAAAAAATACAGATTTCAGAGCAATACAAAAATGTATTTTAAGATTAATTCAAAAAAATTGAAAATACAACTTTTAGCAAATATATTTAAGTAACTTTTGCAAAAAAAAAGTTCGTTGATTTCTTTAAAATTCGATTTTTTATAATTATTTTAGTAAACCTATAAAATTCAATTTTTTTGTTTACACACAATAGCGTAAAATTTCCATACTTTAGCGCCCTCTTGTGGCAACATATGACTTCTTAAAAATCAGAGAAGCACATATTTTTTTTAGTTTACGACACCGTGTATATTCTAGAAGCAACATTAGAAGCACTTGGGCATAATGTAGACGACTACATAATAAATAAATCTTCCATGCAAAGAATAAGAACACAGATGAGAGAAGAACGTGCCACAAAAATTAAAGCAGATTTTAAAAATAATATTCCTGAAATGGTCACTATTCATTGGGATGGGAAGTTATTGCCTGCAATAAATGCACAAAATGCTAAAGAAGAACGACTTCCAATTGTGATCACGTATGAAAATGAGGAGAAACTTATTGCAGTACCTAAATTAGATCATTCAACTGGAAAAGAGCAGGCTGCAGCTGTATTAAATACAATAAATGACTGGCAACTTTCCGATAAAGTTCAAATAATGTGCTGTGACACCACACCTTCTAACACGGGTCGCTTTAATGGTGCATGTGCGCTACTGGAGCAAGCACTAGAAAGGGAACTACTTTTATTTGGGTGCAGGCATCATGTATTCGAGTTAGTGCTAAAAACTGTATTTGAAACTAAAATCCCTCAAGTTACGGTTAGCGCAGATGTACCGCTTTTTAAAAAGTTGAAAAATAACTGGAACAATATTAAGCACAACAATTTGCAAAATGGCGCCTCCATTTCAAGCCAACATTTTCTACCATCGCAGATTGACAACTTGATAAACTTTTATCTTTCGGAACTCGAAAAACCAATTATAAGAGGTGATTACCATGAGTTGATCGAGCTTTCGATATTATTTTTGACTGGAAATTATAATAACAAGTTAAAAAAAAAAAGCCTCCTGGAGCTATGCATCAAGCACGATGGATGGCGAGAGCTATTTATTCCATAAAAATGTTCTTATTTCGCGATCAGCTAAATTTAACCAGAAAACAGAAAGAAGGTTTGCAAGAAGTGTCTCTATTCATTGCAACAACTTATGTTAAACCATGGACACAATGCAGCTTGGCCGTAAAAGCTCCCTACCAAGACTTGAGTTTTATAAAAGCTGTTAAAAGCTATGAATGTGTTGACTATTTAATTGCAGAAGCTGTTTTAAAAAAATGTTGCCAAAATCTATATTATTTAACTGAAGAAGTCGTCATTTTATCCCTTTTTGATGATATGGTTGATATTGAGACAAAAAAGAATATTGTGGCTAGTTTAACAAAAGAAAGCAAATTTGAAAATGCAAAGCGATATGTTCCATCAAAAGAAGAAATGCGTTGCTCATTATTTGGTAAGTATTTTATAATTATTAATTTTTTTTGTCATGATGTTTATTTCCTCTTTAATTTTTTTATAGATAAAAAACTACATGACTTTGTTTCAATAAAAAGCAATGATATGTTTTGTCGATTGAAAATAAACATTGATTTTCTTACCGAAGACCCATCATCTTGGGATGATAGTGCATCCTTTTTAGAAGCTAAATCAAAAGTAGTTCACTTGAAAGCAGTTAATGACAGCGCTGAAAGAGCTGTTAACCTCACGCAACAATTTCATGGACTTCTAACAGTACAAGAAGAACAAAAGCAGTATATATTGCAATGTGTTCAAGAGCACAGAAAAATATATCCAAAGTGTACAAAAACTTCTTTGAAAAAAAAAATATGCTGCAACCTAATACACCATTAGTCCGGTTTGCAACGCTTCATCTTGAACACAGACTTTTAATTTTATACTATGAATTCCTTTTAATTTTTAATTTTAATCTTAATGTTATGTTTTATTCCTGAATTTTTATATTTTTATTTAAAAAAAATATTGTTTACCAAAAAAATAAATTAAAAAAAAATACTTTTTTTATTAAAAAATACTTTTTTGCATATTTATTTACATATCTCCTTTTTTATCATTAAAATAAGCAAAACAAATTTAAAATCCAAAAACAGTACGATAATGAAGAAATCGCAAAAAAAATCTTGGCCATGACAAGAAAAAAAAATCATACAAACCAAAAAATCAGGGCCAAATTTTAGCCCCCGGCGGCACGGTTTAAAATTGTCCGATTCATCTAAAAAATGTTATATATAGTTTCTAGACCTAAATAATCCATAATTTGGCCGGTAATCGACGAAATTTTAACAAGTAATTATTCTTGTTGATACATGAAATTTAAAAAAAAAGGGTAAAAAAGGCATTTTTTTTTTTCTCTTTTTGGCTACATTTTAGAACACGATAAAGATGCCAAAGGACAGAAAAAAATTTTTATGGATATATATCATTAATAGCAACATATCAGCTAATACCTATTCTTGTCAAAACTAAAAAAAAAAATTTTTAAAAAAATTTTAGAAGAGGACCCCAACGGCTCTAAATTTTTTTCTAAAATTTTTTAGAGCTGAAAGCCTTATCCCACAAAAATGAAATTTTTTGTCAGTTATAAGCTAATCAAGTTAAATAATAATTGAAAAAAAAAAAATTAGAATCGAAAAATTTTTTTTTGGTTTGTATGGAAAAATTGATTTTTAAGGCCCCGCTCTTTAAGGCCCCGTCGCGTAGGGAAGGCGTGGTCGTAGGGGCGTAAAATTTTTCCTGAGTTATTTTCAAGTCAAAAGGAAAAAAATGAGCGGGTACCGTCTCAACATTTCCAAAATAAGGGACACTCTAATCTACATGTATGCCATATATTTACATATGGGTTCACTTTACGTATATGGACGTATATGATTCATACATAATTATGTATGACCACACATATGTTCATATATGTACATATGTGCCCATATATGGTTCGCATATGGTCATATATCTTCATATATGTAGCCATATATCCTCGTATATGTTTCCTGTAGGTTAGTTGGTAGCGTGCTAGCCTATGAAACATGGGGTCGTGGGTTCGATTCCCACAAAAACCCTTGGTCAATTTCGCTACAACGAGACGACGGTCATTGTTACCAGTTCTCGTGTAGGTTAAAATTATTAAAAATGATTTGTATGTAATTAAATTGGAAAAATATTGTTTCCATATACGAACATTTTTCACCGGGTTATATAAGTTTTAGGCCGCTGTTCCAAAAAAAGTAATTCACATAAAAAATGTGAAAATTAAAATTTTCGAATTTTTTTGGTGTTCTAGATTTCACATCCGAATTTCTTTTTCGTTTTGTTTCACATAAATAAAATTTGGTGAAAGTAAAACGAATGCATTTTTTACTTATAATTTTTTAAGTTTAAATTATTCGATTTCAACTTCAAATGAAAACGTGATCAACAAAACACTAAACTTGATTTCATGTGATTCGGAAATTTTCATGTGAATTGAAAAGTTGTGAAAGACAGAACAGAGGCTTTAGTGTGTTTTTATACCAAAATAAAGAATAAATTTGTTGTTTTGTTAGTACAGATCAAGCACAGGCTCCAATTCTATTTAGTCTAAAGGTTTAAGTTAAAAAAAATGTGAAAGAAATTTTAATTTCCAAACATTATAGACATTTCTGGTATTCCCATACCGGTTTCAAACACTCCAGTTATAGTGTTATCATCAGCAAGATTTTTAATATCGGTTTGTTTTGTTAGTAGGTACTTGTTTTTCATATACTAATTAAAATTCATACACTGAGGGAAAAAAACATATTTAAATTAAAAATGTTCAATTTTGTTTTAAATATGCTACATATTTTTAAAAAAATATTAAATTTTAATATTGATAATAACACTGTGCTACAAAAGACCAAAAATAGTTTATGCAGGGGTTCTCATATGATAATTCGGGTTGGTTGGAGTCCATAGAGTACTGATATACTCATAGTTTTTCTGGATCACTTCGTTAAGTACGTTTTTTATTGGCAAATATGTTGAAAAACGGAAATTCTTAAATTACAATTTTAAAAAATTATTACTTTGTTAGTTTGCAACCGATTTTCGATTTTATGGATTTGTTTTAAAGGTATAGGTCTTACCTTTTAAACAAAACAAAAATATTAAAAATCGATCAAGAATTGGTTGAGCTACGATCGCTTAAGTAAAAAAAAAACTTATTTTTTTTAAAAATTTGTCATATTCTTTACACTCTAAGTTGAAAGTGCATCATTAAACAATTTTTTTGAATTTTTTGTAAAAAAGTATAGTAAAGTAGCTTTCCAAAACACCAAAAAACATAACAATCGGTTTAAAAATGAATGAGTTATGCTAAGTTTTGTGATAGGGCATTTTTAAATTTTTTCAGAAACGCTTGTAATTCAAGCATTATTCATAAATCTTGTTACTAGTAGTAATTTTATGCGCATATGCATATAAACTAGAGATGGGAACGTAATTAGATTTGTGCGTGATTCACACATGATCAGAAGTGAGCGTGATTGAAAATTAATTTTACTCACGTGGTTGTTAGTGGGTGTCAGTGTGAGTGGAATAAAAAAATGGGCGTGTCAGTTACTTCCAAATCCTATTTATAATTTTTTGGGTTTGTTTAAAAAATATCAGTGTTACTTCTTAAACAAAAAATATTGTGAATCGGTTGAAAACTGGCTAAGGTGCGCTTGTTTAAGTAAAAAACCATTTTTGAAGAGTTATACCTGCAACATTTTTATGACAAAAAACATTTGACATTTTTGAAACGAAATTGGTAAAATTGTGGGATCATTTGATGGAAATTTTACCTGTTTATAAATATACGTATGAGGCATTCCACACCAAATGTTCAGCGAAAAAAAAACATGTGAACCGTAAATTTTTAAATGGGTTGTATGGATAGCCATGTGAGGCATTCCACACCAACTGTTCCACTACAGAAAAACCATAGTGGTTTCAATGGGATATCATTTGCAAAGTATTCGCTCTTAGGGTACTAATAAATAACAAAAATAAAATTTAAGTTTTTTTCAAAAAGTGGGCCTTGGAGGCGTGGTCAAATATTAAAAATATCAAACTTTTTTGCCTGAGTATTTATTCACGATCACGCACGCTAATTAAAGAAAAAAAATATTCAAGCTCGATATTTTATTTTATGTACGCTCACGTGAACATCGTGACCGTAACTTATTTTTTTCTACTCACGTGTGCGTGAATGAGCGTGAGCAAAATAAAATATCGTGCGTGACTAAATTTTTTCTTTCATAAGCGTGCGTAATCGTTATTAAAAACTCACTCACGCTACCATCGCCTCTTAAAATATTTTTTATTGATATTACTCATACGCACACGTTTTAAATACCATTATTGTATAAAATAAGCGTGTTGCAATTTTTGAATTTTGATTTTTCGAAAACAAGGCAAAACACATCTCTAAAAATTTCAGATCAGATAGAAAATTCCTTTAACTTTTTTTAAAAAAATAAAAAACAAATAAAATTGCGGCATGTTTTTTGATAAATAAAGTTTAAGTTTAAATTTAAAAAATTCAGAACTTCTTCTGAAAATGTTCCAATTTTCATTTTCTTAGCTTTTATTGATAGCCTATTCAGCTTTTATTGATAGCCCATTTAATTGATAGCCCATTCAAAAATCTATAAACAGCTTTTGTCTTTAAGACTTTACTGTGTTTCATTTAATTTGCATAAATATTGAAGTAAAGATGCTCAGGCAAAAAAGTTAGATATTTTCAATTTTTGACCACGCCTACAAGGCCCACTTTTTGAAAAAACTTAAATTTTATTTTTGTTATTTAATAGTACCCTAAGAGCGAATACTTTGAAAATGATTTCATATTGACACGACACAACTTTTTTTTTTGCTGAACATTTGGTGTGGAATGCCTCATATATGGAGCTAAGAAAATTACGTTTTGGTTGTTCAATTTTTCAAAAACTGGGCTTAGGAGGCGTGGTCAAATATTGGAAAAATGGTCAAGTTTGTGTCAAGTTGCCTTGTTTAAATATATATCAAATAAAAACGAAATGCACCAAAATCTCAAATATTTACATTCTTGTATAGTTTTGTATCGGCTATCGATTAAAATTTTTTTGGAAAATTTTCAGAACCCGTTCTGAAATTTTCCATTTTTTAAAAAAGTCAATTTATAAAAAATCCGGCCACTTTTGTTTTTTTTTTTGTAATTTTTTTTTAAAGATTAGATGTTTGTCTAGCAAGATTTCTTTAAAAATTAAGAAAATCTATAAAAAAAAATTAAGAAGAAAAAAAAGTAATTTTTCTGATTTTCAAAATAAATTTTAAAAATTTAAAATAGTTTTTGAAAAAAATTAATTTCAATTTGTGTTTTTGCTAATTTATGCCAAAATATGCAATAATATGCACTTAAAAGTTCGTAATATGCACAATATATGCATTTAAAATCAAAATATGCAAAAATATGTATTTTCACCAAAATATGCAAAATATGCGAAAACAAATCGATGCCATTTAATGCAAATCTCTTGATTCGGAAAGATAATTGGTCGATATCGTTTTAAGGCTTTCGACAAAAAACATGCATTTGCATGGAAATCTCACCCTAGTTATATAAAAAACTTTTTTACCCGGGACCCATTGAAAAATTTTGGTACACAATTTTTTTCTCACTGAACATTTGGTGTGGAATGCCTCACATGTATATTTATAAACAGGTAAAATTTCCATCAAATGATCCCACAATTTTAGCAATTTCGTTTTAAAAAAAACATGTTTGCAAGCGCACAGCTTTTTCTGTCATAAAAATGTTGCAGGTATAACTCTTCAAAAAAGGTTTTTTACTTAAACAAGCGCACCTTAGCCTGTTTTTATCGGCGTGAAAATAACAAACTCGCTAACAAACTACCAACAAACTCAACAAACAAAAGCTCTTTTGAAAGCTTTCACACTGAACGTCAAATTTTTTGAGTGCTGCCAGTTCTTTGCCACAAAAACCAAGTGGCAGCAATAAAATCAGATTATAAGTGGTAGCGCTAATTGACAAAAATAGTATTTAGTATATTTTTTATCAACTGTAATTTGTTTGTTGAGATGAAAAAACTCAACAAACTCCAAAAAACTTCTAACAAACAAAAACAATAAGAAGAAGAATCTAAGAAAATAAATTTAAATTAAATATTAAAATAAAATCATTAGAAAAATCTTTAAAAAAAATAATGATGGGAATCGATTGCCACTATTGTGGAGTGTCATCTCATGTACTTTTTATTTTTAGAGTATGCTCTTTGAGAGAGTTTGCCTATGAAAAACTTTGCCATTAATTCTGATTAGGACGGACTTTTGGCCATGGAGCCTTAACTAACAATTCACTATACTAATAAATAAAAGGGCTTAAGTAGATATTTAAAAAACAAATATTTTTCACTTTTCAAAATATCCAAAAACATTTTTTTGTAAAAGTTTCCTTAACAAAAACTTTTTTTATCCCAGTTGACCAGGACGGACTTTTGGCCATGGAGCCTAACCTAACAATTCACTGTACTAACAAATAATAGGGCTTAATAGATATTTGAAAAACAAATATTCTTGACTTTTCGAAATATCCAAAAACAGTTTTCTGTAAAAGTTTCCTGAACAAAAACTTTTTTTGTCCTAGGTGACCAGGACGGACTTTTGGCCATGGATCCAAAAGTAGGAGTTCACCAGCATGAGCAGTCAAACGGTTCGATAGATATTTTAAATAGAAATATTTCTGCATCTTCAGAATATGCGATTGATGTTTTTTGTGGAATTTTTCCTCACAAGAACTTTTTTTCGGCCCAGGTGAGAAGGACGGACTTTTGGCCATGGAGCAAAAAGTAGGAGTTCACCAGCATGAGCAGTCATATGGTTCGATAGATATTTTGAAGAGAAACATTTCTGCATTTTCATAATATGCGATTGATGTTTTTTGTGGAATTTTTCCTCACAAGAACTTTTTTTCGCGGCAGGTGAGAAGGACGGACTTCTGGCCATGGAGCAAAAAGTAGGAGTTCACCAGCATGAGCAGTCATATGGTTCGATAGATACTTCAAATGGAAATATTTCTGCATTTTCAGAATATGCGATTGATGTTTTTTGTGGAATTTTTCCTCACAAGAACTTTTTTTCGGCCCTGGTGAGAAGGACGGACTTTTGGCCATGGAGCAAAAAGTAGGAGTTCACCAGCATGAGCAGTCATATGGTTCGATAGATATTTCAAATAGAAATATTTCAACATTTTCAGAATATGCGATTGATGTTTTTTGTGGAATTTTTCCTCACAAGAACTTTTTTTCGCGGCAGGTGAGAAGGACGGACTTTTGGCCATGGAGCCAAAATTAGGAGTTCACCAGCATGAGCAGTCATATGGTTCGATAGATATTTCAAAGAGAAACACTTTTGCATTTTCAGAATATGCGATTGATGTTTTTTGTGGAATTTTTCCTCACAAGAACTTTTTTTCGGCCCTGGTGAGAAGGACGGACTTTTGGCCATGGAGCCAAAAGTAGGAGTTCACCAGCATGAGCAGTCATATGGTTCGATAGATATTTTGAAGAGAAACATTACTGCATTTTCAGAATATGCGATTGATGTTTTTTGTGGAATTTTTCCTCACAAGAACCTTTTTTCGGCCCAGGTGAGAAGGACGGACTTTTGGCCATGGAGCAAAAAGTAGGAGTTCACCAGCATGAGCAGTCATATGGTTCGATAGATATTTCAAATGGAAATATTTCTGCATTTTCAGAATATGCGATTGATGTTTTTTGTGGAATTTTTCCTCACAAGAACTTTTTTTCGCGGCAGGTGAGAAGGACGGACTTTTGGCCATGGAGCCAAAAGTAGGAGTTCACCAGCATGAGCAGTCATATGGTTCGATAGATATTTCAAATAGAAATATTTCAACATTTTCAGAATATGCGATTGATGTTTTTTGTGGAATTTTTCCTCACAAGAACTTTTTTTCGCGGCAGGTGAGAAGGACGGACTTTTGGCCATGGAGCCAAAAGTAGGAGTTCACCAGCATGAGCAGTCATATGGTTCGATAGATATTTCAAAGAAAAACACTTCTGCATTTTCAGAATATGCGATTGATGTTTTTTGTGGAATTTTTCCTCACAAGAACTTGTTTTCGGCCCTGGTGAGAAGGACGGACTTTTGGCCATGGAGCCAAAAGTAGGAGTTCACCAGCATGAGCAGTCATATGGTTCGATAGATATTTTGAAGAGAAACATTTCTGCATTTTCAGAATATGCGATTGATGTTTTTTGTGGAATTTTTCCTCACAAGAACTTTTTTTCGGCCCAGGTGAGAAGGACGGACTTTTGGCCATGGAGCAAAAAGTAGGAGTTCACCAGCATGAGCAGTCATATGGTTCGATAGATATTTCAAATGGAAATATTTCTGCATTTTCAGAATATGCGATTGATGTTTTTTGTGGAATTTTTCCTCACAAGAACTTTTTTTCGCGGCAGGTGAGAAGGACGGACTTTTGGCCATGGAGCCAAATGTAGGAGTTCACCAGCATGAGCAGTCATATGGTTCGATAGATATTTCAAATAGAAATATTTCAACATTTTCAGAATATGCGATTGATGTTTTTTGTGGAATTTTTCCTCACAAGAACTTTTTTTCGCGGCAGGTGAGAAGGACGGACTTTTGGCCATGGAGCCAAAAGTAGGAGTTCACCAGCATGAGCAGTCATATGGTTCGATAGATATTTCAAATAGAAATATTTCAACATTTTCAGAATATGCGATTGATGTTTTTTGTGGAATTTTTCCTCACAAGAACTTTTTTTCGCGGCAGGTGAGAAGGACGGACTTTTGGCCATGGAGCCAAAAGTAGGAGTTCACCAGCATGAGCAGTCATATGGTTCGATAGATATTTCAAAGAAAAACACTTCTGCATTTTCAGAATATGCGATTGATGTTTTTTGTGGAATTTTTCCTCACAAGAACTTTTTTTCGGCCCTGGTGAGAAGGACGGACTTTTGGCCATGGAGCCAAAAGTAGGAGTTCACCAGCATGAGCAGTCATATGGTTCGATAGATATTTTGAAGAGAAACATTTCTGCATTTTCAGAATATGCGATTGATGTTTTTTGTGGAATTTTTCCTCACAAGAACTTTTTTTTTTCCCACGTGACCAGGACGGACTTTTGGCCATGGTCGTTATTATTTGGCCATTATTTGAAGGTCGTGGCAAAGGGTGGAGGAAATGGGGGAAAGTATCCCCCGATTTTTTTTTTACTTGGGATTCTCAAAGTGCAAGTCCTAATGAGCATAGTCTACAATTTTTATGTTGGGACAACAATGGGATCGACCAAAATCAAAATTTTCAAAATTTTCCCCCAAAATCATCAAATCGCGACATTCTTGCGCCTCCCATTGGAGTCCCAAGATAAAAATTTCAGGATATGCTCTCTAAAACTTACTCTTTAAAAAAAAAACAAGGTAAAAAAAAATTGGGGGATACTATCCCCCGATTTCCCCCACCCCTTGCCACGATCTTATAATACAAGAGGCACCCCTATTTTTTTTTATTTTTTTTTGTAATAGTAATATTGTAGGGCATATTAAGAGCTTCAAAACAAACCAAAAATGGACTCTGTAGCTACAATACAGTCCACGATATTAAATTTGTAATGGGCAAGAGTGTCGCGATTTGGAGATTTTGGGGGAAATTGGGAAACATTTTGATTTTGGTCGATCTGATTGTTGTCCCAACATAAAAATTTTAGGATATGTTCATTAGGACTTGCACTTTGAGAATACCAAGTAAAAAAAAAATCGGGGAATACTTTTCCCCCATTTCCTCCACCCTTTGCCACGACCTTTAAATAAGGGGAGCACCCTTCCTTTTTTTCTAAAATTTTTTGGTTAAGGTAGTTATTGTAGAGCGTACTATAAGCTTTAAAACAAACAAAACTGGACTCTGTAGCTACAATAGCACATATGATATTAAATTTTTAAGGTTCAAGAGTGTTGCGATTTGGAGATTTTAGGGGAAATTGTGAAAAATTTTGATTTTGAGTGATCCCATTGTTGTCCCAACTTAAAAATTTTAGAATATATTCTTTAGGACTTTCTCTATAAGATTGTCAAGTAAAAAAAAAATCGGGGGATACCATCCTCCCCATTTTCTCCTCCGTATATCTCGACCTTAAAATAAGGGAGGTAACCCTTATTTTTTCCGAAAATTTTTTGGTTATGGTAGGTCTTATAGAGCATATTATGAGCTTCAAAACAAACCAAAAATGGGCTTTCTAGCTATAATAGAACCAACGATATTAAGTTTTTACGGTGTAAAGTGTCGCGACTGGGAGATTTTGGGGGAAAATTTGACCCTCCGTATTTTTGGCCCCTGTTGACTTAGAGGGCTGAAAATTTGCATTTGTTAGTTTTTTACGTAGTGTAAGAACTTAACCAAATTTCATCAATATCGGAGGGGGTCAAGAATATTCATGATTGATTTCACTAATAATGACCCTAATACCATTTTGTAGCTTTTTTGTTTCTTTATTGATCCCTATTACTACATTTTCTGCGCTCCGACTATACTTAAAAGTGTCCTGGACACCAATGGTGAAATAGTTTTTGTTAAGGAAACTTCTACAAAAAACAATAATAGATTATTTCAAAAATTACATGTTGTAGCTGTTTTGATTCTCTATCGAACACTATAATTAGTTTTTCTGCGCTCCCACTCCTTAAGGCCCCAGATGGAAAAATGCGTCCTGATATCAATGAATGGCTAAGTTTTTCATAGGGAAGCCTCTTGAGAGAGCTTTTACAAGAAACAAAATGACTAAAGAAGAGTCTCTTAAATAGTGACTATCGATTCCCATCATTATTTTATTGCTTAAACATGATAAGTGATTTTTTTTTTTAAATTTTAAAGTAAATGTTAGTTTTTCTGAGTTTGTTGGAAGTTTGTTGAGAGTTTTTACGATTCGTGAAAATAACAAACAAACCACAGTTGATAAAAATACACTATACACTTTTCATCAATTCGTGCTACCACTTATATAATCTACAATCTGATTTGATTGCTGCCACTTTGTTTTTGTGGCAAACAACTGGCAGCACATAAAAAGTTTGGTATGCACTGTGAAAGCTTTCATTGTGAGCTTTTTTTTTGTTGAGTTTGTTGGCAGTTTGTTAGCGAGTTTGTTATTTTCACATGCGCGATTTTATTGCTGCCACTTGGTTTTTGTGGCAAAGAACTGGCAGCACTCAAAAAGTTTCACGTTCATTGTGAAAGCTCTCAAAAGAGCTTTTGTTTGTTGAGTTTGTTGGTAGTTTGTTAGCGAGTTTGTTATTTTCACATGCGCCCTGTTTTTAACCTATTTTCAATATTTTTTTGTTTAAGAAGTAACACTGATATTTTTTAAACAAACCCAAAAAATTATAAATAGGATTTGGAAGTAACTGACACGCTCATTTTTTTATTCCACTTACACTGACACTCACTAACAACCACGTGAGT
The DNA here is from genome assembly GCA_963921195.1 of Pegoplata infirma. NCBI lineage: Eukaryota > Metazoa > Arthropoda > Insecta > Diptera > Anthomyiidae > Pegoplata > Pegoplata infirma. Next base: position 115,640,398 of record OY992536.1, on the reverse strand, counting down.
AAAATTAATTTTCAATTACGCTCACTTCTGATCATGTGTGAATCATGCACAAATCTAATTACGTTCCCATCTCTAGTTTATATGCATATGCGCATAAAATTACTACTAGTAACAAGATTTATGAATAATGCTTGAATTACAAGCGTTTCTGAAAAAAATTAAAAATGTCCTATCACAAAACTTAGCATAACTCATTCATTTTTTAACCGATTGTTATGTTTTTTGGTGTTTTGGAAAGCCACTTTACTATACTTTTTTACAAAAAATTCAAAATAATTGTTTGATGATTCACTTTCAACTTAGAGTGTAAAGAATATGACAAATTTTTCAAAAAATTCGGTTTTCTTTTACTTAAGCGATCGTAGCTCAGCCAATTCTTGATCGATTTTTAATATTTTTGTTTTGTTTGAAAGGTAAGACCTATACCTTTAAAACAAATCCATAAAATCGAAAATCGGTTGCAAACTAACAAAGTAATAATTTTTTAAAATTGTAATTTAAGAATTTCCGTTTTCCAACACATTTGCCAATAAAAAACGTACTTAACGAAGTGATCCAGAAAACCTATGAGTATATCAGTACTCTATGGACTCCAACCAACCCGAATTTTTATATGAGAACCCCTGCATATTTTTGGTGTAGCACAGTGTAATTGATTTTAAAATAACATATTTGTTTTAAAGTTATCTCCTTTTTGTTTTAAGTTTTACCAACTTTAAATTTAATATGATGTCATTAAAGTTCGTTACAAATTCAAATTACTTCAAATTTAAATTTTTGTTGTAAAAACAACATTGTTTCATATTTAATTTTATGTTGGACAATTTTATTTTCTGACATTTGAAAACCATGTGTCAAATTTTAATAGGAAACCATATTTAATTTAAATATTTTCATTGTAGCATTTTATATTGACGCAAATAAAAGCATTTTCGGATTCAAAGGGAATATTTGTAAAAAAATAAAAAAAAAACTTACATTATATCATTTAAAAAATTATATGCCAAAGAAATATCAATAAATATAGGTAAGTGAATTAATTGTAATGTGTTTTTTTGTACAGATTTGTGTTAATTTAATTGTTTTGCATTTTTTATGTTTAAGGTCGTCTCTTAGAAAAACTGAATTATTGACACTACGATGGAATTATCCTCCCGGATTAACACCCAACATATAACAACAGAAGACAAAACAAAAAAAGGTTATTAGTGAAACCATTGGCGTAGGAAGCCAACATTTCTGGGGGGGGGCTAAGCCCCCCCTAGATTTTTTTTAATTTTTTGGTATTTTTTTTTTTAATAGAAAAATCCAGACCTATTCCAAAAGCGTTCCCTTTAACATGCGTATAATTGTCCTAGAAACGAATGCCCCCCGAAAGCGGTTAAAAATTCATATTTTTTTTTTTAATTTTGATTCTGTAGATTTTTCGGAAATTCAGAACTCCTAGATATGTTTTGAGAATGAAAGATTTTTAATGTTTTTCCTATAGTAAACTCATTAGATTACTATGATTTTTTTCAAGAAAAAGTTCTAATGATTGCAAAAGTTGATGATTATTAGTCAAAATTCTCAGATTCTTTCTTTCAATAACTTTTGTCTATAAAAAACACCTTAGAATTTAGAAACTTTTTTAAATCAAAGAAGTTAAAATATTTTCCTGAAGGTAAAACCCTAAGATTCGGTAAAGTTTTTATTACTGACAAAAACATCAGATTCATATAAAAACTTTTTTCAATAATTCAGACTATTTTTCAATGGGAAAAACTATTAGATCTTATATAATAATCATTACGAGTCCTTAAGACTCATTGAATAATCATAACGAGTCCTAAAGAATCATTACATATTATTATTTAGTGTTGCAAAAATTAATGAAATCATTAAATTATTAAAAAAAAAAATTGTGAATGATTAAAATTCTGGGGGGGGCTAAAATTATTCTGGGGGGGGCTAAGCCCCCCCAGACAGGGCTATCTACGCCTATGAGTGAAACTATGAGTAAGTTATTTTTTTATACATACAGTCTATTTAGTCTTACTACAGAAATGCTAATTTTTCCTGATTGTATAGACTGGGTTTAATATAATATCATAGCTTTATCAATATTTTAACATAAAAGTGAACTTTTCGTGTCAATTTTGAATAAAATTTTGATAAAAACATAAATATATTAGTGGTATTCAGAGTCTTGCTTGCCAGCCCTGGCACTGGTGGTAAAAGAGCACTTTTCAAAATACATGTATTTTTTGATAGAAGTACTCTTTTGCTACATTGCCAGGGCTGGCAACAAGACTCTGAATACCTCTATTGTGTTTTATTTATTAAACAATATTGGTTTAGGGCAACATAAAAATAAAGTTACATCAACGTTAAATCAATATTGATTTCAATTTTAAATTAAATTGGAACAACTTTAACATGGCCGTATTTATTTAGTCATTTTAAAAATAAACATGAAAGTATTTAAAATAAGTAGAAACAAACTTTGTTCTATTTCGTCACTGTTTTCTATTTGTTTTAAAGTTGTTTCTATTTGAATTTAATATATTTTTTTCTTAGTGTATGTATATGAATTCTAATTAGTTCCAGTCTGGAATCGAACAACGGATATTTTTGTCATATTCATACCATTAACATTATACTAAATCTTCGACGATCTAGCGATGCTTGTTTGTCTGTTAAAAATACACTTACGTCCAAAACTCAACTTAATGACTGGTTGCTGAATCTTGGCATACATATTTTTGTTATTCTTCAGGTTTCAGCGAAGTAAAAAGTTTTATCTAGAATTCACGTGTTGCAAATGCGCTGACTTCCAAAAGAAAGCCAAAAATAAATATACGCAGTGTTTTTTTACTACAAAAAATAAACTAAACAATTTTTTCGAACTTAAAAAAAAAAATTAATTTGCACTCAACAAAAAATTTTACCTCATTTTTTTTAAACAAAAATAACTAATTTTTTTTTTGTTTTTGAATTTAAAAAAAAGAATCATTGCAAAACTGTTTTGAACTCTAGTTTTTATCTAATACCCAATTCACACGTACAGTTTTAAATCGTTTTTAGCAGCAATATTTTTAGCACTTTCTTTATTCTATTACAGTATATTGACGGAAAATGCTAAAAATAATTGCTAAAAACGGTTTAAAACTGTAAGTGTGAATAGGGTATAAAATAAGTCAAAACCGTACCAAATATATAACATAAGATCTCTTTAATTAATTTTATGTGTAAAACTGAAACGAAATATAAATTAACATTGGTTTTTCTTAAAAAAGTAAAATATTTATTTAAGCCATTTTTAGCCGTTTTTGACTACCAAGTTCTGGCAACACTGATGATAATGTAGTGTTGTATTAATAACAACATTTTTGCATTTAGAGATTCTTTGATTTTTCTAAAATTTGTGAAAAAATATAATAAATTTGATATTTATACAAACACAAAACAAGTAATTTGTATTTTTCTTACTACTTTTCTCCATTTTTTGTTTTATTACTATTTTTTTAATGTTTTTATTTCTTTTTGTCGAGACTTCGTTTTAAAATGTGAGTTTTTTTGACACTTCAAATACAAAAGTTTTCGATCAATTACTTTACAGAAACAGTTTTTTTGCATCATTCCAATAAGTTTAAAAGTTTTCGCACATCAAAGTCGCAGACTATAAACAGACTCGACAGTAGAGTTTTATGAGAAAAAATGGGGAAAAACTAAGCGATTTTAGGAGAAAACAGAGCGGTGTTTAGTCCGTTTTGCGCTAACATGGCAACACTTTCTAAGACTTAGGAGTGAGTGAAACAACAAAATCCGATCTGGCATCTATTTTTCTTATGGAGCGTTATATTAGTTTTCTCTTTCTAACCTAATTCGTAGAATAATTTGAAAATATTAACCATAAGCTTCAGAACTACTTTTTTGACACCTGTCACTTATGTCGAGTCTGTATTAGTCTGTGTCAAAGTCACAGAAACAGTAAAATGTGAAAAGTCAGTTTTTGTGCCAATTTACAATGTTTTTATTGCATTTCACATATTTCATGCGAGAAATCTTTCGATTCGAGAGTTACAGAAATCAGCTACTGGTCGAATCTAATAAGTGAACAATTTCTAGCAAACTGTATTGTATTTTTTTAGGATTGATCGAATGAAACAACAAATGCGGGAAAGAACAAGAAATACAATAAAAACAAAACAATATTGCCAACTTTTATTTTCAAAATAACTCGCCCAAAATAGCTAAAAAACCCCAAACAAATTTAAAACCGCTTCATTCGAGCAAAAACTACTAAACAACACTGTTAACATTTTATTCTGGAAATTTTAAGTTGAAAATTTTTATATTTTTTTTGTCAGTCACTGCAAAATTATTGATAACAATCGAATATTTCTTCATGATATTGTCATACTCTTTACACTTGGTCAGTTTTCCTATGAAAATATATTTGCACTGTTCCCCAAAATATAAAAAATACAAAAACTAGCAAGTATCATAACACCATGGTGAAATTACGCTTGTATAATGGAAAAGTAAATATTATAGTGTAAATGAGTAGATTTGTATATAAATACGAATATAAGTGCGAATACTCGTAAGAAATTTAGACATTGGTTGTTTGTAAAAGTTAAAAAAAAACAACTACAATTTTATAAGAGATGTTTCAAAAATTCAGGAATGCAGAATTCCATTTTTCATCACTAGTACGACTTATACGATCTAACGCAGGACCACATTGGGAACCTCTGACAATATCGGCTGTCAATGCGTGTTTAAGAATTCCGTTAATAAAATAACACCAGTATTTGTATTACTAACATAGATTCGAGAGTTTCAAAATTCTACTTTGTACATTAGAGTACCCCAAATAAAAGGTCGTTACAACTAAAGAGAAGATTGGGTATAGGTTTTCACAAAAAAGTATGTTTTTTTTGTCTCTTACAAATCGAGTACATCTAATGCACATACATATATCTACATCAGTGATGGACATTTTTAAAATTCCTATTCCCGCGGGAATATGCTAAAAAATGCGGCTTGTGCGCTGTCGACACACGTACACTATAAAATTCTGTTGCTTGAGCAAATTTGTTGACTTTTCGCTTGCTACTACCCACACAAGCATAAATGTTACAGTATGTGTGTGCGCACCACTGATCTACATTCATACATTTTAAAATCTGGAAAAAAGGTTTGTTTACATCAAACAAAAACTTTTAGAATAGCATTGCTATTAAATTAGCATACATACAATATTCTGTGTCTGGGTATATGAATTTGTTTGCTTAAATTTGTGGGTGTATATTTCAGATTCACCTCTGTCTGGGATTAAATTTGAAATAAAAACAAACAAAAAAAAATGAAACGAAAAACTTAATAGCTTAAATTACCAATTTGCATATTTTTGTTAGAATATTAAAGTGTTTCACTTAAAACACGTAAAATGATTGCAAAACATTTTTACAAGAGTATTAGTATCTTAAAAAAATATAAAAAACGTTTAATTTGTCGTTGCCAAATCCGTAAATACCCTTTAGAAGGCCCAAAACTTTTTGATAAAATTTTTTTTAGCGGAAAAGCTTTTTTGTTAGTTATGGAAATTATTTTTAACATCCCGACTAAAAAAGTTTAGATATAGTAACATATTATTTAATATATTTATATATGGCCATTAGAGTGTCCCTTATTTTGGAAATGTTGAGACGGTACCCACTCATTTTTTTCCATTTGACTAAAAAATAACTCAGGAAAAATTTTACGCCCCTGCGACCACGCCTTCCCTACGCGACGGAGCCTCAAAGAGCGGGGCCTTAAAAATCATTTTTCCATACAAACCAAAAAAAAATTTTATAAGGGTTCAAGTTGAAAAAATGCAGAAGAAAAATTGAATTTCTAAAAATTATAGACATTTCTGGTATTTCCTAAACCGGTTTCAAACACCCCAGTTAGTGTCATCTTCAGTAGGATTTTAAATGTCGGTTTGTCTTGTTAATGAAAACTGTTTCTTATATATGTGAATATTTATAGTTTCTACAGAATAAATTTTGACAGTTTCCAACACTACAATTCTATTTCCAGCAATCTCAATTTTTTTTGATTTTTATTTTTTTTGTTATTAATTATAATATAACTGGTTAGCCTATTCACGATAAAAAAATTGATTTTGGTGGGATAAGGCTTTCAGTTCTAAAAAATTTTGAGTCGTTGGGGTCCTACAGTAAAAAATTTTTAAAAAATATTTTGTTTTAGTTTTGACAAGCAACGACTTTGGTTGTAATGTTGCTTTTAATGATATATATTCATAAAAAAATATTATTCATATCTGTGACATCTTTATCGTGTATCCAAAAACGTCAAAAATGCATTTTTTACCTTTTTTTAGAACACGGTAAAGATGTCACAGATAGGAATAATATTTTTTTATGAATATATATCATTAAAAGCATCATTACAACTAAAACCGTTGCTTGTCAAAACTGAAAAAAAATATTTTTTAAAAAATTTTTACTGTAGGACCCCAACGGCTCCAAATTTTTTTTTTTTATAATTAATAACAAAAAAATTAAAAATCAAAAAAAAATTTTTTGGTTTGTATGGAAAAATGATTTTTAAGTACCCGCTCTTTAAGGCCCCGTCGCGTAGGGAAGACGTGGTCGTAGGGGCGTAAAATTTTTCCTGAGTTATTTTTTAGTCAAATGGAAAAAAATGAGCGGGTACCGTCTCAACATTTCCAAAATAAGGGACACTCTAATGGCCATACATAGTACTTTACATAATTATATGTAAATGTATCTTGTATTAAGTTTTACACCCAAAATTTAATATGGTGTCATAAAATAGGATATCGAATCATGTGTTGCTCCACATACAATATATAAAGCTTTATTAAATTAGATATTGCATATAATATGTTATATAACTCCATGGAATGACCTCATACAAGATTAGATAAATAAATATATGATATACAACTCCATGTCTGACCTCATACAAGATGAGATATACATATACACTCAAAATAATACATTGGTAGATTTACTATTTTTTTTTTTGCTAATGCTGGTTAGCTAACTTTTAGCAAATTTTCAGTTGAGATTAGCATGTTAGCAAAAATATCTTGTAAACTTCATTTAGCGCATTAGCAATTTTAAACAAAATTTGTACTAATTTTTTTTGCTAAATTTAAAATTGAGTTGACCAAATTTTTACAAGCTTTTTTGCTAATATTAGCAAAAAAAATGGTAATTTTTTTTTTATTTTCAGAAAACTTTAAATGGCGCTATCTCTGAAACTAAGCCAGATAGAGCAAAATGGAGGCCATTTTTGGTTCTCGGGCCGGTATCGCCGGTCCTCTTCTTATGCGTGGACCCTAATGGGTCCTACACTAAAAAAAAAAACTGTAATCAAGCAAAAAAAGCTTGTAAACCTACAAGAAAATTTGCTGATTTTGAACCCACAATTTTTTTGCTAAAGTTAGCAAAAATGTTTTGCCAATAATTAGTTAACTAAATTTTTTTTTTTTTAACTTTGTTCATACACATCTGAGAACCCCATTGGGTTCGGACCCGATAGGTCCAGACCCCGATGGGCCTAGACCTAGTAGGGTTCCTTTAAAATCGTCATAGTTTTTGATCCAAAATTTGTGTCCGTTTCGCTCTACCTTGCTTAGTTTTTGAGATACGTGATTATAGGGGACCACTGGGGTCTTGAGAATTAAAAAACTCGATAACTTCAAAAATATTACTCGGAGAGCTTTTTTTTTGTTCTACGTGTTGAGAGCTACAAAAACGCTTTTAGACTTTTTGTTGTGTCGACAATATTTACCGAGATATGAGCATTTTAAAATTTTTGGGAATGCTAACTTTTTTGGATCCAAAGTTAGGGCCCATTAGGGTCTACACATGTGAAGAGGACCGGCGATACTATAGAGAGCCCGAGAACCAAAAATGGCCTCCATTTTGCTCTATCTGGCTTAGTTTCCGAGATAGCGCCATTTTAAGTTTTCTGAAAATAAAAAAAAAAAATTACCATTTATTTTGCTAATATTAGCAAAATATCTTGTAAAAATGTTGTCAACTCAATTTCAAATTTAGCAAAAGAAATTAGTTCCAAGTTTGTTTAAAATTGCTAATGTGCTAAATGAAGTTTACAAGAATTTTTTGCTAACATGCTAATCTCAACTAAAAATTTGCTAAAAGTTAGCTAACTAGCGTTAGCAAAAAAAAAATTAGTAAATCTACTAACGTATTTTTTGAGTGTAACTTTGGATCCAAAAAAGTAAGCATTCCCGAAAATTTTAAAATGCTCATATCTCGGTAAATATTGCCGACACAACAAAAAGTCCAAAAGCATTTTTGTAGCTCTTAACACGTAGAACAAGACCGCAAAAAGCTCTCCGAGTAATATTTTTGAAGTTACCGAGTTTTGTAATTCTCAAAACCCCGGTGGTCCCCTAAAATCACGTATCTCAAAAACTAAGCAAGGTAGAGGGAAACGGACACAAATTTTGGATCAAAAACTATGACGATTTTTAAGGAACTCAACTTGGTCTAGGTCCCTCGGGGTCTGGACCTATCGGGTCCGAACCCAATGGGGTCCTCAAATGTGTATGAACAAAGTTAAAAAAAAAAAAATTTAGTTAACTAATTATTGGCAAAACATTTTTGCTAACTCTACCAAAAAAATTGTGGGTTCAAAATCAGCAAATTTTCTTGTAGGTTTACAAGCTTGTTTTGCTAACATTACAGTTTTTTTTTTTGAGTGTAGTGCCGAATCGGGGGAAAAAGTTTTCCATGTCCCGAAAAATTTTTTTAAAATTTCCAGACACAAATAATTTTTGCGTTTTGGTGGTAAGAATATCATTAAAAATGATTTAAAAAAAAAAAAAATTAGCCAAATTTTGAAAAAGTTTACAAGTTCTCAAAAAGTTTTTAGGTTTTTTGCCTATAACTCGTTGACTAATTAATATTTTTTCCATCTGTAAAAGCCAAATTATTGCTAGAGACCTGTCCAACAATTAAATTTTTTGGAAAAAATATTTTTTTTCATGCTTTTTAAAATATTTTTTTTTTAAATTTTATTGTTGAACAGGTCTCTAGCAATAATTTGGCTTTTACAGATTAAAAAATTATAAATTAGTCGACTAGTTATAGCCAAAAAACCATATAAACAATATGCTGAAAATCGGCATTTGACTGCAAAGTTCGAAGGTCGATTAAAAAAAAAATTCGAACTAACATAAACAAATGCCGCCCAGTGTTACAGTTGTGCGACTTTAGTTGCATTTTGCAACCTTTTTGACGCTCTGAGACTTTTTGTGCGACTTTTTTAAACTTATCTAATTTTGCAACTTTTTCCAACTTTGTGCGACTTTTTTCCCCGTTTTTGTTAAGTGAAATATTTTTTTCTTTTAGAAGACACACACTGCGAAATTACACATGTTTAAAATATTTTTTAGTCTTTTAGAATTTTAAAAATAATATCTAGAGGTCGCACTCGCGGCTTTCTTACGTAAATATTCGAATTTTAGATTTTTAAATTATTTAAATTGTTAAAATGCATTAAAATGGTCAAATGAAAAAAAAAAAATCATAAAAAGTAGAATTACGCTAAAAATATATATCGTACATTCCATTAGATATTGCCCATTTCATAAGATATAGCTCATTTCTTTAGATATACAGTGGGCGACAATACATTGGAAACTTTTTTATAGTAGATGAAATTTGTTAAAGACAAAGCTAACAATACTAAACGTTATTATTATCAAATGAGTATTATTTAAAAATATGTTGTGTAGGTAATTTATTAAGCTTTAATTTAAGCTTAATGGCGTCTAGATTGAGTAAATAATAAAGGTGCTACGAGGGTCGATCTGGAAAATGAAATTATTTATAGACATTTTTTAGAACATTTTTTATAAATATTTCCAAGTCGATTTTTTCTAAGTTCATACATTAAAAATTTAAAAAAATGTCCAATAGATTTTATTCATTGATTAAATAATTTTTCCAACAACCCAAACAGACAGTGAAATTTTTTAAGTACAGTTAAAAAATCTAAATTTTTTGACCTCCAATTCTTTTGACCACCAATTTTTTGTAAACAAATAAAAATTTTAATTATTTTAATATTTCATTACTATACATTTAGGTGTACCAAAATTAATAAACAATAACATCTTTTCTTTGTTTACAAAAAATTGGTGATCAAAAGAATTGGAGGTCAAAAAATATGGATTTTTTCTACTGTACTTAAAAAATTTCACTGTCTGTTTGGGTTATTGGAAAAATTATTTAATCAATGAATAAAATCTATTGGATATTTTTTTAAATTCTTAATGTTTGAACTTAGAATAAATCGATTTGGAAATATTTTAAAAAAATTTTCTAAAAAATGTCTATAAATAATTTCATTTTCCAGATCGACCCTCGTAGCACCTTTATTATTTACTCAATCTAGACGCCATTAAGCATAAGTTAAAGCTTAATAAATTACCTACACAACATTTTTTAAAATAATACTCATTTGATAATAATAACGTTTAGTATTGTTAGCTTTGTCTGAAACAAATTGCATCTACTATAAAAAAGTTTCCAATGTATTGTCGCCCACTGTATGTATTCCATACCAAATATTGCATGGAAACAACCTTATGAAATGAAGATAGGTTGTTTTTATGTTTAGAAAAAATGTTGGGGGTAAAAATTAATGAGATCAGTGCTTTTTATATTGTAAAATATAAAAAGCACTTTATGGGGGCCGCCTTAATTGTTGAAGATAGAGGGTAAGTATGTTCTGAAAAAATGTTGGGGTTGAAAAAATAATAGGGGACGTTCATACCTCTGACTCCTCCACAGGCATCATTGGGTTAGAGGTAGGAACAATTTTATCTTTGTTATCCTTGTATGGAAAATAGGGCTTAGGTATGTTAGGAAAAAAAAATGTTAGGGAGGAAAAATTAATGGGGGTCGATCTCACATTTTATCTCTGTTTGGGCGTGTAGGTGTAAAAATTCACAAAAAGCCCCACAACTGCCCCGGAGTCGCCAAAAAAAGAGGTAAAATGTGAGATTTTTTGGCCTAAAATTATTTCCAAACATACCTTAGCCCTATCTCTACTTCCTAAGGAAGCTTCCATACGAAAACAACATTTTTATAACAAATCTTCAGCCCTTGAAAAAAATGTGCGACGTTTATTTGGAAAAACGACTTTTTTGTGCGACTTTTTTTGTGAAAAACGACTTTTTCTGAGACTTTTTCAAAATTCTCAACGGTAACACTGACGCCGCCATACGGGTCTTCTAATTTAGCCTCTACACAGAAAAAAAAGTCGAGGTTATGTTATCTAGGCTGGCTTAGGTGAATTATTTTTGTATGAAATTTAAAAGCCACGACATAATACCTATGCCACCAGTATAATTTTACTTTACAATTTCACCTAATGACCATGTAAAATTTACTAATGAAAATAGAAAAAATTTCGAAATTAGCTTTACTTTTTTTTATTGTCATTGTGAATTTTCGGTTTAGAAAACGGTAAGTCAAAAAAATTAAATTCAAAAAAAAAAAATATTAATATATTTTTTTTATAAATTTTTCAGAAATTTTATATCAAAAACCAATTTGGGATTCATTAGAAGTCACGAATACTTTAAAAAACCTGAAGACATTGCAAATAAGATGGTTTGCTTGAGTTTGCATGAATTAAAGAACCAGCAAAATCAATACTAAATCAACAAAACGTTTCTAAAAAGCTGATATTTTGTACTAAATAAAGACACTATTAATACAGATATAACAAAATCTGAAAAAGATGTAATATGTATGTATTTGTTTGCAAAAAATAAAAACTTCAACGGACTCTAAATTAAAGCTGATATAACATCCAAATATATTTACACAAAGTTAACAATACAAATGATAAAAAAACATTAATATATCGTGAACGGGGGGGTGAAATAAAGCCATAGGCAATAAGGCCATATGGCCTTATTTCCCAAAGAGTTGAGAAATAAGACCATATGGCGTTATTACCAACCACTGTTGGAAATAAAGCCATATATGGCTTTGTTACTCATTTAAATATTTTTTAAAAATTTTCATCATTATTTTGCGCAGAGTGTGGAAATATATTTCGGCGTACGGACATAGCGCCCAAGGTCTTATTGCCCAAAGCCGTAAATGTCATATTGCCCAAGCTGCGACATATAGACCAAAATGAGACCTATCAAATGTTATTTCTCCCAAAACAAAATTGTCAAAAAATCCAAAATATTTTTTTTGGGCGAAATGTCGAAATAACGACTTCTATGATTTGTTTTTTTGTAACAAAGGTTTTCTGCGTAGCCGGCCTTCGGCCGGGCTTAGGGATTACATACTCCATGCATTAAACCCACCCTCTCTGCAAATCAAAGCTATTTTGGTTATCAGGCCTTTTTGAGGCATAACAAAATTGATAGCGTTAAGGCCTGCTACCCTAGAAAACTTTACTTTGCGGAGAGGGTGGGTTTAATGCATGGATTTTGTAATCCCTAAGCCCGGCCGAAGGCCGGCTACGCATAAAAACTGTAAAATACTGGTGAGTTTTATGATTATTGGTGAGTTTTATGATTATTTTTTTTGGGTTCTATGACATTTTTTAAATTCAACATTTTGATATTTGGGTAATATGACATATTTGATAATTTAAATTAATTTAAAGAAAATTGTTAAAATACCCAAAAATAATTGCCATATCGTCCAAAAAAATTTGCAACAACAACTAACACACATTTTTTTGGGTGGAATGACTTTTTTAAATTGGGCGATATGCACTTGGGCGTTATGTCCGTACGCCATATATTTCCACGTAAATCTTGCTACCCAAAAAAAAAATATTTAGCGAAGCCGCTAAATTAATTTATGGAGTTTGAAATGGCGCACAATATTTTTTAATTGATGAATGATAAATAATACATTAGAAAGCACTCTTTTAAAGAGAAAACATGTGGTTTTTATTTATTTTTAACCTGTCAGAATTGTTTTAGTGTTTCTTGAATATTGAACTTGATTCACAATTAGGGTTGCCAGAATTTTATTTCGAAAATGCGGGACAAACTCCCGAAAACTACAAAAATGGCGGGATTTTAAAAATTTTCGCGGGACAAAAATATTTTTATGAACAAAACTGAAAAATTTAGCCGCATGTTGTCGGGTTTTATTTTTTTAAATAGAGACTACGAACCTCTAGTGCATTTTGAAATAGAAAAAATGTTTTTGTTTTTCAAACACATTTTTTTCGCGCTGCTTTTGCTAAAGTAAATTTTAGTGCTCACATTTCCATTTTGAAGATACAACGCTAGACCAGAATTACTCCATGGAAATTTTGTAAATATTTTTCCCGGAATGTACTCTATATTGTGCAACTTTTGGCGTGCATTTTTTGAAAAATATTTTTTTTCAAACAATCACTAAGATTGTGAATTTATTTGTTATACCCAATTCACACCTGAGGTGAAATCTCTTTAAATCAAGATTTCGATCATATGGTTGTGTATAAAATGATACAGACCATAAGATCGAAATCTCGTTCGAACGAGATTTCACATCAGGTATAAATAGGCCTTTATTTGTTCCTTAAAAAGGTTCTAAATCCACATCATTTGGACGGCAAGGTAAAACCAATTTTACAAAAGCTTACAAATAAGCCTTTTAAAAATGTAGGCTTTTAAAGTAAAAAAAATAGTTGTTGTTAAAAAAAAAATTGCAAAAAAGCGGGAATATGGAATCCCGCGCGGGACGCGGGAATCGGTTATGAAAAGCGGGACAATCCCGCCAAACGCGGGACGTCTGGCAACCCTATTCACAATTTAAGCTGTAACTTTTAAACCAAAAGCGATTATTTAATAAATACAGTTGCAAATTAAAGTATTTTTAATGCGATAATAAAAATTTAAAACAATAAAAAATAAATATGTGTTAATACTTGCATAAAATTTGTTCAAAGTCGGATTTTTGTGTTACACCAAATTTAAAATTTTTCATAAAAAAGTCAGGAAAGTTGTAATTCTGAACTTTTATTATCATATTTGTCAGATATTATATTACACCACCCAGAGACATCTGCTAACCCCACCCCGCCCCCTTCTCACTCCCCACAAAAACCGTCCCTGTCATTTTTATATTTTTTGCTTGTTGGAGGGTATCAAAGATTTGGCACAGCCGAATTTAAAACTCTTGTTTATATATAGCTTACAAAGACCCACAAAAAAGGTTTAGACCACTAATAAACTTATGTATTTTTACCTTCTAAATTCAATTCCGCGATCAGAATTAAATTCTATCGTTGGGTTTTTCTCTAATTTACAAGGAAAGTCCCCAAAAGTGAACTGACCTAATTTCCTTGTTAATTTGACTAACAATAAGTTAATATTTTTTAAAAATTTATTTCGGTATGTAATGTTCAAGTCTGATTTATTACGAAGAAAATAAGAGGTTTTTCATAAAAATCCATCAAAAATTGCATAAGTTACTAGCATTTCAACAAAAATGCATTGATTCACAACATAAATACAACTGTTTTTGTATAAAACTGAAATAACGCGTTTTTGTTCAAATGCATGTAACTTTTGCTATTTTTGATGGATTTTATTAAAAATACTGTTATTTTCTACGTAATAAATCAGACTTGCACCCTACATACAGAAATAAAATTAAAAATTTTTGTAACTTAGTCAAATTCACAAGGAAATTAGGTGGGTTCACTTTGCGGACTTTCCTTGTAAATCACCGGAAACCCCAACTATAGAATTCAATTCTGATGGAAGAATCGACTTTAGAAGGCCAAAATACATAAGGATAAGTGGGTCTAGTCTCTGGGTCAGAAACTTTTTTGTTTTTTTGTGATGAAGTGTTATTGAAGAGATCGTATTTTTTTCATAAAATCTTAAATAAAAAAATAACGGCATTAAACGCAGACGTTTTTTTTCTTTTAAATTAAAGCTTATACTATATGCTTTATTATCACAATGTATAAGCAATAACAACCTCTTACATTTTTTTTTTATATTCCATCAAGTATTAAAAATACTCCAATTTTGGAACATTTTACAAAAAAATTTAAAAAATATTTTTACAACAATTTTCAAAAAACAAAAAACAGAAATGTATTTGAAAATGCCTGAAGTTGATGGTTCCATAATAAAAAAATTACCTTTGAATGAATAAATACCAAAAAAAAATCTAGAAATAAGTTGATTTTCAATATTTAGCACCATATTCAAAAACACAAAAAATTTTTTGATTTTGACGGCGGATTGCAAGAAAAGTAAACAACTCAGAATAATAGTTGTGACAGATTTTTTAGTGTAATTTTATATACTTTAACCCTAAATTAATAATTTTTGTAAAAAATTTTTTTTCAGTTTTGAATAAAGCGCCACTTTTGATCCATTTCAACCCAACGTGTGGCGTTCGGACATAGCGCCCAATGTCTTATCGCCCAAAACCGTAAATGTCATATCGCCCAAGCTGCGACATATAGCCCAAAATGATAGGTCTAAAAATGTTACTTCTCGCAAAACAAAATTGTCAAAAAATCCAAAATATTTTTTTTCGGGCGAAATGTCCAACTTACGACTTCTATGATTTGTGTTTTTGTAATAAAGGTGTTCTGCGTAGCCGGCCTTCGGCCGGGCTTAGGGATTACATACTCCATGCATTAAACCCACCCTCTCTGCAAACCAAAGCTATTTTGGTTATCAGGCCTTTTTGAGGCATAACAAATTTGATAGCGCAAAGGCCTGCTACCCTAGAAAACTTTACTTTGCGGAGAGGGTGGGTTTAATGCATGGATTTTGTAATCCCTAAGCCCGGCCGAAGGCCGGCTACACAGAAAAACTTTTTTTGTTAAACAATCTTTAAATTAAAAACCCTGCCAATAAAAAATTGCTGCCTCTAGACCCCTCTAAGTTCCGAGGTTCCTGGTATATGTGGTTTTTTAATTTAAAGATAGTAAAAAAAAATGTTTTTTCTGCGTAGCCGGCCTTTGGCCGGGCTTAGGGATTACAAACTCCATAAATTAATTTAGCGGCTTCGCTAAATAATTTTTTTTTGGGTAGCAGGATTTACGGGAAAATATATTTCCACATTTTCAACTGATATGGCTTTATTTCCACTTTGGTTGCAAAATCAATATGACTTTCTTGGTCAATCGTGTTGGTAATAAAGCCATATGGCCTTATTTCCCATTGAATTGAGAAATAAGGCCATATGGCCTTATTTCCTATAGCTTTATTTCACCCCCCCCCCCCCCCCCATCGTGAACCTATATTCAAAATATGCCAACTCAAATTTGGCCGAAATGAGTTTCCGATGGCAAATAGCTCCCCTATGCAATACCCATCTGTGGTAAAAATTTCAGAGCAAAAAAATTATTTGTTGTCGTTTTACATCGATTTTTGTTATTCTGCTAACTCAAAGTACATATTTTTTTGGTGAAAATAAATGCCAACTCCCATTGTAAATTTCCAAAAATTTTTCAAAATTTTTTTTTTCAAAAAATTAGACCACGTATCTCTTTGCATTTGTCATGCTGAACACGAATCTGGTAAAGATTTTGATATCTAATGGCTAGTTTTCGAAATATTGATATTTTGAAAATATCGGTAAATAGTGCTTGCGAAAAAAAAATTGCTTATATATATGTAACTTTTAAACTATTTATCAGATTGGAACATTATGAGTAGGGTTGCCATTCGTACTGTTTTAAACAGTACATGTACTGTTTTTTATAAAAAGTACTGTTTTGTGCACACCGCCTAAAACAGTACGCAAAAGTACTGTTTTTTAAAGCGTGTACTGTTTTTGTACTGTTTTTTTATTTTTCAAAAAATGTTTCATATTTGACAAAATGTTAATCCAATTCTTAACAAGGAGCTAAATGCAATTAAATTTTATACCACACTCAAAAAGAAAACTTATTTAAAAAATGGGAAACTTAACTAAATTCTAAATGATTTAGCTCCATTGCCATGTTTTCCTTCATTTTATCTAAATTTTTCTGAAAAATAAACAAAAAAGAAAAAAGTAGAAAATGGAAAAAATGTATTTTATTGAGTTAATCCCATTTAAAGTTCCAATTGCGGGCAGACCCCATTGGGTTGGGAACCCATGGGTTTAGACCACCTTAAGCACAGTCCCAATAGGTCTGTTAAGGATCGTCATAGATTTTGATCCAACATTTTTGTTCTTTTTGCTCTACCTTGCTTAGTTTTTATGATACGGGAATTAAAGAGCCCAAAAGGGTTTTAGTTTCTTAACGGGATAACTAGAAAATTATTACATGGAGGGATTAATACGGTCGTGTAAAGAGCTACAAAAATGTATTTGGCATTTCTAAATTTTGAGCATTTTTAAATTTTGTGGGAATGCCTAAATTTTTAAATTCAAATTGAGGAGTCCATATATTGAAAGTGGACCGGAGATCCTTTAGAGATTCTTAGAACCGGAAATAAACACATTTTTGCTCGTTCTGGCTTTGAGTTGAAGGTGAGTTGTATAAGCCTAAAAGAAAGCTAGGCTAGTCCATGGCGCTCAGACTTTAAATTGTTCATTGTACCGTAAAAAATCTTTCTGGCTTAGTTTTTGAATTTTTTGAAACAGTTGTTTTAAAAAATAATTTTCCTTAAATTGCATAAAATTTACTAAACCTGAAGAAAAAACTTCATCAATTCTAAAAAGATAAATATGATGAACTAATTGGTTGCAAATTATGTCAAAGAAATTTCCAAAAATTTTATTTAATTTTACTAAATTGTGGAAAAAAATATTTTCCCAAAATTTAGTTAGGCCTTTGTTTGAGTGCAATAATACCGTTTTCGCGTTTGCTTTTTAAGTCGTGTTTTAATTAAAACACAGTTTTATGGGGTTTTTCATATGTTTTTGATAGGAAGAACGGCGTTTTAGTTAAGCGAAAGCAACTACAAAAGCTTTACAAGTAAGATATTGCGGCAACTAAGACAAATGCTCCAAAAAGTCAATCGCAATTTTTTTCAACACTGATAAAAAAAAAAAATAGAATAAATTTGAGACGGTTTACCTAAAATATTCCCCCGTTCTGTAAACAATCTTTTATACTCGATTTGGCTGAAATCTGTTTGAAATCATGGTAAAAGGGCTAAGTTTTTGTAGTTTGATATAAAATAAGACTTTTAAAAGAGTACTGTTTTTTTTGCAATGTACTGTTTTTTGACACCAAATGTACTGTTATTCCCTATTTCAAATCTGGTAACCCTAATTATGAGTGGGGCAAATAAAGTCAATGACATAAGGTTTCAAAATAGCTAGTTTGGAGTGACCCTTATACAATACAGTGTGAGTTACAGAGTGCCAAAGTTGACCACTCTGAAATTAAAAGGCTTTCGGAGCTAGTAACTTTTAAAAATATGCAAAGATTTTTAATTTTTTTTTAGTTTTTGCAACAAAAAAAATAAAAAATAATAAAAATTTTTAAAAAAAAATTATTTTTATTTCCCGACAAAATATGCCAACTCTAAAAAAATATTTGTTTTTTGATACAGTAATAAATGCCATCTCTGAAAAATACGCAAACAGGTGCAAAATATGAAATTTTTGGCATAGGTAAAAATTATTTAGAATATATAAACCATCTTATGGAAGGTACATTGTTTATTTTTACAATAATATGAGAAATAACTACCCGACTAAAAATAAATATACAGGTCCACATATAATTTGAAATTGAGCCATATGTAATTTAATATGTCCCAACACGTATTTGGATAAAATAAGATGATGAAATTGGTGGATCAAAATAGCTCAAAATTTGTTATATTAGATTAAATATGATCGTTTTTGATCCGAATATTGGGTTTATCTAATTTGATATAATTGTATATAATTTTATATCAAAAGATAAAATATGTAGAATTTTGCATAAAATATTTTTTTTTTATCTCATAATTTTCAAATTTATCCCAAATTTTTTTTCGGGAAATTCAAAAAAAAATTGTGTCCGGGACTTAGAACTTTTACTTCAAAACCCAAAAAAATTACCAAAAATATTTTTTATCCAGGACTTAGAAAATTCTACAAAACTTTTTCAGGACTTGTAAAATTTTTCAAAAATTTGGCTAATTTTTTTTTTTTGTTTAAATCATCTTTATTGAAATTCTTAACTCCAAAACGCAAAAATTATTTGTGTCTGGAAATTTTAAAAATTTTCTCGGGACTTAGAAAACTTTTTTCCCCCGATTCGGCACCATACACGGTGCCCTTGATAGGATTTAAATAAAATGTTGTTGTTACTCCATTTTTTAAGTGGATTATGTTTTTAGAAGATAAAAGAAAGAAAATGAGCCAAAAAAGAAAAAAAAGTACTAGGCGCTTTTTTTTTGGCGGGCAAAAAGGTGGATTTCAAAAAAAACAAAAAATAATTTATTCTTTCAAATGCATTAAAATTTGTATATACGGATGTAAATTCATCACATATTTACTTATCAGTGAGATTTAGATATATATGTAACATATTTTTCCAGATATGAGACTTAAAAGAATAATTTCACTATTAATTGAAACTAAATAAAATATGTCCTTGTAAATTATTTATAAATGTAAGTTTTTAAAAGTTTTCAGTGTACTACTCAGACGGACAGCAGAACACAAGGTTGCCTCAGTTTAGACCTTAGTGAGTCATATAATTTTAAAAGAATTAATACTTTTTTGTTAAAAATGTTTTTTTAAAACTAAAAAAATCAGAAAACGATAGTGAAAATCATTAAAAATGTGTTTGCAATGCCTAAGGAAGAGTAAAATAAAGTAAATAGTTTAAAAAGAGATACAGAAAGTGTTTTCGACTATTTGTTTATTGCGAAACTTATGGATGGACTTAATATCCTTTTTTAATTTTGTTTATTTTGCCAAAAATCCTTTGTAAATTTTGTTTGTATTGTTGGGGTAACTTCCCCCCTTCAAAATCTAGAAACAGGATCAATATTAAATGTGAAGTAACTGCTAGAGTTAAAATTTTCATTAAATTAAAGAAGAAATTTGAATTAGTCTCACTAAATAGTGAAATTATTCTTTTAAGTCTCATATCTGAAATAATATGTCACATATATATTTAAATCTCACTGACAAGTGAATATGTGATGAATTTACATCTGTATAAAAAAATTTTAATGCATTTGAAAGAATAAATTCTTTTTTGTTTTTTTGAAATTCATCTTTTTGCCCGCCAAAAAAAAAAGCGCCTAGTACTTTTTTTTCTTTTTTGGCTCATTTTCTTTCTTTTATAGTCCAAAAACATAATCCGCTTAAAAATTGGAGTAACACCAAAATTTTATTTAAATCCACTCCAGGGCACCGTGCATATATATATGTATATCTCATCTTGTATGAGGTCAGACATGGAGTTGTATATCATATATTTATTTATCTAATCTTGTATGAGGTCATTCATGGAGTCATAAAAATATTATATGCAATATCTAATTTAAAAAAGCTTTATATATTGTATGTGGAGCAACACATGATTCGATATCCTTTTATATGGCACCATATTAAATTTTGGATGTAAAACTTAATACAAGATACATTTACATATAATTATGTAAAGTACTGTGTATGGCCATTAGGGCGTTTCATCAAAAACTTTTTTTTGGATTTTTGCAACTCTTGAAGCGGAATATGAATTCTTATGGCCTAAAAGATTTTTGAGATTTTTTTCAGATTTTTGGAATGTCGGGATCAACTCGCTCAAATCGATTTTATCAAAAAAATGAGGTTATGAAACATAATTTTTTTTATTTTTTGTTCTCTGGTGCCTTTTTTTAACAAAACCGGATATAATACTTCTAAATGTTGCTAGCCTCCTAAAAAAAATATTCGCGGTCAAAATAATAAGTTCAAGGGTCACTAAGATGACCTTTAAAGTAAAAATTCAGAATTTCCCGTGTTCCAACCTTAATAATTTGAGAAATATGCAATATATAACCGTAATGATGAATCCGTTAGATAGGTCTTTCTAATACCTTTAATTTAAAACCAAAATGACATTTGTCACTTTAGTAGAAATATTAAAAAACTAAGATAAACTCATTTTTTCCCCCATTTTACAGTAAATCGAAGGGAATCCATTAGTAGTTTTTTTGTAAAGATGAAATAATAAACTTAAAAGAAGTTTTTTTGATTGCAATTAGTGTTTCCAAACCGGAAAACCGGGTTTTTGTCAAACCGGTTTTTTTGACAAAAACCCGGTTTTTTGGTTAACCGGCTTGGAAACACTAACTACAATCTATAAAAAGTTTTTAAAAGTTATTATTTTAACTTTACAAAAAAAAAACTACCTAATGCACCAGTTCAATTTTCGATAAAATGGGGGAGAAAATGAGTTTTCCCACTTTTTTATTTTTTTTTAACATTTCTACAAAAGTGACAATAGTCAGATTGGTTTTAAATGAAAGGTGTTTTAAAGACCTATCTAACGGATTCAACATGACGTTCATACATAGCTTATTTCTCGAATTATTGAGGTTAAAACACGGGAAATTCTGAATTTTTACTTTTAAGGTCATCTTAGTGACCCTTGAACTTATAATTTTGACCGCGAATATTTTTTTTTAGGAGGCTAGCAACATTTAGAAGTAATGTATCCAGTTTTGTAAAAAAAGGCACCAGGGTAAAAAAATAAAATAAAATGATGTTTCATAACCTCATTTTTTGGATAAAATCGATTTGAGCGAGTTGATCCCGACCTTCCAAAAATCTAAAAAAAATCTCAAAAATCTTTTAGGCCATAAGAATTCATATCCCGCTTCAAGAGTTGCAAAAATCCAAAAAAAAGTTTTTGATGAAACGCCCTAATGGCCATATATAAATATATTAAATAATATGTTACCATATCTAAACTTTTTTAGTCGGGTAGTTTTTTAGCTCTCCTGAAAAGTAAGCTTTTTCGATTTGGCATTTATTGAATATAGTTCGACGATATGAAATAAATAAAATCGAAAGTATTTTCTCAAGACTATCAAAAAACATCAAATAATTGTTACTGCACATCACATTGGCTGCATCAAATGAAGAAAATTAGTGACAAGTTTTTCCATGCGAATACAAATGCAACACAACAAAAATAAAGAAATGGTTGTTACTGGACAAAGAATTGTCAAAGAAACCTGCAACACATGCTCAGTCAAATTTTCTTTCAACATATATATAAAATAACTAATTGTAATTAGGCTTATTGTTAGTTATATCTTAAAATTATTTTGCGCTAATTAGTAATTTCAATACTAATTTATTTTTGTGAGTAATACTTGATTAAAAAAAAATATTTTTTAAAAATAAAAACCTTATAAAAAATTAATAATTTTTTTTTTTTTTAATTTAAGGGTGGAATTATTTTTACAAAAAAAAATAGATAAATTTCCAAAGTTTATATATAAATACTACTCTGCTGAGCTTTGTAATGTTTACAAAGTTGATTTGGAATATTTCCTAAAAACATAATTAATTTTTCGATCATATCATTTTTAAAAAATCAACTTGGTTTTTTTGTAATATTTGCTGTGTTTTTCAATAAGTGGATTTATTTTCTGATTAATCTTATTTTGCTTAAAAAAAAATATTTTAACATACTAAAACAAATTTGGAATATTTTTTTCCGCAATCTACAATAAATTTGCAATTATAATCCGAAAAAATAATGAACAAATTTGGAAAATGAAAAAAGTTATAAATAAAACAAAATTAATCCAAAACGGATTTATTAAATCCTAAAATTTAGTTGGATTTATTTTGATTTATTTATAACTTTTTTAATTTTCCAGATTTTTTTATTATTTTTTCGGATAATAATTGCTTATTTATCGTAGATTATGTAAAAAAAAATATTCCAAATTTGTTTTGGCATTTTAATTTATTTATTTTAAACTAAATAAGATTAATCCGAAAATAAATCCACTTATTGAAAAACACAGCAATTGTTTAAAAACTTTGTAGGCTCTATGTTATCTTGGCACTTAGATAAAGTTATACTATAATTTTAGGTAATATTACCTCGATTTTTTTTTTGTGTGTATTTTCATCCCTCACTCTCAGAATCGACCTAACTTTTGCTAACCTGAATTTGTTCCACAGTGAAATTTTAAGTTTTTTAAGCATTTAAAAAAAAAAAACTAATTCAGTTATTCAATTTATAAGTTTTTTACTTATTTTTTGTTACTATCATACTTGGTGGTATGATACTTGCTAGTTTCTGGATTGGATTTTTTTAGGATTGATCGAATGAAACAACAAATGCGAGAAAGAACAAGAAATACAATAAAAAAAAAAAACAAAACAAACACGCTCAAAACAAACGTAAAACCGCTTCATTCGAGCAAAAACTAATAAAATTGGCAACACTGTTAACATTTTATTCTGGAAATGTCAATTTCAAGTTGAAAATTTTTATATTTTTTTTGACAGTCACTGCAAAATTATCGATAACACACGTATATTTTTTGACGTTTGAAGTTTTTTCATGATATTGTCATACTCTTTACACTTGGTCAGTTTTCTATGAAAATATATTTGCACTGTTCTCCAAAATATAAAAAATTCAAAAACTAGCAAGTATCATAAGACCTTAAAATATTAATTATTTTATTTTAAAATTTTTTTGTTAATAAAAATATTTTTTAATAACCACTTTTTTATTCGTTATTCTCATCGATTAATCGAATAATTTTTAAGATTTAATCGTTTGATGAAACGAACAAAAACAATTATTTGAATTATTCGAACAAAGTTGGATAGCGAATAATTGACAACTCTAATAACTATACAATTTTTTATAGAAAATTTTATGTTATCGATGTATCGATAACTATACAATTTTAAATAGACGATTTTAAGGTACCGGAAATTGTATAGTTGTCGATGTATCGATAACTTAAAATTTTCTGTATAAAGTTTAAAGTTATCCATACATCGATTACTATACAATTTTAAACAGAAAATTTTAAGTTGCCGACATTAAATTGTATAGTTGTCAATGTATCGACAACTTAAAATCTTCGATAGAAAATTGTATAATTATCGATGTATCAATTGCTAAAATTTTTTTTAGAAAATTGCGTTGTTTTCGATAACATAAAACTAATTTTGTATAGAAAATTTGAAGTTGTACACTCAAAAAAATACGTTAGTAGATTTACTAATTTTTTTTTGCTAACGCTAGTTAGCTAACTTTTAGCAAATTTTTAGTTGAGATTAGCATGTTAGCATAAAATTCTTGTAAACTTCATTTAGCACATTAGCAATTTTAAACAAACTTTGAACTAATTTCTTTTGCTAAATTTGAAATTGAGTTGACTACATTTTTACAAGATTTTTTGCTAATATTAGCAAAATAAATGGTAAATTTTTTTTTATTTTCAGAAAACTTAAAATGGCGCTATCTCGGAAACTACTTAAGCCAGATAGAGCAAAATGGAGGCCATTTTTGGTTCTTAGAATCTCCATAGTATCGCCGGTCCTCTTCACATGTGTGGACCCTAATGGGCCCTAACTTTGGATCCAAAAAAGTTAGCATTCCCGAAAATTTTAAAATGCTCATATCTCGGTAAATATTGCCGACACAACAAAAAGTCCAAAAGCGTTTTTGTAGCTCTCAACACGTAGAACAAGACCGCAAAATAGTCAAAAGCTCTCCGAGTAATATTTTTGAAGTTATCGAGTTTTTTAATTCTCACGACCCCAGTGGTCCCCTATAATCACGTATCTCAAAAACTAAGCAAGGTAGAGCGAAACGGACACAAATTTTGGATCAAAAACTATGACTATAAGGAACCCAACTAGGTCTAGGCCCATCGGGGTCTGGACCTATCGGGTCCGAACCCAATGGGGTCCTCAGATGTGTATAAACTAAGTTCAAAAAAAAAAATATTTAGTTAACTAATTATTGGCAAAACATTTTTGCTAACTTTAGCAAAAAAATTGTGGGTTCAAAATCAGCAAATTTTCTTGTAGGTTTACAAGCTTTTTTTGCTAACATTACAGTTTTTTTTTTTTTGAGTGTAGATGTATTGATAACATTCAATTTTCTATAGAATGTGTATAGTTATCGATGTATCGATAACTTAAATTTTTCATAGAAAATTATAAAGTTATCAATGTATCGATAACATAAAATTATCTATAGAAAGTTTTATGGTTAGCGATAACATAAATTTTTCTATAGAAAATTGTATAGTATTCGATGTACATACACCCAAGGAAATATTTATACTGCCAATTAGTTTTTGCTATTTTTTTTCGCTCACTTAAGAGATAACTAACAAACATAACATAAACAAATATCTTTGCGGTAATAGTAATTTACCCATATGCAATTCAGAATAGAAACTAATCTTAAAATATAATTTTTTAAATTTTTTATTAATTTTTTTTTTAATTTCCAAAGGAAATAAATATACTGCCAAAAGCATTTAATTAAATAAAAAAAATTTTTGTCATGTAAACTTATTTACAATTGCACTTTTTAAAAATCGTTGTAATCTCCGGACATGCATATCACATAATCTATTCTTCGGGTAAATAAATGGACCAAATTTTGAAGCACTGGCAGATCAATTTCATCCCACATCCGCACTAACTCATCTTTTAAGTCTCTTAAAGAGATAGATGAACGTCCGCGACTATAAACTTTATTGTTAAGTATCCCCGTTTCCAACAGGATTCAGATCAGGATTGAGTGCTAGCCATCTCATTGTTGCTAAGTTTTTTGGTAAAACCACTCAAAAACAGCCCTTATCTTGCGTTATCCTGTTGAAATAATGGATTTGGAAGCTCTGTATCCTTAAGATATGGTAATAAGACATTCTCCAGGAGATTAACGTAGTTCTGAGAATTCAGTTTGCTGGATACAAAACATATTGGAGTCTTTTTTCTACAGCGAAACTCCGGCCAAACCATTAGATCACTACCACCAAAACTGCGATGTAGCCTTATTGGCGATAAAGTCCATGCTTCACACCAATGCTTATTAAAACAATCAGGGGCATCTAATCTAAACTTTTTTCATCACTGAACACAACATTTTGCCACTCATCATCCCACAGGAGATGTTCTTTAGCTTACTGCCGTCTGTTCGTTTTGTGATGTGCTTTCAAAGCTGGATTTGAGTTACATCTTGCCAATAAAATGATTTCTGCAGAATGCTATATTTGTCTGACACGTCTAGTGGATAAATTTATACCCAAATCTTGTTCGATTTCAAAAGCACTTTGATGATGTTCGCTCGCTTTCGGAAAAATCTCTCTAAATTGGCAAGAATCAATAGCTGAATGACGCCATAGTCTTGTGATTAAACCAAAGATGAATCCTATTTTAATTACATTAACTATTCCTTTATCAGATATTTTCATATTTTTTGCAATTTAACGGTTTCAAGTCTCAGCATCCCTGTATTCATTTATTTTTTAATTTTTTTCGTCAGAAAATAATGTTTCCAAGTTTAATTTTATTTAAAATCACAACAATACAGGTTTTTTTGCCTCACAATTTTTAGAAGAAATCAGAACTCTAAAAAGTACCATGCAGCATGCAATATCACGGCCTATTTTAATTATAATTGGCATTTTTATTTATTTCCTTCGGAGTTTTTAAAAAATGTTTTAAAAAATATCGTGGGATTTAGTTATTATATTGAATTGCGTATGGATAAATTAATATTACTTCAAAGATATTTATTCATGTTATGTCTATTGGTTATCTCTTAAATAAAATAAAAAAAATAGCAAAAACTACTTGGCAGTATATTTATTTCCTTTGTATATAAAAATTAAAATTTTTTATAGAATTAAAAAAAAAATTTCTATAGAAAATTGCATAATTACCGATGTATCGACAACATATTTTGTGTAGGAAATTCCATGGTTATCTGTTTATCGATAACATAAAATTTTCTACAGAAAAGTTTAAGTTATCAATATGTAATTGCAAATTTTCCATAGAAAATTGTATAGGTATGGATGTATCGATAACTAAACATTTTTCATAGAAAATTGAATAGCTATTGATGTATCGATAACTTAATTTTTTTATAGAATTAAGAATTATTTTTATAGAAGATTGTTTAGTTATCGATAGCTTACATTTTTTAGAAATTGTATATTTATCGATGTATCGGAAGCTTAACATTTTTTTTAGAAAATTGTAGCTATTGATGTATCGATAACTTTTAACTTTCAATAGAAAATTGTATGGTTATCGATATATCGATAACATTAAATTATCTGTAGAAAATTGTTTAGTTATCGATGTATCGGTAATATAAATTTTTCTATAAAAAATTGTATAGTTATCGACGTTTCTATAAGATAAAAAAAATTATCAATAAATTAAAATTTTCCATAGAAAGCTGGATGTATCGATACTTAAAATTTTTTATAGAAAATTGTATAGTTATCGATGTTTCTATAACATAAACAAAATTATAGATAAATTAAAATTTTCCATAGAAAATTGTATAGTTATGAATGTATCGATAACTTAAAATGTTCTATACACCGAAAAAATTTCCCAGTTACATAGTTATGAAAATCACCAGTTATATTTAAAATAAATAAAAATAACTGAGATCGTCGTGAGTAACTGAGGTTTCAGTTACGGGCTACAATTTTTTATTAGTTAAAATTAAAACAACTAATAAAAAGTCAATTGTCAAGAACAAAAAAATCAAATACATTATTTTTATATTTTATTAAAAATGGGAAAAGATTTTTTTAATTGGATTTTGTGGACCCAGGCCTGTTTTATATAAAGAATTAAGGTAAGAGTAATAAAGAAGAATTCTTTACTTTTGAAGTGAACTCTTAAATTGCATTTCAGATTTCGAGAAAGTATGGCGTTGATGAAATCTAGTGTCTAAGAGCGTCCAAAGATTAATTCTAATTGTTGGAAATGAATAAATTCAAGAATATTAAAAACATTTGCAGTACATTATTAAACATTCGGAAAGTTGGTAAAGCAATAAACAGAAAGAGGAACTTGCATTTAAAAGGCACGAAATCAGATTTATTTAATTTACTTTTTAATGTCATTAACAATAAAATGTGCGAAACAAAAAATTAATTTGCTTTTAATATTAAAAAAAAAAAAGAATCTTTAATAGCATTAGCGATGTTTTGGTTGAATAGTTTGGTTGGCAGTAACTAATTTCAGAAATTTATTCAGTTTAACTGTAATCATTGTTATATGTTACTCCCTTCCCAGTTAAATTTCTAATTTTTCAAAATGTTGGTTACAATCAACTAATTTGAATAACTGGGCCTCAGTTAGGTGTATTTTAACTGGGGTTCAGTTAAAATATTAGTAGCCAGTAACTGGGAAATTTTTTGGGTGTAGAGATTATGTAGTTATCGATGTAATGATAACTAAAAATTTTCTGTAGAATATTTTATAGTAGTCGAAATATCGATAACTTACAATTGTCTTCAGAAAATTGTATAGTAATCGATGTACCGATAACTTAAAATGTTCCACGGAAAATTGTAAATTTATCGACGTATCGATAAGTTAAAACTTTCTGCAGAAAATTGTACAGTTATCGATTTATCAATTACTTTAAATTTTCTATAGAAAATTGTATAGTTATCGATAAATATTATTTTTATATTTTGTTGACCTTTTTGTTGTAATTATGTATTTATTTTAATTTTGGCTTAAGGTCAGAAAAAACAATCAAAAACAATAAAAAACTAAAAAGTTATTTTTTAATTTTATTTTTAATTTTCCAATTATTAAAAAAATAAAATAAATAATAAATTTAAAAAATAACTTTTTAGTTTTTTATTGTTTTTCTGACCTAAAGCCGAAATAAAAATAAATAACTATCGATAAATTTAAATTTTCTATAGAAAATTGTTTTTCTAAAAATTTTCTTTAGAAAATTGTATAGTTATCGGTGTATCGATGACATAAAATTTTCTATAAAAAATTGTATAGTTACCGATGTATGGATAATATAAAAATTTTTATTAAAAAGTGTATATTTATCGATAACATATAATGTTCTATAGAAAATTGCACGGTTATAAATGTATCGATAACTATACAATTTTGTATAGAAAATTTTTAGTTATCGATACATCGATAACTATACAATTTTCTATAGAAAATTTAATATAATCAAAGAAATTGTAAAAATATCGATAGCTTAAATTTTTTTTTTATAAAAATGCACAGTTATCTGCAGTTTTACAATTTTCTATGGAAAAATAATAGCGTTATCGATAACTTGAAATTGTTTATACATATTTTTAAATTATATTTTCCGTAATTAAAAAATATGTCGCTTCTATCTCTTTCTTCTACAAATTCAATCATTTCTTCGGGTTCTTCTTCCTGGTTGGGAATATTTTCAGTATCCTCAAAATCGTTCAAGTCATCCAATTTAATACAAATGTTGTGCCTGGTAAATTTGTGTGTTTGGTAAAATGCAGCAGCCTTCGTAAACGTGTTTAAGTATACCCCCATACCAGTGACCGTCCGTGAAGTTGTCGTTGGGTGTTCCATACTTCTTTAAAATATCAAAATTATGGATATAATGTATGTTTTTCTGTACGTATCACGTTCCCTTGATAGACAAAGTCTAAATTTTATTATTTTTAATTGACATGCAGCCAAAATTCAATTGTATGCTCCATTTATTTTCGAAAAAATGCTTTTTGTTAATTGTCGATGTGGCACACTGTGACGTGTGGAACAAGCCAGCGGGGCAAAATTGAATCTCCTATTTTTTAAAAAAATGGGTTCAGTGTAATCGATAATAGTCCTAAAGTCACGAAATTTCCATTTTTCTATGCGCATAATGTCAGTGAGCTATAAACCAATCCGTTGAAGTCAAAAAATTGGTTTTTGAAAACAATTCATTTTTTATTAATTTTTTGAATAGTGCTCCTACAGTATTTTTAACCTGTGAATTTTTGCAATATTTTTTTGCAATGGATTTTTAAGAAGAGGGTTAGAACTAGTGTATTTAACTTTCCCTATTAAACAGAGCTTAAAATTTTTTTTATAAGAATTTTTCAGAAATCCCCAAAAAAACTATTTTTGTTTGTTGTTACATTGAACTTTAAGAGAATAGGAAAATGTTGTCTCCACGTGTCCCATGGCTATTTTTTTTTTTAATGAAAGGTACTAGGCTATATTACCATGGCAATATCTCTTTGCACACGCTTGCACATCAGGTATTTTATGAGCGATGTCCGTCCGACTGTCTGTATATCTAATAAAAACTCGAAAACTTTCGAAAGACAAGTCTGAAGCTACTGAAACTTGTCATGTATATTTCCAATTTCTAGTGTCATATTGGTATTAAATAATAGCGAAATTGGTCTAGGGGTTCAGAAGTTATGATCAAAAACGTAAATTTTAAATAGGTTTTATCTCGAATTAACATATTCAAAAAACCCCTAAACACGCTTTAAGGGACATTCATAGGCCACTAATATGTTTTATATAGCTATTCTGTCATTTGCCAAAATTTTTACACTAAAAAAAAATAAAAATACACTAAAAAAAATTTACACTACAAAAAAAAACTTTAGTATTCACAATATTTTGGAAATTATGGATAGTATTTATGGATCAAGTATTTTTTTTTAAAATTGTACGTGTTAGTATTATTATTTTATTATAATTATCATTATTATTTTATTTATGTTTTTTAATTTTTCTTAAATATATTAATTTGGATATAATTAGTCTGAAATTTTTAATTTTATGTGCAATAAAATTTTATAAAGATTTCGGAATATGCACAAATTTTGCACAAGTATTATTACTATTAAAAGAACATTAGCAAATGTAGAAAAAAAAGAAAAAATTGTTACATGCACTTCCTTTATAGTGGTTATACCAAACGTAGGGTATACGTGTAAGATACAAATCGGAAATATGTATGACCTTAGGAAATGTAAAATGTGAACAAAAATAATTAACTGTTACATGCACTATCCATATATAGCATATGCCGAACGTAGGGTGCACAAGCGATTTAGAAATATACAAGTTTGATAAGAAAAAAAAAAGAAAAAATTGTTACATGCACTTCCTTTATAGTGGTTATACCAAACGTAGGGTATACGTGTAAGATACTAATCGGAAATATTTATGACCCTAGGAAATGAAAAATGTGAGAAAAATAATTAACTGTTACATGCAACGTAGGGTGCACAAGTCAGATAAATATATACAAATTGGAAACACTTATGACCTTAGGAACTTAAATATGTCAAAAAATAATTTTGTCCCGCTAGCTTGTTCTAGTCGTCACAGTGTGTGTGGTGAGGCAACAAAATGACCACAAAATAGAATTTTGGGTTGCATCTCACTCAAAAATATACAAAACTAATAAGATCGGATCATTATCTATCTCGGGAACACGTTAGGTCCAGGAAAACATGCATTTTATACATTAATTTG
This sequence comes from Pegoplata infirma, assembly GCA_963921195.1. Classification (NCBI taxonomy): domain Eukaryota; kingdom Metazoa; phylum Arthropoda; class Insecta; order Diptera; family Anthomyiidae; genus Pegoplata; species Pegoplata infirma. The sequence continues at coordinate 115,608,932 of OY992536.1, read as the reverse complement.
CTGTTTTTAAAATTAGAGAACACCCACTGACAACTTCACGGACCGTCACTGCCCCATTAGACTGGCATTTTTCTGTATAGCAAAATTTTTTCTTCTCCGATTTTCAAAGTCCGGGCAAATTTTTATTTTCCTAGGTCTAAAACTTATGTGGTACAAATTTGAGGTCAATCGGCTTAAATTAACCCGTGGCGCCCGGCAGTCAAAGTTTTGGATTTTTGAAAAATTAAAAAAAAAAAAAAATATTTTTCGACACATTATATTTGTTAATTTCGATGCGCTGAGCACGAATATCAAAAAAAATTAAAATCGCTCGATCGGTTTTCGAGATATCGCCATTTCAAATTTGTAAAAAATGGCGGTTTTTTCCTACGTTCAAGAAATTTTTTAAAAAAAGTCTCAAAATTTCATTCCGCCGACCCTTTTGTAGGGCTTGAGACAATCTTTCATTTAAAACTAATTTGAGCCAAATTCGATCATTTTAACCAGTGGCGCCCTTCGATCAAAGATTTGGACTTTTGAAAAATTTCCACCAAAATTTTGGATTTTTGAAAATGCAAAAAATAAAAAAAAAAATATCTTGCGATACATTACTTTTATTAATTTTAGCATGCTGAATACGCATATCAAAATATTTATAAAATCGGTCTGACGGTTTTCGAGATATCGCCATTTAAAATTTGTCAAAAAATTGCAAAATGGGGGGTTTTTTCCTACGTTTAAGATTTTTTTTTATCTAAAATTTTTTTTAGTGTTACCCTTTTATAGAGCTTTATGCAATCTTTCATTTAAGCTTAATTGGAACCAAATCCAATCATTTTAACCCGTGGCACCCTTCGATCAAAGTTTAGGGTTTTTGGTAAAAAGTTTCTAAAAAGCCAAAACTTTGATCGATGGGCGCCACGTCTTAAAATGATCCGATTTGGCTCAAATTAGTTTTAAATGAAATATTGTCTCAAGCTCTACAAAAGGGCCGGCGGAATGAAATTTTGAGACTTTTTTTAAAAAATTTTTTGAACGTAGGAAAAAACTCACCATTTTTTACAAATTTGAAATGGCGATATCTCGAAAACCGATCGAGCGATTTTAAATTTTTTTTTGATATTCGTGCTCAGCGCATCAAAATTAACAAATATGATGTGTCGAAAGATAAAATTTTTTTTTTAAAAATTTTTCAAAAATCCAAAACTTTGACTGCCGGGCGCCACGGGTTAATTTAATCCGATTGACCTCAAATTTGTACCACATAAGTTTTAGAACTAGGACAATAAAAATTTGCCCGGACACTTGGGAAAATAGCAAGATGACAAAAAAATGCCAGTCTACTGCCCCATACTATACTTGGAGGTATAACAAGTAGAAAAGTTACGACGAAATGTTAAGGCGAAATGTAGTGCCCTCAAACCAATTAAATATTTGGCAGTTGAAGGAGTTATCCTCATATGAGCTCGAAACTCAACTATGCTGTATTTTTTTAAAACATCTACGAAATCGGCTCTTTTTTCATCACCATCATCCAACTCGAAGCTGTTGTCGCTACTGCTACTACTATCAACCTCTATAGCAGAAACAAGGGACTCTACAAATGGAATGACATCCTCTTCATCGTATAACATATTGATATTAAAACAATTTTATAACTTAGAGGTTTTTATCAAATAATTTTAAAAGCAAATTTACCTCCTGTTCCATTGCAATTAAAAATTTAACAATTTTTTTTTAACATTTTTTTTTTGTAAACAAAACAAATTTTTTTTTTTCAATAATAAATGTCAATAATAGGTTAAGTGATGCCAAGTTAAAGAAATTAAGCAGTTATGTCTATTTCCTCGAAGCATTTTACCTAAGCGATTATAGCGATCGACAAAAACACCAGTATTATTAAAAAAAATATCTTCATGTACATTTGCGAAATAAATATGTAACGCCATCCAATTAAGAAACATAAATTTATTTCTATTTCTTTATCCATATTTACTGCTTTATTATGATGCAGAACACAAAAAGATTCAACAAAAAATAATTAACATTAGCGGTAAAACCACTGCAGAATAGAAATAAAATGCACGTTATATAGATGAAATAATATTATTTTAGTACCGTGCACTGAAGGAATGCTTTTAATGTTTCACTATATATTTTGCTATCTATGTTCATAAACTCTAGCCATAAAGTTAGATAAATGTTTGAATCTTTTTATTCCAGTTTTTTTTTTTCTTTTCTAGTTTCCTTTGCATTCTATGGTTTTCGCTCAATTCGCTTTTATAGTATTTTCCTCTTTCTAAATCCTGAGGCATAGTTTTTCTCTTTCAAAGAACAATAAATTTTCCTTGAAATACGATTATTAGAAAATGAACACATTAATTTTCACCTTTATGGCAAAACGCAACTACATATAATTTATATATTTTTTCATGTATACCGGCAACCATACATTTTTGTACGAGTGTTTGGAGAACAATAATAAAAAAAAAAGTTTTTAAAATATTCGAACATTGATTTTATAGAATATAAATACGTACTTGCCGTATCTATGTATGGATTGTTATTGGTAAGAAAAAACATATTATTAACTGTCCACAAACTTTATAAACTCAATTTATTTTAAGCTTAAAAAGGCAATGAATTTTGAATATTTCGTTTGTAAATACAGAATGCAAACAAAAAGGTGATAAATCTTAAAAAGTCTGACAATTGCTTTGGTTTACCCAATGTTCCATTAAAGCCAGAGATGTCATTATATTACATTTTGCGGCTTACATAATATTTAGCGAATAGTTTAATAGTTTTAATAGTTAATATTTTGCGAAATGCAGTCCATAAAACTGCGTGTAATTAACTTAACTTCTCCTCTTCAAGTGTTGTAAATTGTGGTTACTTTTTACTACTCAATACTACTCGATACTTTTCAACTGACTACTCGATACTGCTCAATATTTTTTTTGAAATTGAAAAACTAAAAAATAAAGCTTTCTTTATTACAATTTTATTAATTTTATCTAAATTCTATATGTGATTGCATAACAAGGCATTCGCTTTTAAGTTTAGATTCATTTTAATCAATTAAAAAAAAAATAATAAAAAAACAAGTAGAAAAGTCAAATTCGACTTTGCCGAATCTATGAATACCCTCCACAATGCCTTTTTTAAAGGATAGTAAATTTTTTAACGTGAAAAAAATTAACAATTTTGATTAGAAATATTTTATTTTAAGTAAAAAACTCTTTTTTTTGTCATTCAAATTTTTTTTTGAGTGAAAAACTTTTTTCGAGTGTAATGTTTTTTTACTGTAAAAATATTTCTGAGTGAATGCACGTACGTATGTACACAAAAATTTTTTTTTAAAGAAAAACAAATTTTTTTTTTTGAGTGTAAAATTTTTTTTGAATGTAAATTTTTTTTTTGAGTGTAAAATTTTTTTCGAGTGTTATTTTTAAGTTACCAATACTTTTAAAACTAAACAAGTTTAAAAAGCATTGCTTTAAAACTAAACAAGTTTGAAAAGCATTGTTAAGTTACCACCAATGCTTTTAAAACTTGTTTAACACGTTGCATTTAAGATGAAACCAATCTGAAATACAGGGTTTTGCTTATAACTTTTGAACCACTGGACTGAAATTTAATACCAAACAGACCTGGGGAACGGGAAAGATACATGTCAAGCTTCAGCAGTCTCATTATGGTCTTTCGAAGGTTATCGTGTTTTTTATCTCGTAAATTCGCGAAACACCCTTGCCCAACTTCAGTAGCCTCTGTAAAGTCTTTCAAAAGTTAGCATGTTTTCTAATTTCCAGTTATATTTAAAAATTTTTTAAATATAAGTCAAAAATGTTCAATTGTGTATCAAAATTTTCTAATTGGATTTCAAAATCTTCTAAATGCATTTCATTTCAAAATGTTTTGAATTTTAATAAATTCAGTTTCAAATATTTCAACTGCATTTCAGAAATTTTTATTTTTAATGTAAATGAAATAATTGAGCTCGAGGTTTGTTGTTTTAAATAATTTTTATTTTATTTCTCCGATATTTCGAAGTTCATCAAATTTCATCATCAGGGACACTATATAATTTAACTAAAAACATAAACAACAATAAAGACATTTGTAATGATTATTGTTAAATTATAGTGTCCCTGATGATGAAATTTGATGAATTTCGAAATATCGGAAAAATAAAATAAAAATTAATTAAAACAACAGACCTCGAGCTCAATTATGTCATTTACATTACAAATATAAAGTTCAAATAAATACAACATCAAATTTATTACCATTTTTATTTAAAAATTATCTATATGTTTTTCAAAAAATTTCATTTGTATATCAAAATTTTCGAAAAAGCATTTAAAATTTTTGAAATACTAATGGAGATGTTTTAAATATATGTATCTAATTGGAATTTTCTGAAAAGCATTTAGAAAATTTTGAAATATTAATAGAAATTTTTGAAATACAATTGGAAATTTCTAAAATGGAATTTTCTAAAAAGCATTTAAAAACTGTAAAATACAAATGGAAACTTTTCAATTGGAAATTACTGAAATACAAATGGAATTTTTTGAAATTCAAAAGAAATTTTCTTAAAATTATTTAGAAAATTTTGAAATGGAAACTTTTGATATACAAAAAAGCAAACTTTAAAAGACTACATAAAGACTGCGGAAAGCAAACTTAAAAGACTACATAAAGTTTTACTCGAAATATACGAATTTTTAAGCGTTTTTTTTTTTTAATTTTTGTGCGCGATTTGCTCTCAAAAAGTTGACATTACTGCTGATAAACGAAAATACTGCAAAGCCAATAATTCAGAAGTTTAGAAGCAATAAAAAAAATGTTATGGGGAGACGTGCAAAAAGTAGGACAACCCCGGACACATTCTAATAAAGAAGTAGGACTGCCCCGGACGCCCTAAAAAAGAGGACGGTGTCCGGGGAAAGGAGGACCGATAGCAACCCTAATATATACCCTCTTTCACTAGAGTGGAGGGTATAAAAATACATAAATAAAATGTTTTTCATACACAGAGTTGCATTTGATTTATATATTTGTGGGTTAAATTATGCATTTTACTTTTGAGTATTGATTACTCGAAAAAATAGGCAGTATTGAGTACTAAGTACCCAAACACTCAATACTTTTACAACACTATCCTCTTCCACAACTCCTACTGACAGAGATTCCCATACGCACAGCCATTCGTCCGATTATACAATGACCTTTAGTCATGGACGTATACAGGGGGTGCACTATGGGCCAGGATTTCCATTTTTTGGCCAATAAGGTCTGTAAGGCAACACATATTTAAAAATATTTTTTCAGAATGTCAACATCTTGAATTTTGTGCATCTTTAATATCTTTTTATTGACTCACAAAAACCAAAAAAAATAACGTTTTTTTTCTGAGTCAATTTTTTATTGTTGTTGTTGTAGTTTTTGTCATAGAGTAAAGATGATGATGGTTGTTGTTGTTTACCTAAAAACGAGTTGCCATATGTTTGTTGTTGTTTAAGTATATTAATAAGGGCAGGTAACTTATCAAAAGCTAATCAATGATTAATACTAATCATTGTTTATTTTCATATAAATTTGACGTTTGCAAACATTGATTAGCCTTAATCATTGATTATATTGTGATGAGTTACCAGCCCTAAGAGTAATAAATATGTATGTATGGTTGCATGCATGTACATTAGGGTGGGTCGATGAAATGCATATTTGCGAATCTCGTGTACTAATAGCAAAAACTCGACGCGCATTTTCGAGCTGATAACGGGAAAAATCATGAAAAAAATTTAGGAGGGTACTTTTAGGCCTCTACAAGCGGTTTTAGTTCGCGGTTTTTGGAAAAAAAATATTTTTTTTGATTTTTTAAAAATATTTTAAAAATTAAGTAAAATAATGCTTATTACAAAAAAATATTCAAACAAAATTTATCTCGCCAATTTTAGCCCGTGGATGCGTTTTTATACCCAGAAAAGTTCGATTTATATATAGAAAAAAAAAATATTTTTTATTTCATAATAGCACTCAAATGGTGCATAAGGCCAATTTAAGAACATGAATGATAAAAATTAAAAAATTGCGGGTATTTATAGCAATCCACAAGTGCAAAAAATTCGCAAATTAAAAAAAAATTAAAAATGGGTATCAAAATTTTGGTAAAATAAAGCGTTTTAAGATAATGATAAAAAAACAAAACAAATTGGCGGCTATTTATAACAATTCGCAAGCGCAAAAAATTCGCAAGTACCAAAAAAAATTAAAAAATGGAAAAATGGGTATCAAATTTTTGGTAAAATAAAGCGTTTTCAGAAAAAAAAATAAAAAATATATATTAGAGGATCAATGTGGTCCATGGATGCATTTTGAAAATCTGATGGTTTTTTTTTTTTTTTGTTTGATATTTAAACGTTTATTTATAATTGAAGTTGGTCCACATTATGTTTTAAAACAACTTATCACTTACCTTTTAATTTCTCGAAAAACTTAATCTTTAAGCTATATGTAACAACAATATTTAATGTTGGCCACAAGAGCCATGAAAGAAAATTAACAAAAAAATAATTTACAAACAAAATTAAATAAACTACGACCTTAAAAAATATTGCCGTTTAAAATTGTACACAGATTTAAAAATGCATCCATGGACCAACTACAATCGTAAATAAACATTTAAATATCAAACAAAAAAAAAAACCATCAGATTTTCAAAATGCATCCATGGACCAAATTGATCCTCTAATATATATTTTTTATTTTTTTTCTGAAAACGCTTTATTTTACCAAAAATTTGATACCCATTTTTCCATTTTTTAATTTTTTTTGGTACTTGCGAATTTTTTGCGCTTGCGAATTGTTATAAATAGCCGCCAATTTGTTTTGTTTTTTTATCATTATCTTAAAACGCTTTATTTTACCAAAATTTTGATACCCATTTTTAATTTTTCTTTAATTTGCGAATTTTTTGCACTTGTGGATTGCTATAAATACCCGCAATTTTTTAATTTTTATCATTCATGTTCTTAAATTGGCCTTATGCACCATTTGAGTGCTATTATGAAATAAAAAATATTTTTTTTTTCTATATATAAATCGAACTTTTCTGGGTATAAAAACGCATCCACGGGCTAAAATTGGCGAGATAAATTTTGTTTGGATATTGTTTTGTAATAAGCATTATTTTACTTAATTTTTAAAATATTTTTAAAAAATAAAAAAAAATATTTTTTTTCCAAAAACCGCGAACTAAAACCGCTTGTAGAGGCCTAAAAGTACCCTCCTAAAATTTTTTCATGATTTTTCCCGTTATCAGCTCGAAAATGCGCGTCGAGTTTTTGCTATTAGTACACGAGATTCGCAAATATGCATTTCATCGACCCACCCTAATGTACATTGTACACTAAAGGTGTCCTTACGACTAAGGTAATTTTTCAAAATCACTTTTGAATACGTGGTAGGGTCCTAAATTGTAGTTAAGTATCTAAAAATGGGTGAGCCAAAATTTGGGGACAATCGGATAAAAATAACTCGTGCCGAAAATGGATTGAAGTTTTGGGACACTCATATGTGATAAAAAAAACACGTTTTTTCTAGTTTTTTGAAAATGATTGGTATATGTTATTTCTTGTTAATTTTTTTGTTAAATAACATGAAAATGGTACTAAATTACCTTTCCAAAAAGGTTAAAACAATTCAAATCGGATAAAAAATAAGCATTTTATGCATACATGCCCCAGACCATTGCATGGTTTTTAAAGCCAAAATTTGAAATGTTCAAAATTTCTAGGCAAAAAAATAAAAAAAAAATAAATTTTACTTTATAATGTTATTAAATACATGTTATGGATAAAAACTAACAAATATAGTAGTCCAGCTTTTTTTTTAATTTGGCGTGGGTAGTGATATAATTTCCGCGGATTTCAAAGATAATGTGTTTTTCTATGGTAATTTAGCAAATATGGAAAAAAATGTTTTGTATTGTACTATACCAAGTGTAAAACATAAATTCCGTAAATTTTTGGAGAAATGGGGCATCTTTAACCCCTTTTCATCGAGGTGAAATCACAAATTTGGGACATTACATATTTATATAAAACAAGAAATCTGCATACTATATCCGGTTTCTCAAAAGCTATAGAATTTACATTTTACCCTTCGTTCCGTACATTAAAGAAAAATTTCCCAATATTTGCTAAATTATTGTGAAAAAACGCATTTTATTTGAAATCTGCGGAAATTTTATCACTACCGGCGAAAAATAAAAAAAAATCTTGACTACCATATCTGCTATTTTTAATCGTAAACATGTTTTCAATATGATCATAAAGTAAAATTATTTTTTTTTTTATTTTTTTGCCTAAAAATTTTGAAAATTTTTAAATTCTGGCTTTAAAACCCATACAATGGTCTGGGGCATGTATGCGTAAAATGCTTGTTTTTTATCCGAAATTAATTTTATTAGTCTTTTTGGAAAGGTAATTTAGTACCATTTTCGTATTGTTTCACAAAAAAAAAAATAACAAAAAATAACAAATACCAACATTTTACCAAAAACTACAAAAAAAGGGTTTTTTCTTTCATATAAGAATTCCCCAAAACTTCAATCCATTTTCGGCACGAGTTATTTTTAGCCGATCCCCAAATTTTGGCTCACTCATTTTTAGATACTAAAGAACAATTAAGGACCCTACCAGGTGTAAAAAGATGATTTTCGTTTTTAAGGACACCTCTAATGTACACGTGGTTTCTTTTATATGGTTGAGCGTTGGCAAAACAAATATGCAAATGAATACATTATTTTTAATCTATGCCTTGGTTTATATTGTGGAGGGTATTCATAGATTCGGCCAAGTCGAATTGAAATTTTCTACTTGTTTTTATATGGAGTTTGACAGAATTTCACGTGAAAACCAAGCAACTTACCTTTACCATAAAATGTTTTCATGTTTACAAATTGCGTATAAAATATTTGATTTAACGGATAATATTTATAAACTCAAAATAATCACTCTGTTAAGTTACAGACATAGACAATAATCACAATTGGAGCGGCAAGTGGTTTTCCATACCATAAAATACCATAGATTACACTATACAAAAACCAACTTTTTTTTGCACAGACTTCTGAAGTGTATTTTCTAAAGTATTTTGGCCTCCTAAACAAGAATCTCTCATCAGAAAAGTTGTATGAAATCGCCTTCTTGAGATGTAGAGGCATTTTCATTTTTTGTGGACCAAGCCCTCAAAACAGACAATTTTTTTAATGTTCGAAAAGTGTATGTAAAGACTTTATTATTTTTTTTTATTCGTAGTCCTAATAAAATTATCTAACATTTGCAAAAAAATCCGAAATGGATACGATCAAGGATATCATCAGGACATTATAAGGAAGTTCAAAATGTCCTTTTTTTTGGTTATGTCCTTGTAGGTATCCCAATTTTGCAAGAAACTTTCTGTTAGAAGAAGATATGTAAAGCAGACACTCCAATAAAGAGAACCTGGGGTTATCCAGAATTATTTGCAAAATAAGTCAAAATTTTGAACAAAATCTGCATATTTTTTTCATACATTTTTTCGTACCAATTTTTATAGTTTTTGTTAAAATTAAAAAAAAAAAACATTAAAAACACATTCCCTAAGTATTTTGGTCTCCTTAACACGAATCTGTAATCAGAAAAATTTTACCGAATCATCTTCTCGAGATATAGGCATTTTAGTTTTTTGCGGCTTAAGCCCTCAAAACCAACAAAGTTGGTTTCTTTTGCAAATTTTAATGAATATACTCAACGGATTTAAGGTTTCAACCCCACGTTCTCTTTATTGGAGTGTCGTCTTTACATATCAGTATTAAAAGGGAAATTTCTTGCGAAATTTGGATAGTTATAAGGATAAAACGAAAAAAGGAGTCCGGATTTCTTAAAAAAAGTTAGGTAGTTTTATTGGGAGTAAGAGTAAAAAAAAATATGAATAACTTTAACATACACTTTTCAAATGTTAATAAATTTATCGGTTTTGAGGACTTGGTCTACAAAAATTGAAAATGCCTATATCTCCAGAAGGCGATTTGATACGATTTTTCTGCTGTCAGATTCGTGTTTAGGAGGCAAAAATACTTTAGGAAATATGTTTTAATTTTTTTAATTTTAACAAAAAATCATAAAAATTGGAACAAAAAAATTTTGAATTCTTTTGCAAATATTTCTGGATCTACTCATTGGATTTTAGCCCCAGGTTCTCTTTATTGCAGTGTCTACTTGACATATCTGCTTTGAATAGGAAGTTTAAAAAAGTCAAAAAAATGCAAAATCTGTGTAACTTTGAGCAGCTGTATCTTCTAAACTACATATCGCATTTTAACAATCCATAGCGCATACGAATGGTATGTAAGTCTATTTTGGTATCTTATAAACTAAAAAAATATCGGTGGCTTAAAAGTGCATTTTATATGCAAATGCAGTTTTTAAGTGCATTTTGCGAAACTTTTACCCCTTTTAATTTTTTTTAATTAGCATATTTGGAAAATTTAGGATTTTTGCTACAAAAAAATGTTTCATTACAATGGACCGAGAATGTATGATATTTTTAATATTTTTTTTTAAAAAATACTTCCTTAAGTTTCCCTTATAAAAATTTTTATTTTTTAAATTATACCAAATTCATGCAAAAAGACATGTTTTTAAACCGATATATTTTCAAAAGTACTAACGGTATCTCATTGTTTTTATGCACATTAAAAAAGGTATTTTTGTCTATTTTTTGCATTTAATGACCGCAAATATGTCGATGTTTCAAAAATGCATTTTAAATGCAAATGCAGTTTTGAAGTGCATTATTCGGAACTTTTACCCCTATGAATTTTTTTTAGTTATCATATTCGAAAAGCTTACAATTTTTACTACAAAATAATGTCCTCCTAATAATGGACCCAATGTGTGTGATATTTTTTAGAATTTTTTAAAAAATCATGCAATTTCAAATTTTTTTGGTTTTATTTAAAATATTAAATTTTTTTAAAGGAAATTTTAAAAATAGAACACACAGTGGGTCCATTATTAGCAGGACATTATTTTGTAGTAAAAATTATCAACTTTTCGAATATGATAACTAAAAAAAAAATTCAAAGGGGTAAAAGTTTTGAAAAATACACTTCAAAACTGCATTTGCATTTAAAATGCATTTTTGTAACATCGACATATTTGCGGTGATTAAATGCAAAAAATAGACAAAAATACCTTTCTAATGTGCATAAAAACAATGAGATACGGTTAGTACTTTTGAAAATATAACGGTTTAAAAACATGTCTTTTTACATGATTTTGGTATAATTTAAAATATAAAGTTTTTTATAAGGGAAACTTAAGGAAGTATTTTTTTAAAAAAAATAATAAAAATATTACACATTCTCGGTCCATTGTAATGAAAACATTTTTTTATAGCAAAAATCCTAAATTTTCCAAATATGCTAATTTAAAAAAAATTAAAAGGGGTAAAAGTTTCGCAAAATGCACTTCAAAACTGCATTTGCATATAAAATGCACTTTTAAACCACCAATATTTTTTCAGTTTATTAGATATTAAAATAGGCGCCATGAAATAGCTCCCAATGAAATAAGTCCCTTCTTTGGAGGAAGGTAAATGTTGTATTCATACCTAAAGCTGGAAATAGACCGGCTGAATTGCCAAAATCGTATAGACCCATAAGTCTTACATCCTTCCTACTGAAGACTATGGAAAGATTACTGGATCTTCACTTAAGATCCACATACTTGGATCAATATCCTTTACACAGGAATCAGTATGCATATGCAAAAGGCAAATCTACTGATTCGGCTTTACATCATCTGGTGACGGTTATAGAAAAAGCCCATAAGGACAAGGAAATAGCTCTTTGTGCCTTTCTGGATATTGAGGGAGCTTTTGATAATACTGGTTATGACTCCATTGAATCTGCACTTCGGTGTAGAGGTGTAGATCAGGGTACATGTAGATGGATTAAGAACATGCTAGAGAGCAGGGAAATAACCGCATCTATGGGTTGCACTCGAGTCACAGTGAATGCCGTTAAAGGCTGTCCTCAGGGCGGCGTCCTATCTCCACTACTTTGGTCCTTGGTGATAGACGACTTGCTTCAGAGGCTAGATAATATGGGTTATCAGGCAATAGGTTACGCGGACGATTTAGTAGTCATAGTAACTGGTAAATTCGATAATATCATCTCGGATATTATGTGCAACGCTCTACGTTTGGTAATGGGCTTGTGCACTGAACAGGGTCTTTCCATTAACCCTAACAAGACTATTATAGTCCCGTTTACTAGGAGAAGAAATCTCAATTTAGGTATAATTTCCGTAGGGAATACTATTATCCAACTCTCTAAGGAGGTTAAGTATCTGGGAGTTATCTTGGATACGAAACTTACTTGGAATTCACATTTAGACGGCACTATCAGAAAGGCTATTGCGGCATTATGGGCAGCGAATAGGATTGTTGGTAGGACCTGGGGATTGAGCTCCAAAATGGTCATGTGGATCTACAAGATGATTGTAAGACCGATCATGACGTACGCTGCCATAGTCTGGTGGCCGAAGACTATACAGGGGGATGCCACCGTAAGTCACTCCAATATTCTTTCTTCAATAGGAATTAGGGAAAACCTGGATATGCCGACGGATAGAGTAAACACTGTGCTTCGCTTTGGAAGGAAATTTGAGATCGTGATACCGAGTAGACCAGAGTGGGATGAAGGTGGTCCATATGTGGATACTAGAAGCCTAAACTGGTATACTGACGGATCCAAAATGTCCTCTGGAGTTGGCGCTGGTGTCTATGGTCCAAACACGCGGATCTCCGAACCAATGGGTAGGTGGCCTACAGTTTTACTCTATTTTGGATCCCTGGTCATAGAGGTTTTGAGGGTAATGAGATAGCGGATGAGCTTGCTAGAAATGCCTCCGCTACTCCTATGACCGGACCCGAACCCTATTGTGGGGTAAACTGGTCCACCTTCTCGAACATGATTAGGGGTTTGGAAAGAACCGACTTCTTAAACTTGTGGGAAAATTCAGGAGGTCTACGACAATCCAAGGCACTAATCACTCCATTATCATATGGAAGTATACTTAATCACACCAAAAGTGACATTAGGTTACTGACAGGTTTTCTCACCGGGCATTATAAGGTAAATTATCACTTGCATAATTAAAACCTTTGTGCATCGTCTTTGTGTCGACTTTGTCTTGAGGAAGTGGAGACAACGCAACACATATTATGTGAATGCATCGCAATATGTAGGATCAGAAGACGGTTCTTAGACAGGGAATTGCTTAATTCTGAGGATATAAGGCTAGCTTCTCCATCCTCTGTTATAATGTTCATTAGGAACATTGAACAGAGTTTGAATTAGATTAATGGATCTTGGCACAAAAGACCCATAAGGGTCGCAGTGCCGGCCGTTAGGGCTAGATCACCCCTGTCCCAATGAAATAACTCCCAATGAAATAGATCCCAAATAAAATGAAATATCTCCCAAACCAAAAAAATGAAATAAGTCCCAAGAAAAATGAAATAAGTCCCTAACAAAAAATGAAAGAAGTCCCAACGAAATAACTCCCAATATAAATGAAATAAATCCCAATTTTTTTGAATATTAAATTTTTATCTGTTTAAATCTCAAAAACACTTTATTGTATCTCTTTAAAAAACAAATCTGTGAAGTGCCAACAATCCCTTCTCAACTTTTCTGGGATGCAGCTTGCTGACACATTGATTAAATTTCTTTTAATATTTGAATGATATCAGTATAATATTTCATGCAATAGCTGACTTATCGCAGCTCCTGGCGGCTGCGAGAAGAACAGAAAATAAACTCCATAAAAATATGAACTCAAATTACAAAAATATAAAATCATCTTGGTTAAAACAGTTAACAAGCCACGCATAAAACTTGAAAGCAGATTCCTGGAAGCCTTTTAGAGATTCCAGGATTCTGTATAATAAATGTAGTAACATAACGATTATTTATTTGAAAAGATTTGAATGCGTATGGGTGCGAAGAAAGCGCCGCAGGGGAAAAATTTTTACAAGATTTTTTTTTTAATTTTTTGTTAAAATCTCTTGTAAAAATTTTTCCCCTGCGGCGCTTTCTTCGCACCCATACGCATTCAAATCTTTTCAAACATATAATCGTATTCCAACATATGTTTCAAAATAAACAAAAGAGTGAGTGGGTTGTAAAAGACCGAAAGTCCATTTCGCCTACACTTTAAATAACCTAATGTGCCCGCCAAACCAACAGGATTCTAAAACTTCTTACTACACCGGTTGCGGATCTTCAGTTTGTCATACAATACCTCTTAATTTACATAAATTAAAACCATTGTTAGACGAACTCGAAATTTTTCACAATTACTCGCAGCATGCAATTCGCCTTAAAGCAAACGTATTTTTTTTTTTTGGATTTTGATTGACATTGATGTGCTTCTGAGTGAATGGTTTTCTGAATTTATTTACAAGATAATTCAAAAAGCATTGGAGAGTTTATTCTAGTTCGAGGTCATTTACTTTTCCCGTAATAAATTAACTTTTCCTGAAAATAACTAAAGAAAATACATATCTAATTTTTACTATATTTAATAAAAATTAAAGAAACTTGAAAATTCAATAAGTTAAATTTTTTATTTTCATAATTTACTCTCAAGCTGTTGGGAGTTATTTCATTAAAATAGTTTGGGAGTTATTGCATAATGAAATAACTCCCAAACTTAAAAATGAAATAACTTCCAAAAAAAATGAAATAATCCCCGCAGATTTGGGAGTTATTTCATTATGAAATAACTCCCAAATCGTATGGAAATATTTGGGACTTATTGCATTATTTTTCTTGGGACTTATTTCATTGGGAGTTATTTCATGGCGCCAAATTATTAAAGTTGCCGGTCTAACTTTTTAATTTTGTTTAACTTGGAGTGCTTGAACTCCAGAACTTCTATGCTTCACAAACATTAATATATCGACAAGCCATCAAAATTATTATACGTATATTTTAAATTATTAAAGCTCACATATTTAGTGACGCATTTAGCGGTAGATTTTCACCGAGGTTTTTGTAAATAAATAAATAAATAAAAAAAAAGTGTGATAAAATGTATTCCCCAATTTAATGGTGCGCACGAGAAACGTTATGTTTTAATTTCTTGTTTAAATTCACTTTTTAAGTGGCTCCTTAAAGAATTCTTATTAATTTTCTCTGACTGCAATGTGCATGAAGTATGGATAAGTAATAATTTGACAAAAAAAAGGGCAAATAACATCATTTAAACGCGCCCGCTTAAATGTTTTGCACGCGAATATTTAGCTTTGTAAAAATTATTTAGAAATGTGCAAGATGTTCTCTCATTTTTTTTTTCATAAACTTCTCAAGAAATTTAAGAATGCCTTGACTTTGTCATTTTTTATTTCTCATGTATATACATTTACACAGCGGTCACTATTTGATTGAAAATGGTAAAAAGCTTGACATTTAGAAAAAAAAGCTTGATTTTTCTTGACATCTAGATAAAAAAAGCTTGATTTTTCTTGACAATTGAATTTTTTTTATTTTTTTAAATACTTTTTTAATTTTTTTTTTATGCATTTTTAATCTTGCAACAAAAAATTCAGGATTCAAAAATCGGTCATTTTTAAATAAAAGAATAAATTTTTTTTTTTGCTATCATTGCAAACTTTTTAGTAGAGTTTTGAAACATACTTTTTACTGAATTTTTCACTAGAATCAGTCATTTGGTAAAAGTGGCACAGCCAAAATTTATTGCACAACTGTAATGATATAGAAAAAATAGTTCAATAAATTACTTTTCTCGCTTGTTATTTATGAAATAATAGTGACATTGGACAACAAGTGATAAAAACATAAGTATTTTTGAAAATAATCTTTAATTTTTATTTGATTGATTTTAGCTTGACAAATAACGTTTTGGCTTGATTCTTGACACGTACTAAAAAAGCTTGACAATCAAGCCAAATCAAGCCCGTCTGGCAACCCTATGTGCAAGTGATGTTGACAATTATGAAATGCAATCCTGTAAATTTGCCCTCTTTAATGTTTCCAAATTGTAATTTTTTTTTGAAACCTGTATTACAAAGCAAAAATAAAATTACAGATGAAATTTAGTATTTTGGTTACTAAAAAAACTCTGTATTTGAACAAAAAAATCGGATTATTATCTGCAAAATAAAGATTACAAAGTAAAACAGATAAAATTTTATTTTTCGGTCACAACAAAATACTAAGTATTTTCTTAAAATCTGTATTTCGGCAGACAACTTTGTCAAATATCTATTGAATTGAGATTACAGAGTAATTATTTTTAGTGTAATTTGCTGTGTTTAATTTGTTTGAAATTATTTTACGCATTTTTTGTAATAGTAAGTTCGCATGCATTTTTAGGGTGTAACAAACATATCACTGTCAAATTTTTTAAACATATTTTTCACCGGTGAACAATTTGCAGGCTTTTAAGCTCAAAAATACGTTAGCCATGACCATTTCAAATTTCATGCCTAACGATCCTTGCTGAATTATTTTAAAAAAATTAGCCATTTCTTCCACTGGGTTACCCAGGAAACATGTATAAATAAAATAAATCAACAAATAAAAAATTTACTTAAATTCATGTACATTTTAATTTTTCTGCCACCACTCTTATGTGCGGTTCACACCTGCAGTTTTTGAATGTTTAAAGGATGCGTGTTTAAACGTTTTGTTGCTCTGTGTCAATTACGTTCTTATGTGGCATTCACACTTGCTGTTTTGAAGTGTTCAAGAGTGAAATGTTTAAAAAAAAGTCTTTGTTCTGTGTTCATTACGTTTTTATTCTGTTACTGAAGTTTTGTTGAACAACTTGTTTAAGGTCTCAAGTGTTATTCTGTTACTGCTGTTTTGTTGCCTTTATTTTTACACGCAGGTTGTTAGAACTTGTTTCTTGCAAACATGTAGGTGTTGCAGGCAGTTTATTCAGTGAAATTGTAACAAGTAGTAAATTTTAATTACCTTTTTTTGTCGACGGTCCTGGTACATCTAAAGCGTTACACTGACATTTTGAGCATTTATGTTCACTTTAGTTTTCTGGCTCATTCATGAGATCATATTTCTATGAAAGGTTCTACAGGTCAACCTTCTCAATGTGTAACCATTGCATTTTTCGGATGATCGGTAAAATATTTCCGAAATGTCTTTGGATTGGCTTTAGAGTTGTAAAGACCTCATTTTTCATTTAAATTACAGTAAATTTTTTACTTGAATTGGCCACTAGCTTCTCCCAATCTTGAGGTACATAAATTTGAATTTTTTTAGAGACGAATTGTTCAATAATTTAGTTAAATCCTTGTGTATAAATAAGATTTTATTTAATACAAAATTCTTCGTTGTAATTTAACTGTAGTACAGCATTCAGGTCCATTTTACCAGTTTTGGGAATTCATCGTTTTCCGGTATGGTGGTTATATTTCAAAAAAATATGACGCTGCATGTAATTTCGATCTTTCAGATAAACCGTAGCTTTTTCGTAAATGGCCAGAAACTCTGTAAATTCCTTAAACATTTTGTGTTCCTTTTCATGGAAATAGCTTTTATCAGAGCAATGTTTATAGCGTAAATTTTTTTAACAGTAAAAGCAGCGTATTCCAATTCGTATCATTGGTGTTCTTTATTGTGTAAAATGGTCATTTTTGCAATACATCTGGGTTAGAATTTTCTTTTTCTGTTATCGATATCCCAAATTTTTCTTCTAGCTGCAGAATTTAGAAGACTTTAAATAAATTCCTCCCGGGTAGGGTTGCCATTTGCATTTTGAGAAAAAGAGGACGTCAACCTCAAAAAACGAGGACATTTGACCCAAAAAAGAGGACAGTTTTTTTAAATAAATTAATTTGAAAAAAGTCAACAGCGTAATAAAATATGCAAAAAAAAATATTTTTTTTTTAAAAAAAATATTTTTTCCACTAAAAAAATATATTTCCAATTATATTTCAATATTTTGGATATATCCATTCAATTATATTTTGGAAATATCTATTTATAATTCAAAAATTTCCAGTTATATTTAAAAAATTTCTAAATATAAGTAAAAAATTTTCAATGTATATCAGAGTTTTCTATTTGTATTTTAACATTTTCTAAATGCTTTTCAGAAAATTCCATTTGTTTTTCAAAAATTTCCATTTTCATTTCAAACTTTTCTAAATAATTTTAACAAAATTATTTTTGAATTTAAATAAGTTCAGATATTTTAATTGTAATTCAAAAATTTCAATTTTGATTTAAAAATTATGTAACTGCTTTTCAAATTTTTTTTTTTTTGTATATTAAAATTTTTTTTTTTTGTATATCAAAATTTTTTTTTTTTGTATATCAAAATTTTTTTTTTGTATATTAAAATTTTCTGAAAAATTTTGAAATACAAATTTGACATATACTTAATAAGAATTTTCTGAAAAGCATTTAGAAAATTTTTAAATATAAATGGAAATATTTTGAGTAGGTTTATTCTAGCCCGAGGTCATTATTTCCTTTACTAAAACTATGATATTCTCATGGAATGATTTTCAAGACAAATATTTTTCTGTTTTAAATTTATTTATGTTGGTCATTTTACAAGACTTAATGGACGTGTCGATAAAGTCTTGCAAAAAATGACCAACATAAACAAATTTAAACAGAAAAATAATTTTCTTGAAAATTATTCTATGAGAATATCAAAGTTTTAATTAGTAAAGGAAATAATGACCTCGAGCTAGAATAAACCAACTCAAAATATAATTTTTTAAAGGTCGAATAAAACAATTTTTATTTTTTTATAAAAAAAATAATCAGAATTTATAAATGGAAATTTTGGAAATACAATTTGAAATTTATGAAATGGAATTTTTAAAAAGCATTTAGAAAATTTTAAAATACAAATTTGAAATACAATTGGGAATTTGTGAAATACAATTTTTGGAAATTCAAACAAAATTTGCTTAAAATCATTTAGAAAATTTTGAAATGGAAATTTTTGATTTACAAATTTTTTTCTTCTTCTTCTTTTCTCGGAGAGCCAACTTTACGACACACCAGCTGATAATAACGTAGTAATTTTCGCTCTACATAAAGTGCTTTTTTACTCGAAATATACGAGTTTTTAAGTGTTTTTTATTTCTGTGCTCGTTTTGCTCTCAAAAAGTTGGCATTACTGCTGGTAAGCGAAAATACAGCGATGCCAATAATTCGAACATTAAATAATACAAAAAAAAAATTATGAGGAAAAAAGGAGGACAACCCCGGACACTTTCTAAAAAAGAAGTAGGACTGCCCCGGACGCCCTAAAAAAGAGGACGGTGTGCGGGGAAAAGAGGACGGATGGCAACCCTACTCCCGGGAAAAAGCCTTTTGGGTGGTAGTGAACTCTTCTGTGAAGTACAACATCTTGTATTTTTTTTTTTATTTTTGTACTTCTTTAATTGAATTCAGGGTTATCCAACACATCATGGACCAAAAAACGATGTAACGCATGACTCATACATTCATGACGTACTATTTTTGCAATGCAGCAGCAACATTACTCCCACCATCGCTTACTGCTTGGGATGTTCTGCTCTCTAAGTTTAAACCGTAAAACAGCATTCAAGTCCATTTCACTAGTTTTGGGAAATCTTTTTCCGCAAAACTACCCAGTTTCGCTGGCAGGGATGCATTATCGCGGCAATTAATGGCCTAATTTTGTAAAACGCAACGCGTTGCGTTGTCAAAATTTCAATACAAATTTGTTGTAACAAAAACAAATTACACAGGAATTGCGTTTTACAAAATTAGGGGGTGTTTTTTACACGAAATCTGTTTTAAAAGTTTTGTTTTGCAAACTTATATAATTCTATTGAGAAACTAAACTCTAACTGTAATTCGTTTTTCGTTACAGTGGTTATAATAAAAATAACTGCAGATAAACCGTGTCTTTTTCGTAAATGGCGAGAAACTCTGTAAATTCCTTAAAAACGTTGTGTTCCATTTCATGGAAAATGTACCTGTTTTAGCTTTTATCAGAGCAATGTTTGTTTTATACATCTGGATTAGAATTCTCATTTTCTGTTATGGATATCCCAAATTCTTCTTCTAGCTGCAGACTCTCTGCTATTTCACTTACTTTTAGAAGAATTTTAATAAATTCCTCCATATGAAAAGACATTTGGATAGTAGCCAACTCTTCGGTGGTGTACGACATCTTGTAAGTTTTTATTTTTGTACTTCTTATATTCAGAGTTTTCGAACACATCATGAATCAAAAAACGATGTAACGCATGAGCCCTACATTCATGTCGTACTATTTTTACAATCCAGCAAGAATATTGCTCCCACTATTGCTTACTGCGTGGGTTGTTCTGTTCTCTAAGTTTGAACTTTTAGGATGCTGACTGCGGTATTCGGAATATGTACTCCAATTTGGGGGTGTGCAAAATACTGTTTCAGAGAGGCTGAAAATATTTTGAATTTTTTTAGAAGTGCACTTTATTATTGATGTACGACATTTTTTTGTAGATGTTTGTCCACAAATCCAAGACAGGACTACGGAAGGTTTTTTTTAATATTTCCTCGTACACATCATAGCACAAGAATCTTGCGGATCCGTTATTGCTACGGTACGACTTCTAGGCAATTTAATGTCAAAATTTAACTGAGCAACATATTTTTGAAAACCTGCCCCCTCTACGATGTTAAGAGGCCCCTTCTACGATAGTCAGTGCAGCACATTTCGGCAATTTCTCTTGAATTTGCAAATTTCCAACTGATTTACTGATATTCAGAAAAGCCAAATTTAAAAATTACAAACAAAAAAAAATTGGCGAAAAAAGCGTGAAAATTTTATTTAACAGAGTAGCTTTTATTTAAATTCAAAAATTTTTCCAAAAATATAATTTTATGCTACATTAGTACCAAAATTTTAAATCGCGCTAACTTCGAAAAACTACAAGCAACATTGAGTAAAAAACATGATTAATTTTTTTTTATTAATTTTATTAAAAACTAGAACTTATTGTTAGTTAAAAAAACAGAAAATAACGTTAAATCCATCTGTTTAAAACTAATAATATGCGTAAATACTCATATTTATTTTAATATTAAAAAGCATAACTAAAAAGAAAATAAAAAAAATTAAATACTATAAAATTGCATTAAAACTTAAAATGCATTCTATATTTTAGTTTCTCAAAAAAAAAATATTTTTTTTAATCACATATTTTATTATTCAAAGATAATTCTGATTAATTTTTATTAATAAATAAAAATTGTTTTATTCGACCTTTAAAATATTATATTTTGTGAGGATGTTTATTCTGGCTCGAGGTCATTATTTTCTTTACTAATTAAAACCATGATATTCTCATAGCATAATTTTCAAGAAAATTATTTTTTTTGTTTTAAATTTATTTATGTTGGTCATTTTTGCAAGACTTAATCAACACGTGTTTCGGAATTTGTCAAGATTCCATTGTCAAGATTATTTAGCAAAAATAGAAACGATATACTACAAAGTAGCAAACGAGTCTAATGACAAATCGTTTGTGCACAAACTAAAACATTAATACATATTCGACTCTATCCACAATGTGAATTAGAAAGACGAAGAAATTGTACTATGTTAGTAAGTAACGATTGTCAATAACCAACAAAAATATTTAAAACATTTTACATACGATAGTCCATTGGACTACAACAATATGTTTTTTGTTGTTGTGAATGAAATTATACCATTATTAGGGCTATTCATCACTATGGCGTGCCAACCATTATGTTCAAATTCTGATTAATTTTTATTAATAAATAAAAATTGTTTTATTCGACCTTTAAAATATTATATTTTGTGAGGATGTTTATTCTGGCTCGAGGTCATTATTTTCTTTACTAATTAAAATTTTTCTTAAAAAATAATTTGTTAAAAAAAAAAAAAAAAAAAAAAAAAATTTCTCGAAAATTATGCTATGAGAATATCATGGTTTTAATTAGTAAAGAAAATAATGACCTCGAGCCAGAATAAACATCCTCACAAAATATAATATTTTAAAGGTCGAATAAAACAATTTTTATTTATTAATAAAAATTAATCAGAATTTGAACATAATGGTTGGCACGCCATAGTGATGAATAGCCCTAATAATGGTATAATTTCATTCACAACAACAAAAAACATATTGTTGTAGTCCAATGGACTATCGTATGTAAAATGTTTTAAATGTTTTTGTTGGTTATTGACAATCGTTACTTACTAACATAGTACAATTTCTTCGTCTTTCTAATTCACATTGTGGATAGAGTCGAATATGTATTAATGTTTTAGTTTGTGCACAAACGATTTGTCATTAGACTCGTTTGCTACTTTGTAGTATATCGTTTCTATTTTTGCTAAATAATCTTGACAATGAAATCTTGACAAATTCCGAAACACGTGTCGATTAAGTCTTGCAAAAATGACCAACATAAATAAATTTAAAACAAAAAAAAAATTTTCTTGAAAATTATGCTATGAGAATATCATGGTTTTAATTAGTAAAGAAAATAATGACCTCGAGCCAGAATAAACATCCTCACAAAATATTCAAAGATAATTTTTCTATTTTTCTTACAAAAAACTTTTAAGATGACAGATTATTTTAAATTTTTTCGTTTCCATTATTCAAAATGGCTTAGTTTGAAACTCTCTCCAGATTCATGGTAGAACGTAGTCAAGTTTTAATGTAGATAAAAATAGCTTTCACAGCCAGAAACACTAATCGGAAGACTAATTGCTACTTGTAGAAGTTTGTACAAGTTCGGATATATATTATCAGTTTTTTGGCGTGCATAAATATATTTGTCGATTTTTGATCACACAGTTGTCCAAAAGCATTGTTAAGAACTGTAGTTTCTGCTTTTAGTGAATCCGAATCAATTTTTAAAATTTCTTTCTAATGAATTCAGAATCAGAAGCTTTTTCTAAATCCAGCAGCGCATTTCTGGGGGCGGGGGGGGGGGGGGGGGGGTGAAATAAAGCCATAGGCAATAAGGCCATATGGCCTTTTTTCTCAATTCTTTGGGAAATAAGGCCATATGGCCTTATTACCAACACGATTGAGAAATAAAGTCATATGGATTTTGCAACCAAAATGGAAATAAATATCAGTTGAAAATGTGGAAATATATTTCCACGTAAATCCTACTGCCCAATAAAAGTTTATTTAGCGAAGCCGCTAAATTAATTTATGGAGTTTGTGATCCCCAAGCCCGGCCAAAGGCCGGCTACGCAGAAAAACTTTTTTGTTTAACTATCTGAGGGATTACAAACTCCATTCCTTGGACGCCTGTGGACAGGCTTCCCTACCCTTTCCGTAAAATATTTTGTTTGTTAGCAGGGTTTTTAATTTAAAGATTGTTTAACGAAACAAGTTTTCTGTTTAGCCGGCCTTAGGGATTACAAAATCCATGCATTAAACCCACCCTATTCGCAAAGTTAAGTTTTCTAGGGTAGCAGGCCTTTGCGCTATAAAATTTGTTATGCCTCAAAAAGGCCTGATAACCAAAATAGCTTTGGTTTGCAGAGAGGGTGGGTTTCATGCATGGAGTATGTAATGCCTAAGCCCGGCCGAAGGCCGGCTACGCAGAAAACTTTTATTACAAAAAAACAAATCATAGAAGTCGTAATTTCGACATTTCGTCCAAAACAAATATTTTGGATTTTTTGACAATTTGGTTTTGGAAGAAATAACATTTTTATACCTATCATTTTAGGCGATAAGACCTTGGACGCTATGTCCGTACGCCATTTCAAACTCCATAAATTAATTTAGCGGCTTCGCTAAATATTTTTTTTGGGTAGCAGGATTTACTTGGAAATATATTTCCACACTCTCCGCAAAATAATGATGAACATTTTTAAAAATATTCAAATGAGTAACAAAGCCATATATGGCTTTATTTCCAACAGTGGTTGGTAATCACGCCATATGGCCTTATTACAACTCTTTGGGAAATACTTAAGGCCATATGGCCTTATTGAATAAGGGTTTATTTTACAAAAAAAAAAAAAAAAAGCGCCAGGGTTTTTGTTGTTCCAAGATAGTTGTCAAAAAAGTGCGAAAATAGTAACAAAAAACAAATACGAAAATTAGTCGGTCAAGACCAACCATACCCTATACTAGTGTTTTCCGAAAAATGAGTCCCAAGTCCAAGCATGGATCCTATATTGTTACACTCAAAAGAAAACCTCAGTCAAAAAATCTGCAAAATGACATTCAATTTAGAATAACAAGTTTTTAGCAAATTTTTCTACTGAAATTAATAATTTAGCATAATTCTCTGCCATTTTGCAGAACTTTCACTGACTGTTTGCTAAGTATCAGCGTTTAAATTACTACGAAGAAAGTAGCTTAAACAACCAAAATTGACTATATGTGTAGTTTTAAAAACAAATAATATGTATATCATTCAATTGCTATAACTACTAATACTTGCAAATTTCTGTTTTTGTAGCGAGAGCTTACGATTGTTTTTAAAAATGAATAAGTAGCAAATAAAACAAAAACATTAGAATTGTGTAGCCTACAAGTAGCCTACAAATTATTTTTGGTAGCCTACCTGTAGCCTACAAATTATTTTTGGTAGCCTACAAATATTGTTTTTGTAGAGTACAAAGAGAAAATTTTAATAAAACTATAACACACACACTTATCTTGTTTAACATAACTGTTTTATTTTAATATGTATCTTTATAATAGGGTTGGATTGTTTTAGTGTAAAATTATAATTCACATCTCAAAAAAAAAACTTTGGCAAACATTGTTGTGGTGTACCATTGTCATTAGTATCCGACCGAATACACCTTTTTTGGCCGAAGCCGAATATTTGGCCAATTTTTCACTATTCGGCCAAACCGAAGCCGAATATTAAAAAAAAATATTTATGTAGTAAAAACAAGAAAAAAATAAAAGTCGACTCGGCGGGATACTCAAATGCATGAGAATGTTGTCTAGAATGATTTTATTTTAAGCAAAATTTTTTTTTGGACATTTTGGTAAAAAAATATATTTTAGAGTGTAAATTTTTTTCGACCGAAAATTTTTTTTGAATGTAAAAAATGTTTTTAGTTGCAAAAACACTTATTAAAATATTTTTGTGGCTTACTAATGTGATTCAAAGTTAGTTTAGTATGTTTTTCAACACGTGAGCACAAATATTATACAATTATTCGGTATTCAGCCTATTCGGCCAAAATTGTGGCCGAAGCCGAATAGTGGCCGAATAGTGCTTTTTGGCCGAAGCCGAATATTCGGTCGGACACTAATTGTCATTAAAAGTAGAGATGGGCACATGAGCAGATTAGAACGTGAATCACGCTTGACCACGCTTGAGAGTGACATATTCAATTTTACTCACGTTAGTGTGAGTGGAGAAAAAAATTGCGTGAGTAAGATTTTTGCGTGAGTGTGCGTGAGTCGATTTTTTAAGTTTCGCTGAACTTTAAATTTTGTTGAAAATTTTAAAAGATTTTTCAAATTTTAGTTTTTAAAATTTTTTTTTATATGAATAAGAGTTTCGTGAGTGTGAGTAAAGTTTGCGTGAGTGCACGTGTGTGTGAGTTGTATTAAATTTACTCACGTGATTGTGAGTGTGAGTAGAAAAAATTTGCTCATGAGAGCGCGTGATTCAAAAATTCCTGTCGTGAGCGTGAGTGAGTCAAAAATCACTCACGCGCCCGTCCTAATTAAAACCATGTTTTGTGTATTTTTCAACACGTGAATTTTCGAAAAACCCAATGTAGAGATTGGTGCGTGAGTGGATTTTGACTTACACTCACTCACGCTCACGCAAAAATAATCGAATCACTCACGCATTTTTTTTTATTCACGCTCACTCACTATACGCGTGAGTAATACAAATCTTACTCACGCCAGATTCAATCACGCTCACGCGTGAGTCACGCAAAATCTACTCACGCAATAAAATTTTCTTACCAAAAAAAAAACTCCAAAAAAAAAATTTTTTACAAAAAATAAATGGGGTAATCTAAAAATCTTATCACGCAAACTGACGCAAAAAATAAATGACTCACTCACTCAGATTTTTTTCAGCTCACACTCACTTACAATCACGTGATTGAAATGAAAATCATTCACGCGTGATTCACGTGAATCACGCAAATCACGTGACCAGCGCCAATCTCTACCCCAATGTTAATGTCACGGTTTTGCTCATAACTTCTGAGCGTCTAGACCGATAATATTAAAATCGCGTACATATTCGAAAATACCGAAAAATTCCAAATTTTTCTACATTTTTTTGACCAAAATTAAAAGAATTTTATTTAAAATTATTATTATTCTTTTTTCGATGTTGTATTCACTTTACACCATCTTAACGAAATTTTTAATATGATCACGTTTTTATATTGCTACATTTGTTTACAATGTGAAGGTAGTAGTAATACTGAAAATCCTGTATTTGTTTACAATATGAAGGTAGTGGTAATTCTTTAGCCTACAAATATACTATTGTAGTATATTTGTAGCCTACAAATATACTACTGTAGTATATTTGTAGGCTACAACAATAAAATTTGTTTTCCGCTACTGCTCTGTTTGGAGTTTTTGTTTTTTTCATGTTGTTGTAGTTTAAGCAAACACAAAAAAGAAAAGTAAACAAAAGCTATAACTTGTAATATTGAAATTGTTTACAGTGATATGAAAAGCAAAAAAACGAGTAGCTAACGTAGCCTTTCAAACGCTGCTAAGTATCACAAAGTTTTTCAGGAGATTATTTTACTAATTTAACAGATGTTTTTTGTTATCTTTTTTCAGTATTTTCTTTAAATGTCGACCTTGCCAAAACGAGTATCAAATGTCACTATCAGCTCCCGCTTAAAAGAGTCACTAAGTATCTAAGCTTTAATAATATATAATGGAAAAGAACAGAAACAAACAATTCATACACAAAAGATAATAAGTACTTTGTTAAATTCTCTGTTAAATGACTGTAATCTCAATTGCACAGATATTTGACAAAGTTATCTGCCGAAATACAGATTTTAAGAAAATACTGTATTTTCTTGTAACCAAAAACAAAATTTTATCTGTAATATTACTTTTTACTTTAATCTCTATTTTACAGATAATAAAAACAATTTTTTGTTAAAATACAGATTTTAGATATATAAATACTTTGTTGTTTTTGTCGTAACCAATAGACCAAATTTCATCTGTAATTTGCTTATTGCTTTCAAATAAAATCAAATAAATTCAAA
The DNA here is from genome assembly GCA_963921195.1 of Pegoplata infirma. Lineage (NCBI taxonomy): Eukaryota > Metazoa > Arthropoda > Insecta > Diptera > Anthomyiidae > Pegoplata > Pegoplata infirma. The sequence continues at coordinate 115,581,636 of OY992536.1, read as the reverse complement.
TAAAAATCTCTTGAAAAAATTCTAAATATTTCAACCCCTCTTTAAAAAGCGTCATAAATTACAAAAAAAAGCTGGTAAATTTTATCACAAATATAAATTTACAATTTGGAAACATTAAAGCGGGCAAATTTACACGATGGCATATTCCAATTATCAACACTACTTGCACATTAAGGAAGGAGAAATTGATAAGGATTCATATAGTGACCAGTTTGTAAAAGCCACATCAAGCGCATTAAAAAAAATATATGAGAAAGTTAAGGCATTCTTAAACGATTTCCCTTAAATTCTATAGAAGTCTTTATTGGAATGACCCCGCCCAAATGTGGCACCGAAAATGAGAAGTTTATGCAAAAAAAAAAACGTGGGAACGTATAGCTAGTTTATAAATAATATCTACAAAGTTAAACATTCGCATGCAAAACATTTAAGCGGGAGCACTAAAATGATGGCATTTGCCTTTATTTTGTGTCAAGTTATTACATGCACATTACAGTTGAAGAAAATAAGTAAAAATTTTTATATTTGCCACTTAAATAGTAAATTTAAACAAGAAATTAAAAAAAAAAAAAAAACGTTTCGCGTGCGCACCATTAAATTGTTAAATGCATTTAATCAGGCACATTTAAATTTTAGATTTTTCACTAACAATAAGTTTATAAAAGTACTAATAGGGAACAGAATTCGTCATTTATCAATTTATAAAAACTTCGGTGAAAATCTACCGCTTCACACTGTGACGTGTGGAACAAGCCAGCGGGGCAAAATTGAATCTCCTATTTTTTTAAAAAATGGGTTCAGTGTAATCGATAATAGTCCTAAAGTCACGAAATGTCAGTGAGCTATAAACCAATCCGTTGAAGTCAAAAAATTGGTTTTTGAAAACAATTAATTTTTTGAATAGTGCTCCTAGACTACAGTATTTTTAACCTGTGAATTTTTGCAATATTTTTTTGCAATGGATTTTTAAGAAGAGGGTTAGAACTAGTGAATTTAACTTTCCCTATTAAACAGAGCTTAACATTTTTTTTATAAGAATTTTCAGAAATCCCCAAAAAAACTATTTTTGTTTGTTGTTACATTGAACTTTAAGAGAATAGGAAAATGTTGTCTCCACGTGTCCCATGGCTATTTTTTTTTTAAATGAAAGGTACGATACTAGGCTATATTACCATGGCAATATCTCTTTGCACACGCTTGCACATCAGGTATTTTATAAGCGATGTCCGTCCGACTGTCTGTATATCTAATAAAAACTCGAAAACTTTCGAAAGACAAGTCTGAAGCTACTGAAACTTGTCATATATATTTCCAATTTCTAGTGTCATATTGGTACACTCAAAAAAATAACTTAGTCAAAATATTAGTAAAAGGTGTTGTAATTTACTTCAACCAAACTTTAACAAAAAAAATTGTAAAAATTTAACTTTTACAGTTTTTTTTGGCAATTTACTATTGGTAAAATACAACAATTTTTTGGTACTTTTACTATATTTTCTTGCTAGTTTTTTTTTTTTTTTATTTAACTAGTGTTCTAGTGTGAAATAAAATCATTGCAGATTGATGATGCTGCCAACACCATAGCAAAGTAGCCATCCATCCACTGAATGTGCGCTTAAAAATAGGCTACATAATTTTTAGTATTTTTACCATATTTTTTGCTAATTTTATATGAACATTTTTTTGAAATTTGACACCTAAATTGTTAATAAAAAGTTGATAATTTTGAAAAATTATTTTTTAAAAATTTTAACACATAGTTAGATATCTAATCTTCAATATCCAAAAATTTTTTTTTTTATTTTTTTTGTGAAAAATGTGAAAAAAATTAAAAATTCGAAAAAAAATTGTTAATTTTTTACAAATTTTTTTAAGAAATTTCTTGTGTAGACTACTACGCAATTCTCATTTGTTCTACTTAAGCTAAAAAAAAATGACGCAAAAAAAATAAAAAAGTGAAGTGTTGTTCTTTAAATTTTTTGTTTAAAGTGTTTAAGTGAAAAAAAAAATCATTTTGGATTTTGATGTTGTTAGAAGTCCAGTTACTGCATCTACAGCTGCTGAGAAGGCAAAAGAAGATGCTGCCATCATCAAGCCGAAGAAACCATCCAACAACTGAAGTAATAGTTGATGCTGCTATTACTACATTTAAAGTACGTGGTGCTCAAAAACAGGCAACATTTTTTTTTTGTATATTCACCAAATTTTAAATCAACTACTAATCAGAGAAAAAAAATTACCAAATAAAACAGTTTTTTTTACCAAATTACAAATTTTTTTATCTATTTCAATTTTACCATTTTTTTTTTGGTAATTTTACCATATTTTTTGATAATTTTACAAGGTTGATTTTTTACAAAAATAAAATGGTATTCTTGTAATTTTACCATTTTTTTCCTAATTTTTTGGTTAGCAAAATGGTTTTGCTAATATTACCAAAATTTTTGCAACGTCCAAAACTACAGTTTTTTTTGCTAATTTTAACCATTTTTTTTGCTAGTTTTACAATATTTTTTTTTTGAGTGCACTCAAAAAAATAACTTAGTCAAAATATTAGTAAAAGGTGTTGTAATTTACTTCAACCAAACTTTAGCAAAAAAAATGGTAAAAATTTAACTTTTACAGTTTTTTTTGGCAATTTACTATTGGTAAAATACAAAAATTTTGTGGTACTTTTACTATATTTTCTTGCTAGTTTTTTTTTAATTTACTATAATTTTAGCAAAAATATTAGTATTTTCCTTAAAGAAATGGTAATACTTTTTATTTTCTTTTTCTTAGTTTTAAGAAAAAAAAAAAATTGTTTAAAGTGTTCTAGTGTGAAAAAAAAAACTCATTGCAGATTGATGATGCTGCCAACACCATAGCAAAGTAGCCCAGCAAAACTTAGATTACCAAATAAGGTATAAAATAAGGTATAGGATCCCTTATTTTATACATTGCAGCATTGATGATTTTAACAGGCGATGAGACTCAAAGTAATGCATCCACATTATCACAAAGAATACCAGTAAGGTATAAAATAAGTCATAAATTTATAACGAAGAATACGAGTAAGGTGTAAAATATATGATATTTTATAGGTTACGAGAAATGAAATAATATAGCATACCAGAAGATAATATATAAGGTGTTACGAGTAGTGAAAAAGTAATTTTGTATTACATTTACTCACGTGATTGTAAGTGAGTGTAAGTAGATAAAATATGCTCGTGAGTGTGAGTCGTTAGAAATTTCCTGTCGTGAGCCCATCTCTAGTTTAAACTTATGCATTTTTTAATAAAATAATTTTTTTTTATATTATTGTAATGCATTATGCATCCAATTATAAATAATGCATTATTTTAAACTTTCAAATAATACATAATGTAACCAAATATAAGTCATCCATGATTTAATGTATAGAAATAATAAATATGAAATACATTTTTTCCAATAATCATGCATTACGTAGCAAATTATTAGTAATGCATTATTTTTCACTTTAAAATAATACGTTGTGGAACAAATGTTTGGTAAGACATCCTAAAATAATGCTACAAATAAGGTATATACATTACCTGGTAATGTGTTATATAATCACTACCCATTCCCAAAGTTTTGCTGGGAGCCATCCATCAACTGAATGTGCGCTCAAAAATAGGCTACACAATTTTTAGTATTTTTTACCATATTTTTGCTAATTTTACAATATTTTTTGCTAATTTTATATGAAAATTTTTTAAAATTTGCCACCTAAATTGTTAATAAAAAGTTGATAATTTTGAAAAATTATTTTTTTAAAATGTTAACACATAGTTAGATATCTAATCTTTAATATCCAAAAGTTTTTTTTTTATTTTTTTTTTAAATACATGTGAAAAAAATTAAAAATTCGAAAAAAATGTTAATTTTTTACAAATTTTACCTGAAAATGTAAGAAATTTCTTGTGTAGACTACTACGCAATTCTCATTTGTTCTACTTAAGCTAAAAAAATGACGCAAAAAAAAAGTGAAGTGTTGTTCTCTAAGTTTTTTGTTTAAAGTGTTTAAGTGAAAAAAAAAATCATTTTGGATTTTGATGTTGTTGCAAGTCCAGTTACTGCAACTACAGCTGCTGAGAAGAAGGCAAAAGAAGATGCTGCCACCATCAAGCCGAAGAAACCATCCAACAACTGAAGTAATAGTTGATGCTGCTATTACTACATTTAAAGAACGTGGTGCTCAAAAACAGGCAAAATTTTTTTTAGTATATTCACCAAATTTTAAATCAACTACTAATCAGAGAAAAAAAAAATACTAAATAAAACAGTTTTTTTTTACCAAATTACAATTTTTTTATCTATTTCAATTTTACCATTTTTTTTGGTAATTTTACCATATTTTTTGATAATTTTACAACGTTGATTTTTTACAAAAATAAAATGGTATTCTTGTAATTTTACCATTTTTTTCCTAATTTTTTGATTAGCAAAATGGTTTTGCTAATATTACCAAAATTTTTGCAACGTCCAAAACTACAGTTTTTTTTGCTAATTTTAACCATTTTTTTGCTAGTTTTACAATTTTTTTTTTTGAGTGTACAGAAGAAGGTGAAATTGCATTATGGTGAATAAATTCAATTTTTTAGTAATCATCATTCGTCCTCCTCTCCTTCATCAACTCTGATCTAAGTACTTATTTTGCAACCTTGCCAGAACATGGTCTATATTTTGTAGACACAAATGTTAGGTGTTGCCATTTTATTTTCCAAAGATAATATATTGCCACTTAGGCCGACTTAAAGTCGTTATTTTCAAATTTTTGTTTTTTCTGTAAAGACAGTTGAGCTCAGGCTCTTATTATAATTATGTATTATAATTTTTTAATCATGTTATATATGGTGTGAATTGAGAAAGGTGTGAAAGAAAAATTTTATTTTTCTAAAAATTTGAAGACATCCTGGTTCGTTTTTTACTAGTTTCATATAATCCAGTTATTATAATCACCAGAAAAACTTTTAATGTCAAATTTATTCAGTTAATAGTCAATTTTATTCTATATGTGAAAATTATTAACAGATCGCAGCCGCCAGGGATTGAACCCATGATCTGTAATGTTTTTGCTATTAACTGCCTCTTAGGTACGATCACTCTAGACCGATACGCTAAGTTGGCTGTTAAGCAAGTATCAAATGAATCATGGTTTTTCAATTCTTGTGTGGTTGTTGCTATTATTTTTTTCGTACAGAAGAAGGTGAAATTGCATTATGGTGAATAAATTCAATTTTTTAGTAATCATCATTCGTCCTCCATTTTTTACATTTTTCCATTTTTTACATTTTACCTTACCCAAGAAAATTTTTCAGAACCGATTCTGACAACACTTGTTCTAGAACAGGTTCTTCGGTAACCATACACTATAACACTTTAATTATTCAGAACAAGTTAAGTTAAAATAAGTGTGAAGCTTGTTCTCTGCAATCAAAGTTTCATAATATTTTGTTTCTCAGGAATTAAAAAAAAAATTGTGTGTCAAAGAAATTAAAAAAAAAAAGTATAAATTTATTTTTGTTAACCAAAAAAACACGAAATTCTAGTAAAATAGCATGATATAATCGTTAAAATTGTTGAAACCAAGGTGAGTAAATTAAATTTTCAAAGTCTGGGTCGGGTCAAATACTAATAATATTATGTTTTTTATTTGCAGAAAATCCATGTTCTGGTATGTCATTATTGTAAGGCCCAAAATGCAACTTTGGAGGCGAAAAAGGATAAATGTGTGTTAAAAATATGTAAATATTCCATGGGGGGGGGGGGGGGGGGGGTGAAATAAAGCCATAGGCAATAAGGCCACGTGGCTTTTTTCTCAATTCAGTGGGAAATAAGGTCATTTGGCCTTATTACCAAGACGATTGAGCAATAAAGTCATATTGATTTTGAAACCAAAGTGGAAATAAATTTCCACAAAAATCCTGCTATTATTGCTTTTTTGTAAAATTAATTTATGGAGTTTGTAATGCCTAAGCCCGGCCCAAGGCCGGATACGCTGAAAACCTTTTTTGTTTGACTACCCGGGAGTTTTATAAGTCACTTATTGTAAGTACGAATCTGGCATCAGATTTTCAAAATTCAAAATGGCGGATCTAACATGGCGCTTTAAACTTTTTGGTCTGGTATTTTTTTGGGTCACTGAATACGAATCTGCTATTAAACTTCTAAAATTCAAAATGGGTGAATCAAAATTTTCTTTTTGTAGGTAAACATACGAATCTGGCATCATACTTTTTAAATTCAAAATGGCGGACTTAATATGACAAATGATATTATCGCTAAATAATACATATTTTTTACATTCAATGTGTTGGAAAGTTTTTATTAACTGAGTCCATTAAATTATTTTTTGAAAAGGAAGAAACATTTCCTTAAAAAATAAAAGAAATCAACAAATATAAAGAAAAATATACAAGTATTTTATTTTTTAATATTACTTTGATTTTTAAATATTATATGCAACAGTGTTACCAGAACTAGCAATTGAATATCTTTTTATAAGAGGTTCTTTCTTATATCTATATATATAAAAGAGTAATGTGACTGACTGACTGACTTATTGACTGATTCATCATCGCCCAGCCCATACCGCTGAAGCTAGAGACTTGAAATTCGGACTGTAGGTTCACCTCCCGGAATATAGATCCACTAAGGCTGGATTTTTGCCAGTGTTGATTCTAAGGGGGTAAAAAGGGTAAAAAACTGTACTTTTGGTACTTTTTTATATCTCCTGAAATAATGGTCATAGAGACTTGAAATTTGGACTGTATGTTCAGCTCCCGGAACATAGATACCCTAAGGCCGGATTTTTTCCAGTGTTGATTCTAAGAGGGTAAAAAGGGTGAAAAACTGTACTTTTGGTACTTTTTATATCTCCTGAAATAATGGTCATAGAGACTTGAAATTTGGAAAGTATGTTCACCTCCCGGAATGTGGATCAAGTAAGGTGGGATTTTTTTTTAATGTTGATTCTAAGGGGGTAAAAAGGGTAAAAAACTGTACTTTTGATACTTTTTATATTTCCTGAAATAATGGTCATAGAGACTTGAAATTTGGAATGTATGTTTAACTCCCGGAATATAGATCCACTAAGGATGGATTTCTGCCAATGTTGATTCTAAGGGGGTAAAACGGGTAAAAAACTGTACTTTTGGTACCTTTTATATTTCCTTAAAAAATGGTCACAAAAACTTGAAATTTGGATTGTATGTTCACCTCCCGGAATATCGATCCACTAAGGCTGGATTTTTGCAAATGTTGATTCTAAGGGGGTAAAAAGGGAAAAAACTGTACTTTTGGTACCTTTTATATTCCCTTAAATAATGGTACTAGAAACTTGAAATTTGCAATGAAGGTTCACCTCCCGAAAAAAAATTCACTAAGGCTGGGGTTTTGCCAATGTTGATTCAACGGGGGTAAAATGGGTAAAAAAGTGTACTTTTGGTACTTTTATCATTTACTGGAATAATGGTCATACAAACTTAAAATTTGGAATGTACGATCCTTTGCCGAAAAAAACAAATTTTGAAAATTTGGATTCTAGGGGGGTAAAAGGGCTAAAAAGTGTACTTTTAGTACTTTTTGTTATTTCTTAAAATAATGGGCATAGAAACTTGAAATTTGAAATATAAAATCCTTCAATGAAAAAAAAAAATTCTGGAAAAAGTACTTTTTGGAAATTGCGTTTCATAGGGGGGTACCTTTTATAAAAAATACTTTTTATATAAAGTACCTTTTATAAAAAGTACCTTTTATAAAAAGTACCTTTTATAAAAAGTACCTTTTATATAAAGTACCTTTTATAAAAAGTACCTTTTATAAACAGAACCTTTAAAAAAAGTACCTTTTATAAAAAGTACCTTTTATAAAAAGTGCTTTTTATAAAAAGTACCTTTTATAAAAAGTACCTTTTATAAAAAGTACCTTTTATAAAAAGTACCTTTTATAAAAAGTACCTTTTATAAAAAGTACCTTTTATAAAAAGTACCTTTTATAAAAAGTACCTTTTATAAAAAGTACCTTTTATAAAAAGTACCTTTTATAAAAAGTACCTTTTATAAAAAGTACCTTTTATAAAAAGTACCTTTTATAAAAAGTACCTTTTATAAAAAGTACTTTTTATAAAAAGTACCTTTTATAAAAAGTACCTTTTATAAAAAGTACCTTTTAAAAAAAGTACCTTTTATAAAAAGTACATTTTATAAAAAGTACCTTTTATAAAAAGTACCTTTTATGAAAAGTACCTTTTATAAAAAGTTCCTTTTATTAGAAGTACCTTTTATAAAAAGTACCTTTTATAAAAAGTACCTTTTATAAAAAGTACCTTTTATAAAAAGTACCTTTTATAAAAAGTACCTTTTATAAAAAGTACCTTTTAAAAAAAGTACCTTTTATAAAAAGTACCTTTTATAAAAAAGTGCCTTTTATAGAAAGTACCTTTTATAAAAAGTACCTTTTATAAAAAGTACCTTTTATAAAAAGTACCTTGTGTAAAAAGTACCTTTAATAAAAAGTACCTTTTACAAAAAGTGCCGAAAGAGCGCTTTTTTGTACTTTTTATTTCCTGAAATAATAATCATAGAAACTTTTTATATTTTCTGAAAAAATGGTACTAGAACCTTAAAATTTTTAATGTAGGAGAATTTGGTAAAAAAACATTTTATTCAAATTACTTTATGGAAATTCCGCTTCTTAGTAGGGTAAAATGGATAAAAAAGTGTATTTTCGGCACTTAAAATTTTCTGACATAATGGTTCTAGAAACTTAAAATTAGGAATGTAAAATCCACTTTTAATATTTGCTGAAACAATGATCCTAGAAAATTGAAATATAGAATGTAGAATCCTTCGGTGAAGAAAAAACATTATGGAAATTGTACTTTTTGGAAATTCCGTTTCTAACGGGGGTAAGTGTAATTTTAGTACTTTTTTTTTGTTTTATAATAATGACCTTAGAAGCTTGAGTTTTGGAATGTATGGTCCTTCGATGAAAAGAACACCGTTTTCGGATGTGTAAAAAATGTTTTTTGATACTTTTTAAATCAAACTTACATGGAACGAAAGGAAATGGAATTGGAACGGGGAACGAAATGGAATAGCGCGGGGAACAATATGGAATGATACTTTTTATTAAAATTTTTTTGTAATGAACATTATGTTTCTTCATATTTTTTCTCTCGATATATTTTTTCACTCAAACTTATTTTAAATTTCTTTTTTCACTGAAATATTTATTTACTCAAAATCCAAAAACCCGATATAAGGGCTCGGAAATTTCACCGTAACGAACATGATAACGTATCAGCGAAGTTATTCAAATATTATTGTTTAATTATTTATTGAAATATTATTTTATGAAAAACTTAATCGCCCACAAGTAAATAAAACAATGACTACTTAGGGGATTTTTTTTTAAATCGGTAGAGTAATCCGGATCCTTCTATTATCCGGTATTCAATACAACCGGTAACGAAGTACCGGGATGGTAAGCTAGTTTTTTATAATAAAGCAAAGATTTTGCAATATTTGTGGAACTGCCGGTGCGTCATTGAATCTTTTTTCAAGGAACCTGTCCACCCTCCATTTCAAATTTTAAATCTGACAGATTAGTACTAAGTGGCTCATAAAACTCCCGGGTATCGAGTTTAACTTAAATGCGACAACTTAAAAAATAAATCATTGCCACATAGGATCCGCCATTTTGAATTTTTGAAATCTGAATAAAAATTCGAAATCAGCGTCCCAAATAACCCCCGTATAACAAGTTTCAAGAAATCGAAATTAAAAAAAAAAATAAATGTCATATTGGATCCGCCATTTTGAATTTTGGAAATCTAAATTCAGAATCGTGTTTACACTCAAAAAAATAAACTGGTAAAACGCCTGGTAAAATGCCTTGTAATCCCGTTCTACCAATATTTAACAATTTTCCTTGTTTTTTAACAAAAAATCTTGTACTTTGCTCAAACGAGAACTATATATACTATTTTATTGGTAATTTTACAAGTTTATTTTTGTAATTATATTCTACCATTTTGAAAGGTTATTTTACAAAAAAAAAAAAAAACTGTAATTTTACAACAAAGTTTTTATTACGAGGATTCTACACTCAAAAAAATAAACTGGTAAAACGCCTGGTAAAATGCCTTGTAATCCCGTTCTACCAATATTTAACAATTTTCCTTGTTTTTTCACAAAAAATCTTGTACTTTGCTCAAACGAGAACTACAGTTTTATTGGTAATTTTCAAGGTTGGCAATCGATACCCACCCAGAATTACGGTATTTGGTTATTGTACGGCAACCAATAAAGATATGGACATTTTTAAAAGCAATTATGAAAGTAGATGAAATTTCTAGTATTTTTGATGTCTTACTTCGTGTTTGTACCGGTTCATTTTCGTTATATAGGCCAATACCTTTAAAATACCGTTTAAAACGGTATTATAAAGGTATTGGCCTATATTTCGAATAGCAACCGGTACAAACACGTAGTAACACATCTAAAATACTAGAAATTTAATCGACTTTCATAATTGCTTTTAAAAATTTCCATATCTTTATTGGTTTTGGTACAATAGCCAAATACCGTTATTCTGGGTGGGTATCGATTGCCAACCTTGGTAATTTTACAAGTTTATTTTTGTAATTGTATTCTACAATTTTGAAAGGTTATTTTACAAAAAAAAACTGTAATTTTACAACAAAGTTTTTATTACGAGGATTCTAGTTGAATTACAAAAAAACTGTTTTTTTTTTGTAATTTTTTTTTTTATTGAAAAATATTTTTAAAAAAGTTGAAAAAATTTTGAAAAATTGATAACGAGGATTCTAGTTAATTTACAAAAAACAGTTATTTTACAAAAATGATTTTATTACGAGGATTTATGTTGTTTAACAATAAAAAAAATTGTAAATTTACCATTTTGGTTACCATTTTTTTAAACATATTTACCATTTTTTCTTGTAAGTTTACCATTTTTTTTTTTTCGTTTTTAAAACAATATTTTTACCAATAAAATTGGTTATTTTACCAATTTATGGCGCATTCAAAATTACGAGGAAATCCTCGTAATTTTACGAGAATTTTACCTACGTCATATTTTACGAGAATAGCCTCGTAAAATCACGAGATTTTTTGGTAACTTTACAAGGTTTTTTTTTTGAGTGTAGTTGAATTACAAAAAAAAAACTTTATTTTACAAAAATTATGTTATACGACGATTTATGTTGTTTAATTTTTTTTTGTATTTTACCATTTTTTTTTGTATTTTTCCGGTTTTAAAACAATATTTTTACCAATAAAATTGGTTATTTTACCAATTTTTGGTGCATTCAAAATTACGAGGAAATCCTCGTAATTTTACTAGAATTTTATCTACGTCATATTTTACGAGAATAGCCTCGTAAAATCACGAGATTTATTGGTAACTTTACAAGTTTTTTTTTTTGAGTGTAGTATTTTCGTAAATTGAACTTAACTAAAAAAAGTAGTTAAAACGCTGATTTTAACTAAAAATTTGCTAAAAAGCCAGTAAACTCGAGTTAACAAAAAAAATTTTTGTTAACTTTACAGTTTTATTTTTTTGAGTGTAGCCCACTGAAGTTTTCATTTTTTTTATCAAAGGCGTTTGGAAAACGTCAAAAATACTATAATAAAAACACATCTGAGCTTCAAAATATGATTTGATGTCTTCAGTGAAATTTTATGGCGGTTTTTTTCTTAGAACATTTGAACCCTCTAACTGCCATTTTAAGGGCTCATTTTAGTCCTTTTTCAAAAACTAAACACAGAAGTCTAATGAAACGTCCATTTAGAGGGTTAAAATGTTCTACAAATATTTTCCTCATAAAATTTCACTAGGGGTTGTCAAATGGTCAAAGTTTGTGCGACATGCGCAAAATGCTTAAAAAGGGTCAAGTATTAACAATCAATGTGAGTTACTTTTTTTTACCAAAGCAGTGTTAACAAATATCGACGAAAAACAGTGCAAATATACCTTTGAGCTTAAAATGATGTTCTGATTTGTTTTATAAAATTTTATGATGATTCTTTTCTTTGACCAAATTAACACTGTAGCTCCCTTTTTAAGGGGTCATTTTTGTCCTTTTTTAAAATAAATACAAAAAAGTCTATAAAAAAGGCAGTTAGAGTGTTAAAATGTTTTACAAATATTTCCTGCTTCAAATTTTACTAGGGCACTGAGTCAGAAAGTTCGGCATAAAGAAAATGCAAAAAAATTTTAAAGTATTTAAATTTTTTTTTTTATTTTTATTTTGGGCCGAAATAAAAATAAAAAAGTTTTATAAATATAAAATTGTTTTGCTTAAGTGCAAAAAGCATATAACAAAAATTATTTGGTTTTGGTAGCCAAAAACGTCTCGGTAAATTTTGTTGTTACAGTTTAAAAGCAGTACTGCTCCATTAAAATAACTCCAAACCATCAATACCAATAGCACAGACAAATACAGACTCGACAGTAGAGTTTTGGGGGGGAAATCAACCTAATTTGCGGGGTAAAACAAATCAATTTTTTTTACTTTTAACAAAACATGGCAACTCTTTCTACGAATTAGGTAGGAAAAGGACAACAAATGCTATTAGTCAGTCATCTCTTTCTCTTGATACATTTCTGCGGGGGTTTTTTTTTTCATATTGTCTTAAAAGATTTGGTTTTTTGAATAAGCTTTTAAAAAATATTAACTAAAATAAATACAAAATAATAAAAAACAATAAAATATCTAATAAAGAATTTATTACTTCTCAGTAACTAAGAAAAAAAATCAAAGAATGTATAAAGTAAGTAGACATTTTTGTTTTAACTAACAATTCACTCCACCATGAAACAGTTTTTTTTTACAAATGCTAAAACTATTTTATATATAAAATTATTAATAAAATTATTTGCGATAAATTTAATAAAGCCAAAGTAAAGGATCCCAAGTTTCTTCAATATCTATAAAAATTGTGTGACGCAAGAGGTGTTTTGTGTGCATTAATTTTTAGGAAAAAAAATGATGTTTTTTACTTTCCGCAAACGTTTGGGAACTTATCTATCGAGTAACCGAAAAATGCATTAAAATAAATAAATAAAAATTGTTCCAAATTATTCCCTAATAAGCTCTAGTAAATCTGCGGATCATGGAAACAAATATATTCTCATAAATTCACATTTTATGAAATAGAAAAACAATACGAAAATGTTTCATCAAACGTATTGCCTATAAGGAAACTATTGTTGTGGTAACTCTCTGGTTCTTATTGCTGAAGACACTTCCTTTTGGAAATCTCGTGTCTCGAAGGGGAAACTTGCAAGAAATAGAAGTATGTTTAAAAATAAATATTTTTATATAAAAAGAAAATATCAAAATATGGTAGGGAGTATGAAAGGATGAAATAAAAATAGAATCAAAATCAAATATAAAATCCCGTAACGGTCTGTAAAGAATAATTGTTCCTCCTTGTGTTTTCGTACAACAAAAACAACTCCACGCTACGTTTGGGTACGGTTTCAGGTGGCTAACTCAGCCTTTATCATTTATAAATCTACCTTGGATGATCCCTTGCTTTTGTATTGCTAACTTTTGTTGCCACTTTCAAGTTTTTATGTTTAACCACTAAAAGCTTTTTTAGTCTTGCGGTAACATGACACAGAAGTAAGAAAAGCTGGGAAGCATTCAGTATTTTCCAGTGTTTTTACTATTAGAAATATACATGTAGCGAATTTAACTTACTGAAAGTGTTAGGGCCCATCAGACGACAGACAAATCTTACAATTTGTCTTCAAACCGTTAATTTTTTTCTGAAAATATTTGCGAACACACATCTGAACACATACTCTTTATTATTAGAGCCATTTGCATTCGGTCGTTAGACAAATTGTTGTCTGTCGTCTGATTGGCGCTTTATAATTCTTAAATTTTGAATCTACTTAATTGGGCAGTACTCAATACTTCCCAGCTTTTCTTACTTTTGTGTCACGTTACTGCAAGACTAAACGGCCCAACAGTTTCGACGTATCGTATCGTAACGTGGTTCAGTGCTGGAAAGTATTGTGTATTGACATATTCAGTACAGGCAAATTTTAAAGTTTTCAGTGCCTACAATAAGTACAATTGTAAGCACCAATGGTTTTAACTTTGAAAAAATGTTTTTTAAGGTGCGTACAGACGACGCAATATAATGCACAATATGCAAGTATATTGATCGTGTGTGGGTAAGATTGACCATTGTACAATCGTCAATATTACCCACACACCATCAATATAATTGAATATTGTACATAATATTGCGTCGTCTGTATGTACCTTTATAATTTTTAACCCATTGTAGGGACCGAAATACTTAAAATTGGACTTTACTGAATTTGTCAATACTCAATACTTCCACAACCACGTTACGATACGATACGTCGAAACTGTCGGGCTCTTAAATAAGCCTTAAATAAACACACCATATTTTTGGTAAGACAACTTCACGTACAAAACAAAACAAAAAAGAAATGCAAAATAAAAAGTCGATATTATAAATTAAAATGTTAAAAATGTGTAAAACACGCTAAAACTCGTGTAAAATTTGCCTTACAATTTTGTCATTCCGTCGCCTTAGAATTGTATTGCTCTATAGGATGGTAAAAACCCCATCCTATGGAGCAAACCAATTCTCAGGTGACGATTTATGAATAAGAAAAAAGTGATTGATTATATTTAATAAAAAAAATCGTTTGGGGGTAAGTTCAACATTTGTATACCCTCCAACTACTGCATGGGGTACGTATACTCCTTTGTCATCGAAATATCAGTCTTGGATTCCATTAAGAACATATATTATCAATCAGTGTTCGAATCTAAGACATTCTAGTAATGTTCGTCTGTGAAAGGCAAGATGCAGTCTAAACTACATAGATGTAATTCTTTAACAACAAAGCTTACATGTCATAAGAGCAGCATACCGAAAAGACTCCCAGCATATTAAAACTTTGTGTATTGACTAAGGGGTCTTTCTATGTCGCGTGAATTTTTTACTTTGTAGGGGTCACGACATCTTTCGAGTGGGCTGGGGTTCAAAGTTAAAAAGTTTTTCTAAAATATCTTAAAAAGTACATATCCAATTTAGATGAAATTTGTATCATTCGAAAGCTTGAACAAATTCCTTGGCATATTTCTTTGCATGGAAAAATTTCATTAACCCGTTAAGCGCCGAAACGCGATTTTTTTTTTTTTATTATCTTACAAATGTTACCTATACCTATGAGGTCATAAAAAGTACACACATATGTGTAGATGATTTCCGTAGCTTTCAGTTGGTCTTTCATTCTCATCTCTAACTTTTCTAATACCAGATATATAAAGGGATAAAGTTTTGGTGTTTTTTTTTTGTGCTGAACCTATGGAGCAGAAAAGCTTTTTTTTAGCGAAGCCGCTAAAGGAATCTATGGAGTTTGTGTTCCCTAAGCGCGGCCGAAGCTGAACAGCGTTTTTTAGCAAAACCGTTTGGTCTGAACTGATGGAGTTTGTACGCAGAAAAGCTTTATTTAGCGAAGCCGTTTGGGCTGAATTTATGGAGCACCAAAACTTTAACCCTTTATATCTCTGGTGTTACAACAGCAAGAGTCGAATAAAAGTCCACATAAAAGCTTAGGAGCTTGGCTACACACCAATGTGCTATTTTTATCACCTTATATACGTAACATTTGTAAAGCTTTTGAATGATTCTAATGTCATCCAAATCGGATAAGTACTTTTTTTTAGATATTTAAGAAAAACTCTTTAACTTTAACTCTGTGATATCAAAGGTTAAAAATTAAAAAAATTTCGGTATTCTGGTCATTGGCGTAGGAAGCCAACATTTCTGGGGGGGGCTAAAGCCCCCCTAGATTTTTTTGAATTTTTTGGTATTTTTTTTTAATAGAAAAACCCAGACCAATTCCTAAAGCGTTCCCTTTAACATGCGTCTAGGTGTCCTAGCAGCGATTAAAAATCGAAAGCGATTAAAAATCCATAAATTTTTTTTAAACAAATTTTGATGCTGAAGATTTTTCGGAAATTTAGAACTCCCAGATATGTTTTGAGAATGAAAGATTTTTAATGTTTTTCCTATAGTAAAATCATTAGATTCCTATGACTTTCTTCAAGAAAAAGTTCTGATGATTGCAAAAGTTGATGATTATTAGTCAAAATTCTCAGATTCTTTCTTCCAATAACTTTTGTCTATAAAAAACCCCTGTGAATTTAGAAAATTTTTTAAATCAAAATGGTAAAATGCTTTCCTGAAGTTAAAACCCTAAGACTCGGTAAAGTTTTTATTACTGACAAAAACATCAAATTCATATAAAAACTTTTTTCAATAATTCAGACTATTTTTCAATGGGAAAAACTATTAGATCTAATATAATAATCATTACGAGTCCTTAACACTCGTATAATAATCATAACGAGTCCTAAAGACTCATTATTATTATTTATTGTTGCAAAAATTAATGAAATCATTAAATTAAAAAAAAAAAAATTGTGATTGGTTAAAATTCTGGGGGGGGCTAAAATTGTTCTGGGGGGATTAAGCCCCACCAGAGAGGGCTATCTACGCCTATGATTCTGGTTGAGTTCCAAGACCAACTGAAAAATTATCGGAAAAATTATTAAAAAAAAAGATTATGGTGGAGGATGTTGTTTTACACCTATGTATTTGAAACCTTTTTTAAAATATTTTTTTTTATACATATTTAGAATTATAAAAAATGCATAATGGGATGTACAGACAAAATGGATCTACACTTGATTCCGAAAGATGCCACCAGGTATGTTTTTCTATATATACATTAGAGTGTCCCTTATTTTGGAAATGTTGAGACGGTACCCGCTAATTTTTTTCCATTTGACTTTAAAATAACTCGGGAAAAATTTTACGCCCTACGACCACGCCTTCCCTACGCGACGGGGCCTTAAAAATCATTTTTCCACACA
The DNA here is from genome assembly GCA_963921195.1 of Pegoplata infirma. Taxonomy (NCBI): domain Eukaryota; kingdom Metazoa; phylum Arthropoda; class Insecta; order Diptera; family Anthomyiidae; genus Pegoplata; species Pegoplata infirma. Next base: position 115,564,664 of record OY992536.1, on the reverse strand, counting down.
AACCAAATTTTTTTTTTTATTTTAAATATTTTTGTTATTATTATATTACTTGGTTAGCTTATTCACGACAAAAAATTTGATATTGGTGGGATTAGGATTTCAGCTCTAAAAAATTTTTCGGAAAAAAAAATTAGAGCCGTTGGGGTCCTACGGTAAAAATTTTTAAAAAAATATTTTTTTTAGTTTTGACAAGCAACGGTTTTAGTTGTTATGTTGCTTTTAATGATATATATTCAAAAACAAATATTATTCATATCTGTGACATCTTTATCTTTTTCGAAAAAAAAATTGAGCCGTTGGGGTCCTACGGTAAGAAATTTTTAAAAAATATCTTTTTTTAGTTTTGACAAGCAACGGTTTTAGTTGTTATGTTGTTTTTAATGATATATATCGTGAACCTATATTCAAAATATGCCAACTCAAATTTGACCGAAATGAGTTTCCGATGGAAAATAGCTCCCCTATGCAATACCCATCTGTGGTAAAAATTTCAGAGCAAAAAAAAATTTTTTGTCTTTTTACATCCATTTTTGTTATTCTGCTAACTAAAAGTACATATTTTTTTGGTGAAAATAAATGCCAACTCCCATTGTAAATTTCCAAAAATTTTTCAAAATTTTTTTTAAAAAAAATTAGACCACACATCTTATTGCATTTGCCTTTCTGAACACGAATCTGGTAAAGATTTTGATATCTAATGCCTAGTTTTCGAGATATTGCCATTTTGAAAATATTGGTTAATAGTGTTTGCAAAAAAAAAAATTGCTTTGTATCTGTAACTTTCAAACTATTTATCAGATTGAAACATTATGAGTGGGCAAATAAAGCCAATGATATAAGCTTTCAAAATAGCTAGTTTGGAGTGAGCCTTCTAAAATTAAGCGTGAGTTACAGAGTGCCAAAGTTGACCACCCTGAGATTAAAAGGCTTTCAGAGCTAGTAACTTTTAAAAATATGCTAAGATTTTTATTTTTTTTTAGTTTTTGCAATTACCGCACTAAGGAAAACAAAATCCAAAAAAAAAAAAATTTATAAATATTTAAAAAAAAAATGTATTTTTAGTTTCCGACAAAAAATGCCAACTCTTAAAAAATATTTGTTTTTTGATATAGTAATAAATGCCATCTCAAAAAAATACGCAAACCAGTGCAAAATATGAAATTTTTGGCATAGGTAAAAATTATTTAGAATATTTAAAACATCTTATGGAAGGTACATTGTTTATTTTTACAATAATATCCAAAATAACTAGTTTTTTAGCTCTCCTGAAAAGTAAGCTTTTTCGAGTTGGCATTTATTGAATATAGTTCGACGATATTAAAAAAAAAATATTCATATCTGTAACATCTTTATCGTGTATCGAAAGACATCAACCTTGCATATTTTACCCTTTTTTTAGAACACAATAAAGATGTCACAGATACAAATAATATTTTTTTATGAATATATGTATATAATTTAAAGCAACATATAAGCTAAAATCGTTGCTTGTCAAAACTAAAAAAAAATATTTTTTTAAAAATTTTTTACCGTAGGACCCCTGCGGCTCTAATTTTTTTTTTTTTCGAAATTTTTTTTAGAGCTGAAAGCCTTATCCCACCAAAATCAAATTTTTTGTCGAGAATAAGCTAACCAAATAATACAATAATTAATAACAAAAAAATTAAAAATTTCCGACACAACAAAAAGTCCAGAGGCATTTTTGTAGTTCTTTGTTTCAAGAACTCGTCCGCCAAATACTTGAAAGGCCCCAGAGAAATAGGTTTTTATACCGTCCAACTACAGTACAGGGCTATACTCACTTTGTCATTCCGTGTGTAACGCATCAAAACATCGGTCTAGGACCCCATAAAGTATATTTATGATCAGTGATCGATTCTAAGACATTTTAGCGATCTTTCCGTCCGCCCGTCTGTAGAGGACACGATACAGTCCAAAATAAAAGAGCTAGACTTCCGAAGTTGTTCACGAATATGTCTTATATTCCTAGGCAGGTTAAGTTCGGAAATGGGCAAAATCGGACCAAGGGGAAAAAAGTTCCCCTTTGAGAACTAAACCAACCTAAGAAAACCAGCATTTTTTGCAGGATTTTTTGTACTTTTGCTAAGAAAATGCAACATTCTTATCTTAGAAGAAGTTTAAAATCGCAAGGGGAAGGTGTCCCCTAACGTCTCTCACCAATCCCCCCCAAAAAAAACAAGCCCATCCGTCCATCCATCTGTAGTTAACACGATGCAGTCCAAAATAAAAGAGCTACACTGAAAAAAAACCTTCGTGATAAATGAAATGGATTCATTATTTTGTTTTCATTAAACCAATGAAGGAATTCATAAGCTTAATTAAATATTATGCATTTCATACTTTCATTAAAAAATGTCATTAAATTTTGTTTATCAATTTTTTTGTTGTTTGACGCCTGTCGAGTTGAGTCTGTTTAGTCTGTACTTGGCGCCAAAATGTAGCCAAATAAAGGGCCATTTAGATTGGCAGACTTGTAAAACGACCTGTCAAAAATTCATGCGGAGAGAATTTTTTTCATCGTCTAAACACTCAACATACAAATACGGACAGACTTTTTGCCAATACGGAGAGGAAAATGTTGACATACGGATGTAATTTTTGTGTTTTGAAAAATTTCAAAAAATTACTATTTTCATTAGATCAGGGATGTTTTTTATGTAAACAAAAATACAAATAATAACAACAGCTGTTGTGAAGTGGTGGTAAAAATAAATAAAATTTTATATGGGCTAAATTTTCGGAACAAGTCTAATTGGCAGACATTGGTCCGATTTATTTTTTTTCTATTTTTGAAATAGGGATGATTTAGGTGAGTTCAACAAAGAAACAAAATTGTCGGCGGCCCGTGGTTCCAGAGTTATGGGTCTCCAAAGTTCGGATATCGAATTTAATATATCTTCATCAATAATGGTCCAATCAGACCAAGATTGGTTTCATTCGAAAGCTTATTCAAATACCTTTAATTTGACATTTTAAAAAATTTGGATTCATTAACCCATTGTGAAACAACTCTAAATTTTAGATTTTTCACCCCAAGTTTTTGAAGAAATGGGGTAAAATTTTAAAATTATGCCCTATTAAGGTATTTATTTTTATAACTAGGCTTATAGCTTAGATATTAAGCTTTGATTTGAGCTTTCATTTGACCTTTTAACCCTTATAGAACCGGAGTTATTTACGTTTAAACATTAGAAAACATATTTGAATATATATACCAGACCTCTGTGTAGTTTATTTTTTTTGTCTTAAAAGGTTTTCTGGGTTGCCGGCCTTCGGACGGGCTTAATTTTCATATATTAATTAAGCGGCTTCGCTAAATAAAGTGTTTACGAGTCAATAACTCCGGTTCTATAAGGATTAAAAGGTCCATTAAAAGCTCAAATGAAAGCTTAATATCTAAGCTTTAAATCTCGTCGTATAAATACATGCCTTAATGACACACAATTTTGAAATATAACGCATTTTCTCGAAAAACTTTGGTTTAAAAATCTAAAATTTGGTTTTGTGCCACAATGGGTTAATGGAACCAAATTTTTTTTAAATTTTAAAATAAAGGTATTTGATTAAGCTTTCGAATGAAACCAATCTTGGTCTGATCGGACCAATTTTGATGAAGATATATCAAATTCGATATCCGAACTTTGGAGGCCCATAACTCGGAAACCATGGGCCGCCGACAATTTTTTTTTTTCTTTTTTGGACACAGCACTAAAAGTTCTACCTGTGATGGGGTATCCCACTATTTAATTTGGAAACTAGACCCCTTAGACTAAAAAAGGTATATGGTGTAGTCCACCCAAATATTTCCATTTGTCTTTTGTAGCTCGTGGATTGTGCAATACATTGTTTACATGCGATTTGAATGACCGTCTTTAAAAAAATCAGGTTTATGTCTTTGCTATTTCAATTTATTTTCACACACATTTAAAATTACTAATTTTTATTTATTTTTATAATCTACATAAAGAAAAAAAATCGTAATTTCGGTTAATTTTAAAATTTTAATCGTAAATTAAAAAATATATTTGTGAAATTAACGAAACATTCCTGTTTCTAAGATATAAAATGTTACGAAGGATATTCTTAATTTCGTAAATTTTCAAAAATGTGTTCTAAATTTATTTTTGTAAAATAAACTCGTGTATTTTACAAAAGAAGTAGCTACGAAAGTTTATTTCGTAAAATGTTGCGTGTATTTTTTTCGGTGTAGACAACAATTTTTAATATCGGTTTTTGTCTTAATTTTTTCTTTAATTGGTGTCTTACGAAAAAAGGTATTGGTTATAAATCGGTATTGGTTTTCAAATGAAATTAGTATTAACGGGTGGGTTGTGGTATTGAAAAGGTATTGGAATCCAACCTTGGCCTTAACCCTTTAAGGAGAATACATTTTCAATAGAAGAGATTTCGATTTTCTATTCCGTGATCTGTGAGCTAATAATAAAGTAGTAATGGACACCTAAAGCACCTCCTTCTCCCTTATTTTAATTTTTGAAAAAAATTAAATTTGACAATTACACAGTTGTTGTCAATCCTATTGCGATTTCGCTGTGATTTTTGAAATCTGTTACTCAATAATAGTTATTCTACAAGTATTCGCACCTCTTAACATCTTTCTTAAACCTAACTTCGCTTGACAAGTAAAGATTCCTTTTTTAATCCCAAATTTTCTTTATTTTTTAATATTTTCAGAATGAGAGCAACAAAGAATTCTCCACAATCGGATACTGCCGACCATATCCTACAAACTACCCCAGAAAATATTTTTACAAATGAAAACTACTTAAGTGAAGAAATAAAGAAATTGATAATTGTGTTGTGCCCCTTTTTGGTCCTTATGTTTGGAGGTCCTTAGCGTTGCAAAAAACGCACGATCGATATTTTTGGTATTTGCAACATCCCAAATACGTTTTAAAACGAAATATATTGTTAAAAACTCTGCATAATTTTAAATAAATAAATTTTGTAAAACAAATTTTGTAAAATTAAATTACTTTTTTATTAATTTCTATTATTTACAGCATGTAAATACGAATTCAATTCGACTCTTTTAATGAAATGTATTATGCTTTACTATCTATATTGCTTTACTCTTTTGGATTTAAAACCTTTGTCTATGGCTTTGCTGAGTCAGTCATGTCTATGACAATCAATTTTTTTCCACTCATTGCAATGGGCCAGGCTTCTGATTAGATAGGAGTAAGTTAAATAAAGTCATACAATAGTAAGGAAAACAGCTGGCTTCATCGAAGTATGGCGCTGAATTGAAACCTTATTATCCGCTCTACATCGATCAATATTTTGTGGTGGCTTTGCTCCAGTTTTAGGAATTCTATAAAATAAATCCTTTTAAAAGGAGGCAAACTTACTTGCTGTCTGTCGCTTAATATCTGAAAAGTATTGAGAAAAAATATTTGAATTATTAAATTTAAATATAAACAGCTGGGTGTTAAATTCAGCCGTGCAGAATTTTTTATAACCCTTCGAAATGTAAAAAAAAAGTTTAGAGGGGCTTTTTGGGGGAGGGAAGGCCAGGATACGTTTTGGACACCTTCCTACTCGTTTCGTAACAAATTTATAAAGATTTTTTTAATTAAGCAATACAATTTTACCATTATTTAAGTAAATTTTATATATCTACGCCTACAAAAAAGTGGCGGTCTTAAAAGAAACAAGTAAAAAAGTTAAATTCGGCCTTGCCGAATGTAGTGATACCCTCCACAATTTAAAAAAAAATATTGCAAAAAACTTTAGTTAAAAGGAAATAACTTAAAAAAAAGAAATCCGGGAAAAAAAAATGTTGGTAAAAAAAAAATCCGCGATTTTTTTCTTTTTTTGTCTTACATTTTCGTTCATAACATTTGAACCACTGAACCGATATCGCTCAAATGCAATACCAAACTTCTCGGGAGAACTTCCAATAAATATTTTAAGTTTCAGTCATGTCTGTGCAATATTTTGTCCGATAGAGCATTTTCCACAGACAGACAGACAGACGGACATCGCTAGAATGTCTTAAAATCGATCGGGCATCATGAATATATATACTTCATGGGGTCCCAGACCGATATTTCGATGAGTTGCAAACAGAATGACAAACTTATATATACCCTCTATCACTAAGTGGAGGGTATAAAAACATTTTGTAATCTCCTGAGTTCATGTGCAGGATTTTGTGCTTATTCTGATATAAAAATATTTCATTGTAAAAAAAATTAAATTTTAAGGGAGTTGCCTTAGTTTTACAATGGGAACTTTTTCCCCATGGTCTGATTTTGCCCATTTACGAACTTAGCCAGCTTATGACCATAACAAATATTTGTGCTAAACTGCACTGTCCTCCAAAGAAAAAAAGTCATAACTCCGTTTTTGCAGTTTTGTGAAATTCAGCTTTAACGGTTTTACCTTTTGCGCCAACAAAATAAATATTTTTGTATATCTATACAAATAACATTTACAGTTGAAAATGGGTCTTAAGCTCAACACAAAAATCAGTGGCTCATTTTCAGTTCAAATCCACTCTTATCCCAATTTTGGCACTTGTGACTTTTTAGGACGACGGTGCTGGGGTTTACTTTTCTTGGTTGGACTGCATTGTGTCCTTCTCAGGCGGTTGCTAAAAACAACAACGATATGTAAATAAAACAAGTGATAGTATTAAATTTAGTTGTACCAAACATTTTATAATCTTAAAAAAGTGTTGGTCGTTTTTGAGGTTTAATGGCGTTAGTGGAGTAAAAAATCTATTTTTTAATACACTGGGTACAAGTGCAGAATTTTGAAGTTGTTCTGACAAGAAATGTTTCATTTCCTAACAAAAGTGCTCCTAGTCTGATTTTGCACATTTAAGAACTTAACCAGCCTATGACCATAATTTTTTTTTTGCCAAATTACAGGGTTCTTCCTTTGTTATTTTGGACTGTATTGCTTTAGACACCGACCTTAATTTCGATTCGAAACACACAAAATTAGAAAGTGCGTCATACTGTAGGGTATAAAAAACTATAACTTACTTTGAAAATCTACAGCATTTTTTGTTTTCTTGCTAGCCTTATTATTTCCGGCGCTAAACGCCACCTCCACCGAAGCCACCATCAAGTTAAGTACGATTTACACGTCCCGTATGTACTTGGTTTTTGTATCTAGCATTAACTAAAATACACTACCACCACAAAAACATCTAGACATTTAATTAGTTTCCCTTGTGATATTAACCAATATTAGGCGCAACTTCTTGACCTCCGGATGCTAAATATTGGGAAGCATTAATATAAGTTGACCGAAATCTTTAGAAACAAATATAAAAGCAAAAAGTTAAGTCTAAATCACATCACCATTTTTAATGTTCCTTACCTGTCTTCACTGGCTCTTAAAATTCTTCATTCAAGTCTGGATAAATTCATTTATATAATTTTGTGTTTGCATCATTTGGTTTGTTAAAACTGAGATGCGTTTGTATTTATTTTTTGATTGCATCGTTGTGGTTATATTTTTGATAAATCTTCCGCCTATCCTTGCAACAACGACGTATTTACTTTGGAACCCTTTAACAGGAGTTCCGTCACAACCATTTGGTTTCGATAAGAACATGTTTCAAAATTAGTTTGAATAAATGTCGTGGTGGCTTGTATTTATTCGTGTGTATGTTCATATGTATGTATTTAATGTTGATATTTTATAAACAGATTGTTTGTTTACTTGTTCTTCACTTTGTTCTTTGTTCTACATTAAATTATTTTATATTTTTTCTTGTACTTTCTTGAATTATTAATTAAAATATTATTTTGCGTAACAATGTTGTAAATGTAAACAATTTTTTCTTTGAACACGTGCTTATAATAAGTAGTATATAGCTGTTCACTCTTGCGCATTAATTTGCTCATATAATTTTTTCTTCAATCTTTTTTCTCTTTCCCACCTAATTCGTAGAAAAAAATATAAAACTTGAACATATGGTTCGAAATTACTTTTTTGACAGCTGTCACTTCTGTCGAGTCTGTATTAGTCTGTGCCAATAGCATACAGCATTAGGGTTGCCAGACGGGCTTGATTTGGCTTGATTCATCAAATTTTACACACTTTACCACTAAATTGTCAAGAAAAATCAAGATTTTTTTTTAATCTTTAAATGTAAATGAGTAAAAATAAAAGATCATTTTCAAAAATACTTTTTACTACTAGGTACTCCAATGTCACTTTTATTTCATAAATAACAAGCGAGAAGAGTATTTTATGGAACTGATTTTTCCTATATAAATCCAGTTGCGCGATAAATTTTGGCTTTGAATTCTTTACCAATATTCTGTATAAAGAATATTTCAAAAATAATCTGATTCCAAATTTATTATTATCACTAAAAAATTTGCAAAAGTTAATTAACTAAAATCAGCAAAAAAAAATAAGTTTTACTAAAAATTTAAAAAAATGTTTGTAGAACGCATTCAAAATTTGCTGAAATTGACAAACTTTTTTGCTGTTTTTCGTAGGGCAGCGATTTATTTTATTTTCAATTCCCGATTTTTTTTAAAATTATTTAAGTCTCACAAAATTTGTTTTGTAACCTTTTTTGATTGCATTTTGGATTATAAAAAGTTCATTAAACACAAACGCAACATTTTCTTAGTATATATTTTTTTTAAATACCGATTTTTGATTGCACAGATTAAAAATGCTTTAATAAAAAATCAAACTTTTTCCAATTCCCGACAATTTTTTTGTTAGGCTTTCGAAGACCGCTTTAGTATTACTTAATTTAAATGAAATTGGATTAAAAAAGTACTTTTTTTAAATACTAAAATTTCTAATGTCATGAAAAGTCAAGCTTTTTTATCTAGATGTCAAGATAAATCAAGCTTATTTTTCTAAATTTCAAGCTTTTTACCATTTTCGATCTGGCAAGCCTATACAGCATTGAAACAAAAGAAAACTACGATGTGGTAAAATCAATGGCCCTTACCACAAGAAAACAAAAAGTCTATTTTAACAATAGTTTTATTTTAAATTTCAAATTTTCAATAGAGTTTTTGTAGGTAAAACAGCAACATTTATTATTTTTTTAATAAAATAGAGATATAAGTGCAGTTTGATTCAGAATCAAAAAATGAGCTGCCATCATTATCGAAAAGACCTCGAACCATGTAATACAAAATCTTTTCTTTTGTTACATGTGAAAAAATTATTAAATTATTATTCAATTTTATTAAATTTAAATTAAAAAGATTAATCACCTAGCTGTAGAAAATGTAAAAAAAGTATAATTTTAAAGTATTAAAATTTGTGTAGAATATAAAAAAAATAGTATGTGCAAATTTTACAACTTTACTTTTTGTTAGCATTTTACATAGTCCTAATGTATTTTTTGGCTTTGACGACCCCCAGTAAAATTTGAAAATCAAGGAAAAGAATTATCATAAAATTTTAAAACACACATCAGAACATAATTTTTTAGCTCAAAAGTATACATATATTCACTGTTTTTTGTCGATATTTGTTAACACTGCTTTGGTAAAAAAAAGTAACAAACATTGATTGTTTATACTTGACCCTTTTTAAGCATTTTGCGCATGTCGCACAAACTTTGACCATTTGACAACCCCTTGTAAAATTTTATGAGGAAAATATTTGTAAAACATTTTAACCCTCTAATTCAATGGTTCTCAAACGGGGGGGTCGCGAAAAGTTTAGTAAACATCATGCTAAAATTATTAAAATTAAAATTTTTAAAATATAAAAGCAAAGCATAATTTTTGGTAATTGCTGAAAATATAAAAATATACGGCTACGTCAGGATCTGCCAATGTAGGCCTATTTTTAGCTTTTCAGCTTATCATTGGGCTTTAAAAAACTCTGGATTATGCAAAGCATAATTTTTGGTAATTGCTGAAAGTATAAAAATACACGGCTACGTTAGGATCTGCCAATGTAGGCCTATCTTTAGCTTTTCAGGTTATCAGTGGGCTTCAAAAAACTCTGGAAAATGTTAACCCCTTTTTCCTTTCGTCTAAGGGTGGACTTTACACCGAAAAATCCAGGTCCATGTGGATCTTATGTTACGTACTAGCATGCCAAAAAATACAATTCTACCATAATTCATATTATTTTTCAGTCCAAAGTCTAACAATTTTAAATCCGACAACTTTAGGATTTGCTCGATCTTCAATACTATTAACACAGACTAATCGACATAAGCGACAGGTGTCAAAAAAGTAGTTCTAAATATGGTTAATTTTTTCAAATTATTCTACGAATTAGAATAGAAAGTGAAAGCTAATATAACGCGCCATAAGAAAAATTTATGCCAGATCGGTTTTTATTGTTTCACTCACTAGAAAGTGTTGCCATGTTAGCGTAAAAATTAATAAAAACCGCTCTGTTTTCTCCTAAAACCGCTTAGTTTTTCACCATTTTTTGTTATAAAACTCATTGGCGTAGGAAGCCAACATTTTTTTGAATTTTTTGTTTTTTTTTTAATAGAAAACCCCAGACCTATTTCTGAAGCGTTCCCTATATCATGTGTCTAGGTGTCCTAGAAACGAATGCCCTCCGAAAGCGGTTAAAAATTCATATTTTTTTTAAACAAATTTTGATTCTGAAGATTTTTCGGAAATTTAGAACTCCCAGATATGTTATGAAAATGAAAGATTTTTAATGTTTTTCCTATAGTAAAATCATTAGATTACTATGATTTTTTTCAAGAAAAAGTTCTGATGCTTGCAAAAGTTGATGATTATTAGTCAAAATTCTCAGATTCTTTCTTCCAATAACTTTTGTCTATAAAAAACCACTTAGAATTTATAAACTTTTTTAAATCAAAGAACTTAAAATGTTTTCCTGAAGTTAAAATCCTAAGATTCGGTAAAGTTTTTATTACTGACAAAAACATCAGATTCATATAAAAACTTTTTGCAATAATTCAGACTATTTTTCAATAGGAAAAACTATTAGATCTAATATAATAATCATTACGAGTCCTTAAGACTCGTAGAATAATCATAACGAGTCCTAAAGACTCATTATTATTATTTATTGTTGCAAAAATTAATGAAATCATTAAATTATTAAAAAAAAATTGTGAATGATTAAAATTCTGGGGGGGGCTAAAATTATTCTGGGGGGGGCTAAGCCCCCCCCAGACAGGGCTATCTACGCCAATGATAAAACTCTACTGTCGAGTCTGTATATAGTCTGTGCTATTAACTTGGCCATTTTCAGCTTCATAGCTCGTTAGGGCTTCAAAATAAGCTTAAATGTTTCAAAAGCATAATTTTAAAATCTGACTACTTCAGGATATGATCGCCAGGACTACAAAGCATCTTTGCTTATTTAGGGACTTTGAAAACAGCTAAAATGTTTAAAAACTGTCTGTCAATATTTAGATCTAGCCCACATAAAAACGTCTCCTTTAAATTTGGCAAAAACTACTCTTAAAACCGTATTACAATAAGTATGCTTTCTAAATTTAGCAGGAAAAAGCCAGTTCTACTTGTAGTCTCCATACAAACCACCCTTCCAATGTTCGTAAAAATATCTCAAAATTCATGAAAAGGAAATATTTAACAAAAATGTTGGTTGGGTTTGTTAAACGTGTACTTTGGTAACCTTTTCAAATCTGATTATAATTGGACCATTTTGAGTTAGTTTACAATAAAAATTTAGCTCGACATTCAGTAAAGTCGGTCTATTAGCAGTAAAAAAGCCTATTTCCCTAAATTTTCGCTTCTTTGTGTTTCTTACACTAATTTAAGATCTCAAAAAATAGAAATCCAATCAGTCCATTTTTGGACTTGAGACCCATTTTCGGGAAAACCTGGTGTAGAGTATAATATGGTCGGTTTTAACCGAGTTTAATTTTCTCACTTGTTTTTTGAGGTGGGGGATCGCGAGAAATTTCAAATATTGAAAATGGGTCGCGACGCAAAAGTTGGTGAGAAGCTCTGCTCTATTTGGACCTTTTATTAGACTTCTGTGTTTAGTTGTTGAAAAAGGACTAAAATGACCCCTTAAAATGGCAGTAAGAGGGTTAGAATGTTCTAAGAAAAGAACCGCCATACAATTTCACTGCAGACATCAAACCATATTTTTAAGCTCAGATGTGTTTTTATTATAGTATTTTTGACATTTTCTAAACGCATTTGATAAAAAAATGAAAACTTCAGTGGGCTTTAAAAAAGAAATCCGAACTGACTTTGCAAAACCCTTTGGTGATTTTGTCCAGTTGATGGTCTACTTTCATATGGCGTTGAAGCCATTGGGCTCAAAGCGATGACCCAAAATTTGTTGCACAGTGTAATCGAACGAAACAGATAATTCTCAATTTTACAAACAATTTTGAAATGCGAAAAAGTACGTTTTGTTCTGCGGCTCCACAGATAATTCTGTAAATTTACAGTTTTTTTATTGAAATCATTTTACAGAGTTTTCTTCGTAAAATAACAAAGTCTTGCTGATTCGAAATCTATAATATTTTCTGCTAGCTTAGCAGAGTATCTCTGTAAAAAGTAAAAAAATACTAATTTCGCGATATCTCGTATAAACATAAACGGTATTTGCAGTTCTCAACGAATTTTCAAATTTGGTATGAATAATCATCGGACCTCAACTTAATTCGTACATTCAAAATAGTGACTCTGTTAAAAACTCTGTAAAATAACTGTAATCTCAATTCGACAGATATTTGACAAAGTTATCTGTCGAAATACAGATTTTAAGAATATACTTTGTATTTTCTTGTTACCGAAAAACGAAATTTTATCTGTAATTTTACTTTGTAATCTCTACTTTACAGATAATAAACAGTTTTTTGTTAAAATACAGATTTTATAAAAATACTTGTGTTTTTTTCTCGTAACCAAAATACAAAATTTCAACTGTAATTTTATTTATTGCTCTGTAATAATAAGACCTGGTAAATTTTACGAGGATGTCGTCATTGGCGTAGGAAGCCAACATTTCTGGGGTGGGGCTAAAGCCCCCCTAGATTTTTTTTAATTTTTTGGTATTTTTTTTTTTACACTAAAAAAATGATGTTAGTAAAATCAACTGAAAATGTCAGTTAAAATAACTACTTTGTATGTTGTTTTGGGGTCAATTACTTTTTCAGTTAAATCAACTAACAATGTTAGTTATTTTATTTTATGTAATCAATATATAATTTTTTTTTCAAAAAATATTTTTGGTTGCCTAATGTGTGCCGACAATACGATTTGCGGCCAATACCCTGTTCACACTTGGTTAAAAAAGAGTTAAATATTTTTTTTTATTCTATTGTCATACTATTTTATACAATTTAAAAAAAACAAGTAGCAAATCTACACAACACTTCTTCTTTGCAATCTGCGCTGACTAGTCCTTTCGTATTTTTGCTTAAAAAAATTTGCAAAAAAACCAAAAAAAAGTAATCAAAAAAACTTTAGGTATAACTGCAGGCAAGTGTTGGAGGATAAAATATTACAAACAAAAATTTATATATTGAATGTTAATTCTGTTGTAAATATAAACACCCGAATTTGTTTTAACAATATTAATCACTTTATCATGTAGCTCAACGTTTGAACCGTGTTAAAACAGCACCTTTGGCTATTTACTTACGTGCTTCAAGTTTTCAAGAAACGTTACAAATATTTAGCAACCCAAAAAAAAAAACAAATAGAAAAAGGGAATGCTAATGAAAAGGGTGTAAATAAAAAGAATAATTAATATAAATTTTAATTGCTAATAAAAAGAAAGAAAAGCAAAATGAAAAAGGATACACAAAGATGAGGAAACCCTTCTGGTCAAAATGTCTAGGAAGGAAAAAAAAATAAAAAATGATTTTAGTTCCGCTAGGAACTTTTTGTGTTGTGCTTTATTTTGTGTTTTTTTCTAAACTGACATTTAGTTTGATTTACGTTTGTATATATTTTTTTTCTGTTATATTATTTTGCTAAATTTACATGCATAAGCAGCGTAAATAAATGAACACAAGTCGTCGGCACGTAATAATCATAAACTTGGCACAATTTGTAACCATCATTTAAAAATGCCTTAACTTAACGTAAATCTTAGCAACAATTATCCATTACTGCAGCCAACATCACCAGTTCTAACAAAAGTAGTGGTATTTTTAATGGCCCGTAGTATTAATGTTTTTCAATCCAGAGTTGCCAGGTATGTTTTTTATACCCCCTAAATTAGTAATCAAGTGCATAATCCCCCAGTTGCTGTAATATAAAAGTCGTTATTTTTATACCCTCCAACTACAGTATGGGGGTATACTCACTTTGTCATTCCGTGTGTAACGCATCAAAATATCGGTCTAGGACCCCAAGACATTTTAGCAATGTCCGTCCGTCTGTAGTTAACACGATGCAGTCCAAAATAAAAGAACTAGACTCCCGACATTTGGCACGAATATGTCTTATGTTCCTAGGCAGGTTAAGTTCGTAAATGAGCAAAATCGGACCAGGGAGAAAAAAGTTCCCCCTTGAAGAACTAAACCAACCTCTGAAAAATACCATATTTTTACATGATTTTTTGTTGGAAAAATGCAACATTTTTATGCCACAAGAAGTTCAAAGTCCTGCATTTGGACCCAGAGAATTAGAAAATGTGTTTTTTTTGGTCCGCCCCCCCTTTTATGGGCGTGGAATAAAACATTATTTTTAAATAATGATAATCTTGTATTTCTTTAGTGCAAAAAGCATAAGTATGAATTTTTAAACACATATTCGAAGGGAAATTTGCCCCCCCCCAATTACCACTACCAACCTCATGACCCCCCAAAAAAAAAACGCCCCTGCATTTTTTTTTGTTTTTTTTTGCATGTTTGAGGGTAGAAAAAATTCGGCACAGCCGAATTTAACACTCTTACTTGTTTTGAGTAGGGTTGCCATCCGTCCTCTTTTCCCCGGACACCGTCCTCTTTTTTAGGGCGTCCGGGGCAGTCCTACTTCTTTTTTAGAAAGTGTCCGGGGTTGTCCTCCTTTTTTCCTCATAATTTTTTTTTGTATTGTTTAATGTTCGAATTATTGGCATCGCTGTATTTTCGCTTACCAGCAGTAATGCCAACTTTTTGAGAGCAAAACGAGCACAGAAATAAAAAACACTTAAAAACTCGTATATTTCGAGTAAAAAAGCACTTTATGTAGAGCGAAAATTACTACGTTATTATCAGCTGGTGTGTCGTAAAGTTGGCTCTCCGAGAAAAGAAGAAGAAGAAAAAAATTTGTAAATCAAAAATTTCCATTTCAAAATTTTCTAAATGATTTTAAGCAAATTTTATTTGAATTTCCAAAAATTGTATTTCACAAATTCCCAATTGTATTTCAAATTTGTATTTTAAAATTTTCTAAATGCTTTTTAAAAATTCCATTTCATAAATTTCAAATTGTATTTCAAAAATTTCCATTTATAAATTCTGATTATTTTTTTTATAAAAAAATAAAAATTGTTTTATTCGACCTTTAAAAAATTATATTTTGAGTTGGTTTATTCTAGCTCGAGGTCATTATTTCCTTTACTAATTAAAACTTTGATATTCTCATAGAATAATTTTCAAGAAAATTATTTTTCTGTTTTAAATTTGTTTATGTTGGTCATTTTTTGCAAGACTTTATCGACACGTCCATTAAGTCTTGTAAAATGACCAACATAAATAAATTTAAAACAGAAAAATATTTGTCTTGAAAATCATTCCATGAGAATATCATAGTTTTAGTAAAGGAAATAATGACCTCGGGCTAGAATAAACCTACTCAAAATATTTCCATTTATATTTAAAAATTTTCTAAATGCTTTTCAGAAAATTCTTATTAAGTATATGTCAAATTTGTATTTCAAAATTTTTCAGAAAATTTTAATATACAAAAAAAAAATTTTGATATACAAAAAAAAAAAATTTTGATATACAAAAAAAAAAAATTTTAATATACAAAAAAAAAAAAATTTGAAAAGCAGTTACATAATTTTTAAATCAAAATTGAAATTTTTGAATTACAATTAAAATATCTGAACTTATTTAAATTCAAAAATAATTTTGTTAAAATTATTTAGAAAAGTTTGAAATGAAAATGGAAATTTTTGAAAAACAAATGGAATTTTCTGAAAAGCATTTAGAAAATGTTAAAATACAAATAGAAAACTCTGATATACATTGAAAATTTTTTACTTATATTTAGAAATTTTTTAAATATAACTGGAAATTTTTTAATTATAAATAGATATTTCCAAAATATAATTGAATGGATATATCCAAAATATTGAAATATAATTGGAAATATATTTTTTTAGTGGAAAAAATATTTTTTTTTAAAAAAAAATATTTTTTTTTGCATATTGTATTGCGCTGTTGACTTTTTTCAAATTAATTTATTTAAAAAAACTGTCCTCTTTTTTAGGTCAAATGTCCTCGTTTTTTGAGGTTGACGTCCTCTTTTTCTCAAAATGCAAATGGCAACCCTAGTTTTGAGTGAAAAAAGTACTACAAGAAAATATCTTACATTAACATTTTTTTAATGAGAAAAGTGTCGCAGAATGTGATATTTTCTTAAAAATATCCCATTTACATTAAGTGAATGTATAGTAGAGTTGGGGCGGAGCGCGAAACGCTTTTTCGCAAATTTCACTTCGGAGCTATGTGGAATATGTAGAAATAGATGCCATCTTGGGGTACCTATCCAGTTCTGAAATTTTCCCATTTCAAAGCCAAAGAGCATTTAAAAAAAAAAAAAAAAAAAAACTCAAATTTGATTAGATCTTCTTAATTTTAGATTTTATGTGCTATAATAAATCACATCTCTTTAGATTTTAAATATCAGCTTTATAGGATACTAGCTGTTTTGCACCCGGCGTTGCCCGGGTTGAAAAACATATATAATCAATGAGTTATTTATTAGTCAGTTTAATTACTGCTTCGTGACTTGAGGTTTGGTCGATTTTTTCGATTTTTCTCAGCGTGGGGAACATGGTATGTATGTATTCCTCCGTCATGGGAACAATCCTAATATTAATGTATTTCTTTAATATTTATTAATGTATTTCTTTAATGGCTTTTAAAAGGAACCTACAGTTCCCTCCTCGGTTAGCACTTTATGTGGTGAAAACTTCAATAAAGACATAACTTTCACTGAAGTTCAAGTGGGAGTGGCATGTAACGCATTTAGTTAAATTTTGGTCTCATGTGAACTATAGTTCCCCTATTGGTTAGCTGGTGAAAAAAATTGCAATTAAATTTGCTCAGCAGTTTTTCCATGTTCGCGGAACAGGCAGACATAACTCTCACTAAAGTACAAAGGGGCGTGCCATTATATGCCTTTTTATCAGTCGCTGTTTAATATTGCCTACAAAGTGGCGTGCCATTATACAGAAAAAAATATTTTTTAATTTAATACAAAGGGGTGCTGCATTTTAAGCCCCTTGGCCCGATCGACACGGTAAATACCATCTATGGTGAAAATTGTTTTTAAATTTGTTTCACCATTAACGCGTGAATACGGATCAGACAAAAATAAATTGTCTATAGTTTCCGCCTCAATAAGTACTAAATAGCTGTGGTAAAAATTATAATAACATCGGGTTTTCCGTTTAAGCGTGATTACGTAAAGGCAGAATAAACTTTCAGTACATTGCAAAAGACGTTGCAGTTGATACAGACTAAAGTTCCCGCCTTTGTTAGTACTGTCTTTGGAAAATGTTTTGTTAAAATCGGCTTAGTAGTTTAAGCGTTATTAAGGAACAGACCTAATCTAATAAAATAAAAAGGGGCGTGCTATATTATTTTTTATTTAAATCGGTATAGTCGTTTAAGCATGATTACGGAACATTCCGAAAAACGTTCAGTATAGTACAAAGGGGCGTGTCAAAGAGGCGTGACATTTTCCGCCTCTTTGTGCAAATGCGCTCTATTTATAATCTATAGTTTTCTCTTCGGTTAGTACTATCATTGGTAAAAATTTCACTAAAATCGGTTCAGCCGTTTATGCGTGATTACAGAACAGGAAGAAATAACGTTCAATGTAATACAAAGGGGCGTGCCATTTTACGCCTTCTTTTTTGATCGCCCTCTATTGTGGCTCATAGTTTTCGCTTCGGTTAATACTATCTGTGGTGAAAATTTCATGAAAAACAGCTCAGCCGTTTAAGCGTAATTGCGGAAAAGCAAGAAATAACTTGCAGCGTAATAAAAAGGGGAGTGACATTTTACGCCCCTTGTTTCCATCGCCCTCTATTGTGGCTCATAATTTCCGCCTCGGTTAGTACTATCTGTGCCCGAGTAAAAATTTTTATATGATGCAATATATATTGATATGTAATACAATATATAATTAAACGCAATTTGATCCGAAAAATGGTGGATGTTTTTGCATTAAAAATATGAATTTGTATAAAATATGATTTGATTTCATCCGAGTTTTGACCAGACATTGCCATATATTAGTGGATCTAATTAGATCTAATTGCATAAAAACATGTAAAATCCTGGTGTTTTTTGGTTTGGGTTGAGTTACACCACAGGTCAACGATACATTCACCAAACATATAATTTTCTTAAACAAAAAAATGTTCGGGTACGCTTCGAACCAGATAGGTGATATACATAACCCTAACAAGGAAATGTTTAGGAACATTTTAAAAAGTTTCTTATACTTTGCCTTAAAAACTTAGAAAATTGATGGTTAAATGGAAACATATAGTGTTATATATGGAACAGAATAGGATATATATAATTTTATATTAAATTATACAGAAAAACAAATTTTGTATTGACCCTCATGTAATTTTATATAATTATATCAACCGTACACCTTTTAATCCGAATCATGATTCAATTATATATTACTACATATGACTGCATTAAAAAAATTTAGAAAATATCTCACGGATGTATAATCATATATAATTTATTATGTTTGTATCAAGTTATATATTGTAATATATGTTTATTTTTACTCGGGTGGTAAAAATTTCAGTGAAATCGGTAAAATCGCTTTTCAGTGATTGCGGAATAGGCAGACATAGTTTCTGTATAGTACAAAGGGGCGTGGCATTTTACCCCCATTTTTCCGATCGCGGATTTTTCTATCTCTGGTGAAAATTTCATGAAAATCGATTCAGCCGTTTTTCTGTTGTTGTCTAACAGGCAGATATAGCTTTAACATGGTACAAAGGGGCGTGGCATTTTACGCCCCTTTGTCCGATTGCGGTCGCTTATGGCCTATAGTTCCGGCCTCGGTTAGTACTATCTGTGGAGAAAATTTCATGAAAATGGGTTAAGCCTTTCTTTACTTATTGCGGAACAGGCAGATATGGCTTCAGCATGGTACAAAGGGCGTGGCATTTTACCCCCATTTTTTCCGATCGCGGATTTTTCTATCTCTGGTGAAAATTTCATGAAAATCGATTCAGCCGTTTTTCCGTTGTTGCCGGACAGGCAGATATATCTTTAACATGGTACAAAGGGGCGTGGCATTTTACGCCCCTTTATCCGATCGCTGTCGCTTACAGCCTATAGTTCCCGCCTCGGTTAGTACTATCTGTGGTGAAAATTTCATGAAAATGGGTTAAGCCGTTCTTTACTTATTGCGGAACAGGCAGATATAGCTTCAGCATGGTACAGAGGGGCGTGGCATTTTACGCCCCTTTGGCCGATCGCGGTCTCTTATGGCCTATAGTTCCCGCCTCGGTTAGTACTATCTGTGGTGAAAATTTCATGAAAATCGGTTAAGCCGTTCTTTACTTATTGCGGAACAGACAGACAGACAGTAAGACAGACAGACAAACCAACAATCAGATTTATAATATTAATAGGGATTTTCAATAAAGTGGTTCATACCCAGCAAAATTTGGCATTACCAGTAATGGGTTTTGTAATCCGAAACAACTGTTAATAAGTAGCTACTTATTGAATGAAACACTAATTATAAGGGTTCAAGTTGAAAAAATGCAGAAGAAAAATTGAATTTCTAAAAATTATAGACATTTCTGGTATTTCCTATACCGGTTTCAAACACCCCAGTTAGTGTCATCATCAGTAGGATTTTAAATGTCGGTTTGTCTTGTTAATGAAAACTGTTTTTTATATATGTGAATATTTTTAGTTTCTACAGAATAAATTTTGACAGTTTCCAACACTACAATTCTATTTCTAGCAATCTCAACCTCACTTCATACTTTCTTTCAACTTTTTTGTCTCTTACATTATTTTGCAAGGGTTACCAACATGATCTGGAATTGCAGACACAAATGAAGGAATTTGCATTTTCTGTTTCGGAGACGTGCCTAATGGCGACATATTTTGTCAGTAATTTTATTTGATTTTTTTCTGTAAGTACAGATCGAGCACGGGCTCTAATTATATTTGTTATAAGGGTTCAAGTTGAAAAAATGCAGAAGAAAAATTGAATTTCTAAAAATTATAGACATTTTTGGTATTTCCTATACCGGTTTCAAACACCCCAGTTAGTGTCATCATCAGTAGGATTTTAAATGTCAGTTTGTCTTGTTAATGAAAACTGTTTTTTTATATATGTGAATATTTTTAGTTTCTACAGAATAAATTTTGACAGTTTCCAACACTACAATTCTATTTCTAGCAATCTCAACCTCACTTCATACTTTCTTAACTAATTATTTTAACAAGGGCGTGAGACAAAAATAATTAGTGAAGAGTATGGAGTTAAATAAGTAGTTACTGACTCGGATTACTAATATGGAGTAAAAACCCATAACCAATAAGAAGTAAAATAATTAGTTAATTAAAACACTTAAAATTTAAATTGTTTTTACTAAAAATAAAAAATTGAGTAATTTTTATTAAGTTTTTAAGTACTTTTTAAGTTAATGGAGTTGTAAAGGTTAAAAAATGCAAGTGCAAGGAGATATTATTACTTGAAAGTACTTTTATAGCATATTACTGAAAAGTAGTTACTTTTAGGCTTAAAATAATGTTAATGGTAATGTGTACTCATTATAAATAATGTACTTGGTAATCATTACTTTTCACAACTCATTACCATGTTTTTGCTGGGTAGAAACAAAAGATGGATTTTTATATGGGCCACCCGGAAAATATATTAAGCACCATAAGAAAATAACACGTGATTTTTTTCAGAATTTTTCACTAAGCTTTAGGGGTCGCTACCGGGCTCTAAACATTGGGCCTAAAAAAAAGTTCACACAATGAAAAAAAAAATCAATTATATTATATTCGATTTTTATTATAATTCAGGCTGGTTGGGGTCTTACTCTAAAATTTTTTCCAAAATTTTTTTTTTTCAGTTTTTATAAGCTTAGTAATAGAGTTTAAGTTGGTCTTGATAGTATATTCAGCTTAAAAATTTTTATTTATTCTGAAACAACGTTCACTTGCGTCCAAAACTTAAAATTGATATTTTCAAAAACAAAAACAATGAAAAATTTTTTTTTTAATATCCCTTTGTTATTTTTCGCAAGTTAACGATATTTCAGAACAAACTAAATTTTTTATACAGAATGTATTACCATTACATCCCAGCAAAATTTTCGGTTGCAAAGAACCGATTGTGGAACAACTTATACTTCCCTAGAACCTGTTCTAATTCTTGTGCAACACCGATTCTTTTTACAAAGGGATTGTCCCAAAAGCAACAGGTGTTTGTAAGCAAAATTAGAACATATTTTTGTTCCTCGGAATCGGTTCTAGAAGTGAAATTTGGAACAGAAATAAGAATTAAAGAAATATATTGATTTGCATTAATTTGTTTAAAAAAGATAAAAACAATCATATATAAATGGAATATTTACATTTTTTTAACACATATTTATCCTGTTTCGCCTCCAAAGTTGCATTTTGGGCCTTACAATAATGACATACCAGAACATGGATTTTCTGCAAACAAAAATAAAAAACATAATATTATTAGTATTTGATCCGACCCAGACAATGAAAATGCAATTTACTCACCTTTGTTTCAACAATTTTCACGATTATATCCTGCTATTTTAATAGAATTTCGCGTTTTTTCTTGGTTAACAAAAATAAATTGATATTTATTTTTTTAATTTTTTTGACACATATGTTTTTTTTAATTCCTGAGAACCAAAATGTTATGAAACTTTGATTGCAGAGAACAGGCTTCAGAATAGTTTTCACTTAACTTGTTCTGAATAATTAAAGTGTAATAGTGTATGGTTACCGAAGAACCTGTTCTAGAACAAGTGTTGTCAGAATCGGTTCTGAAAAATTTTCCTGGGATATTATGTAAGATTATTAAAAATAAAATTTTGAAAAATTTTTAGAGTAAGACCCCAACCATCCAAATTTTTTTTTGTGGTCACTTTTGGAACTGATGTACTTTTTGTCGTTAGTAAGCTAATCAAGCTAAATAATAATAAAAATAAAAATCGATTTTTTTTTTAGATTTAGCGACCCCTAAACCTTAATGAAAAAATTTTAAAAAAATCACGTGTTATTTTTTCACGGTGCTTAATATATATCGGCCATTTCATGAGAGAAATACTCTATGGGCCTATATAAAGATTTCACTTTTGAGTTCGCCAAAATTAAAAAAAACTCGCGATTTTTTCTATTTTTTAATTTTCGAAAAACCAAAAAGTCTGTCAAAAGTGTCTCACTCTAAAAATCCATATCTTTAGTAATTCTTAATGGAGCTGTATGCTGAAAAACGTGTTGGGATAAGACTACCACTTCCACTTAAAAAAAAAATACAAAAACATATTTTTAGCAAAATAAGCTGCATTTTTCCGCAGTTGCATTTTTCAAATGCATTTTTCGCTGATTTGAGTATCATCCGATTTAATTTTTGTTAGCATTTTTGGAAAATTTAGAATTTTTACTTTAAATTGGCATCCTCAAATATCTGGGACGCGCCCTTTTATTATGTTGATTTTTTTTTTTTAAAACTTCTTCCAAAATTTTTCTTTAATAAAGGGAAAGAATTTCAAATATTAAGTTTTAAACTTTTTTTTTATAAGGTAGAAATCGTACATACATATGTATAACTTTAATGAGACATATATTCTGTTGTACCGATTATATCTGAATGATTTTAAAAGCATTTTAATGTTATTATTATTTTATTTAAATTAAAAATTAAATAAAAATGCATTTTGTTATTCAGTGCAATCACCTTAAGAAAACATACTACAAAAAATTATGTTTGGCAAAATAAACTGCATTTCAAATGCATTTTTCGCCGATTTGATAACCATGCGATTTTTTTTTTAAGCATTTTTAGAAAATAATAATTTTTTCTTTAACCCATTTCTTATCAGCGCACAGTGTATCCTGTAGAAGAAACACCCGGTCATTTTTTCGCTGTATTTTTTAATAAAAAGGTCTTTTTTGTATGTTTTTGGGGACTTTGACTTCGAATTTGACAAAAACAAACAAAAAAAAATAAAAAATACAATCTTTTTTTTGCAATTTTGCAATATTCGCGTTCATTACAGGCAAGCCATTATAATTTTCTTTAAGAACTGCTTCAAATCCAAAAGTTAAACTAAAAAAAAAAATAAAATTGGTTCAAATATGTAAAAAAAACTCTACACTGAAAAAAAACAAAATTTTAGGTTAGAATAAAAAATTACCCAAGTTCTTTCAATCATTATGGAATGAAAATTCGTTGAAACAAAGCCAAGTTCTTCTTGATATGGATAGAAGACAATTGAGAATGGTAATTAATTTGATTACAGGCCACAACACCCTGGGTAAACATTATTGGCGTTTATCAAAACATCGAAGTGGAATGCATAGATGCAACTATTGATTTTTATCTAAGAAGAAGGGGAAACTGGAATCATAATGGGCCACAAGTCGGCCTCTATGGGCATTGGTTTATGCCAATGCCATCCACCATAACCTAACCTAACCTAAGTTCTTTCAAAAAAGTATGAACAGGAAACTAAAGGTGCTTACGTCCTCTTTAATTTCCATATAGGTTTTATGCCCATATTTCGATCCACCCATATAAGCTTACAATGTTTGCTGGGTTAATTAATGTTTAGCTCTTTTTATGAATTAAAATAATCATAATAATAAAATACTTTTTAAATCATTCAGATATAATCACTATAACAGAATATATGTCTCATTAAAGTTATGTACACTCAAAAAAAAAAGTTTGTAAAATTACAAGTAAAAGGTCTTGTAATTCTATTTTACTAATATTTTTGTCTTTTTACAAAAATTGTGGTTTATTTAATAAAACGTAAAGTACAGCTTGCTTTGTAATTTTACTATTATATATTGGTAAATTTATTTTACAATTTTTTTAGGTAAATTTACAAAAAAGTGAATTATTTTACAAATTAAAAAAATATTACAAAGTGTTTAGTTTTTTACACAAGAAAACTGTAATTGTACAACAAAATTTTACTTGATGTTATTTAGTCTTTCTACCAAAAAAATATTTTATTACAACTATTTTTTTTAAGATCGTTTACAAGGTTTTCAGTTTGGAATGTATGTATTGAAAAGTACAAAATACCAATGTAATTTTACAAAACTTATTTTATTACTAGAATTAATGTAGTTTTACAACAAAAAAAAAATAATTATTTAACAATAGGACACGCAAAAATTTTCTAAGTTCAGATTTTTTTTTTGCGTTGTGGAGTAAAAAATTTAGTTAAAAATAATTTTTTATAAAAATAAAATTTCATGAAAAAAAATTTTGGAAATTTTTTAAGTTCCGGACACAAACATTTTTCAACTAATTGTAAGCTTTAGTAAAAAAAAAAAAATATTTTTGCACCATTTTTTGGTAATTTGCGTTAAGTAAAATACCACAATTTTTATGTGTTTCTACTATATAATTGTTCTAGTTTTTTTTTGTATTTTTACAATTTTTTTGGTAATTTTACCATATTTTTTTGATATTTTTTTTTTAATTTGGCACCTAAAATGTCAATAAAAAGCTGCCAATTATGAAAAATTAAGTTTTTCTTATTTTAACAGGTACTTAAACATCCAATCTACAATATCCACAATTTTTTTTCCCGATTTTTTAAAAATACTTGTGAAAATAATTAAAAATTCTAAAAAAAATTGTTATTTTTCGACTAATTTTCCTGAAAATATAAGGAATTTCTTGTGTACCCTCCTTCGCAATTCTCATATGTTCTACTTAAGAAAAACGAAATGCCGAAAAAAATAAGAAAGTGGAGTGTTATACTTTAAAAAGTTCAAGTGAAAAGTGTTCAAATAAAAAAAACATTTCAGGTTGTTGAAGTGTTTGTTACTCCTGCTGCCGAAGAAGGAAAAATAAGATGCACCAATGGAAAAAACCTTTAAATTTACAAAACAAATATGTAAAAAAAAAAACAAATTTTTTGTAAATTTACAAAACAAATATAAAAATTTAAAAAAAAATTGTATATTTTGAGGATGTTTATTCTGGCTCGAGGTCATTATTTTCTTTACTAATTAAAACCATGATATTCTCATAGCATAATTTTCAAGAAAATTATTTTTTGTTTTAAATTTATTTATGTTGGTCATTTTTGCAAGACTTAATCGACACGTGTTTCGGAATTTGTCAAGATTCCATTGTCAAGATTATTTAGCAAAAATAGAAACGATTTACTACAAAGTAGCAAACGAGTCTAATGACAAATCGTTTGGTGCACAAACTAGCAAATTAATACATATTCGCCTCTATTCTCAATGAGAATTAGGAAGACGAAGAAATTGTACCATGCTAATAAGGCAACGATTATCAATAACCAACAAAAATATTTAAAACAATTTTACATACGATAGTCCATTGGACTACAACAATATGTTTTTTGTGTTTTTGTTGTAACAAATACTCCATATTAGGGTTATTCATCACATGGCGTGCCAACCATTATGTTCAAATTCTGATTAATTTTTATTAAAAAATAAAAATTGTTTTATTCGACCTTTAAAATATTATATTTTGAGGATGTTTATTCTGGCTCGAGGTCATTATTTTCTTTACTAATTAAAACCATGATATTCTCATAGCATAATTTTCAAGAAAATTATTTTTTGTTTTAAATTTATTTATGTTGGTCATTTTTGCAAGACTTAATCGACACGTGTTTCGGAATTTGTCAAGATTCCATTGTCAAGATTATTTAGCAAAAATAGAAACGATTTACTACAAAGTAGCAAACGAGTCTAATGACAAATCGTTTGGTGCACAAACTAGCAAATTAATACATATTCGCCTCTATTCTCAATGAGAATTAGGAAGACGAAGAAATTGTACCATGCTAATAAGGCAACGATTATCAATAACCAACAAAAATATTTAAAACAATTTTACATACGATAGTCCATTGGACTACAACAATATGTTTTTTGTGTTTTTGTTGTAACAAATACTCCATATTAGGGTTATTCATCACATGGCGTGCCAACCATTATGTTCAAATTCTGATTAATTTTTATTAAAAAATAAAAATTGTTTTATTCGACCTTTAAAATATTATATTTTGAGGATGTTTATTCTGGCTCGAGGTCATTATTTTCTTTACTAATTAAAACCATGATATTCTCATAGCATAATTTTCAAGAAAATTATTTTTTGTTTTAAATTTATTTATGTTGGTCATTTTTGCAAGACTTAATCGACACGTGTTTCGGAATTTGTCAAGATTCCATTGTCAAGATTATTTAGCAAAAATAGAAACGATTTACTACAAAGTAGCAAACGAGTCTAATGACAAATCGTTTGGTGCACAAACTAGCAAATTAATACATATTCGCCTCTATTCTCAATGAGAATTAGGAAGACGAAGAAATTGTACCATGCTAATAAGGCAACGATTATCAATAACCAACAAAAATATTTAAAACAATTTTACATACGATAGTCCATTGGACTACAACAATATGTTTTTTGTGTTTTTGTTGTAACAAATACTCCATATTAGGGTTATTCATCACATGGCGTGCCAACCATTATGTTCAAATTCTGATTAATTTTTATTAAAAAATAAAAATTGTTTTATTCGACCTTTAAAATATTATATTTTGAGGATGTTTATTCTGGCTCGAGGTCATTATTTTCTTTACTAATTAAAACCATGATATTCTCATAGCATAATTTTCAAGAAAATTATTTTTTGTTTTAAATTTATTTATGTTGGTCATTTTTGCAAGACTTAATCGACACGTGTTTCGGAATTTGTCAAGATTCCATTGTCAAGATTATTTAGCAAAAATAGAAACGATTTACTACAAAGTAGCAAACGAGTCTAATGACAAATCGTTTGGTGCACAAACTAGCAAATTAATACATATTCGCCTCTATTCTCAATGAGAATTAGGAAGACGAAGAAATTGTACCATGCTAATAAGGCAACGATTATCAATAACCAACAAAAATATTTAAAACAATTTTACATACGATAGTCCATTGGACTACAACAATATGTTTTTTGTGTTTTTGTTGTAACAAATACTCCATATTAGGGTTATTCATCACATGGCGTGCCAACCATTATGTTCAAATTCTGATTAATTTTTATTAAAAAATAAAAATTGTTTTATTCGACCTTTAAAATATTATATTTTGAGGATGTTTATTCTGGCTCGAGGTCATTATTTTCTTTACTAATTAAAACCATGATATTCTCATAGCATAATTTTCAAGAAAATTATTTTTTGTTTTAAATTTATTTATGTTGGTCATTTTTGCAAGACTTAATCGACACGTGTTTCGGAATTTGTCAAGATTCCATTGTCAAGATTATTTAGCAAAAATAGAAACGATTTACTACAAAGTAGCAAACGAGTCTAATGACAAATCGTTTGGTGCACAAACTAGCAAATTAATACATATTCGCCTCTATTCTCAATGAGAATTAGGAAGACGAAGAAATTGTACCATGCTAATAAGGCAACGATTATCAATAACCAACAAAAATATTTAAAACAATTTTACATACGATAGTCCATTGGACTACAACAATATGTTTTTTGTGTTTTTGTTGTAACAAATACTCCATATTAGGGTTATTCATCACATGGCGTGCCAACCATTATGTTCAAATTCTGATTAATTTTTATTAAAAAATAAAAATTGTTTTATTCGACCTTTAAAATATTATATTTTGAGGATGTTTATTCTGGCTCGAGGCTCGAATCTTGACAAATTCCGAAACACGTGTCGATTAAGTCTTGCAAAAATGACCAACATAAATAAATTTAAAACAAAAAATAATTTTCTTGAAAATTATTCTATGAGAATATCATGGTTTTAATTAGTAAAGAAAATAATGACCTCGAGCCAGAATAAACATCCTCAAAATATAATATTTTAAAGGTCGAATAAAACAATTTTTTAATAAAAATTAATCAGAATTTGAACATAATGGTTGGCACGCCATGTGATGAATAACCCTAATATGGAGTATTTGTTACAACAAAAACACAAAAAACATATTGTTGTAGTCCAATGGACTATCGTATGTAAAATTGTTTTAAATATTTTTGTTGGTTATTGATAATCGTTGCCTTATTAGCATGGTACAATTTCTTCGTCTTCCTAATTCTCATTGAGAATAGAGGCGAATATGTATTAATTTGCTAGTTTGTGCACCAAACGATTTGTCATTAGACTCGTTTGCTACTTTGTAGTAAATCGTTTCTATTTTTGCTAAATAATCTTGACAATGGAATCTTGACAAATTCCGAAACACGTGTCGATTAAGTCTTGCAAAAATGACCAACATAAATAAATTTAAAACAAAAAATAATTTTCTTGAAAATTATGCTATGAGAATATCATGGTTTTAATTAGTAAAGAAAATAATGACCTCGAGCCAGAATAAACATCCTCAAAATATAATATTTTAAAGGTCGAATAAAACAATTTTTATTTTTTAATAAAAATTAATCAGAATTTGAACATAATGGTTGGCACGCCATGTGATGAATAACCCTAATATGGAGTATTTGTTACAACAAAAACACAAAAAATATATTGTTGTAGTCCAATGGACTATCGTATGTAAAATTGTTTTAAATATTTTTGTTGGTTATTGATAATCGTTGCCTTATTAGCATGGTACAATTTCTTCGTCTTCCTAATTCTCATTGAGAATAGAGGCGAATATGTATTAATTTGCTAGTTTGTGCACCAAACGATTTGTCATTAGACTCGTTTGCTACTTTGTAGTAAATCGTTTCTATTTTTGCTAAATAATCTTGACAATGGAATCTTGACAAATTCCGAAACACGTGTCGATTAAGTCTTGCAAAAATGACCAACATAAATAAATTTAAAACAAAAAATAATTTTCTTGAAAATTATGCTATGAGAATATCATGGTTTTAATTAGTAAAGAAAATAATGACCTCGAGCCAGAATAAACATCCTCAAAATATAATATTTTAAAGGTCGAATAAAACAATTTTTATTTTTTAATAAAAATTAATCAGAATTTGAACATAATGGTTGGCACGCCATGTGATGAATAACCCTAATATGGAGTATTTGTTACAACAAAAACACAAAAAACATATTGTTGTAGTCCAATGGACTATCGTATGTAAAATTGTTTTAAATATTTTTGTTGGTTATTGATAATCGTTGCCTTATTAGCATGGTACAATTTCTTCGTCTTCCTAATTCTCATTGAGAATAGAGGCGAATATGTATTAATTTGCTAGTTTGTGCACCAAACGATTTGTCATTAGACTCGTTTGCTACTTTGTAGTAAATCGTTTCTATTTTTGCTAAATAATCTTGACAATGGAATCTTGACAAATTCCGAAACACGTGTCGATTAAGTCTTGCAAAAATGACCAACATAAATAAATTTAAAACAAAAAATAATTTTCTTGAAAATTATGCTATGAGAATATCATGGTTTTAATTAGTAAAGAAAATAATGACCTCGAGCCAGAATAAACATCCTCAAAATATAATATTTTAAAGGTCGAATAAAACAATTTTTATTTTTTAATAAAAATTAATCAGAATTTGAACATAATGGTTGGCACGCCATGTGATGAATAACCCTAATATGGAGTATTTGTTACAACAAAAACACAAAAAACATATTGTTGTAGTCCAATGGACTATCGTATGTAAAATTGTTTTAAATATTTTTGTTGGTTATTGATAATCGTTGCCTTATTAGCATGGTACAATTTCTTCGTCTTCCTAATTCTCATTGAGAATAGAGGCGAATATGTATTAATTTGCTAGTTTGTGCACCAAACGATTTGTCATTAGACTCGTTTGCTACTTTGTAGTAAATCGTTTCTATTTTTGCTAAATAATCTTGACAATGGAATCTTGACAAATTCCGAAACACGTGTCGATTAAGTCTTGCAAAAATGACCAACATAAATAAATTTAAAACAAAAAATAATTTTCTTGAAAATTATGCTATGAGAATATCATGGTTTTAATTAGTAAAGAAAATAATGACCTCGAGCCAGAATAAACATCCTCAAAATATAATATTTTAAAGGTCGAATAAAACAATTTTTATTTTTTAATAAAAATTAATCAGAATTTAAAAAATTGTATACTTACGAAAAAAGTTGTAATTTTACAAAAATTAAGTAGAAAATACAAAAACAATATTGTAAATTTAAAAATTTTTTAGTTAAACTACTGTTTTTACGGCAAAAAAATTTAGAAAAAATGGTATATATACAATAAAAGTTGTAAATTTACCACTTTTTATTGTAAATATACAAGTTTTTTGCCACAAAAAACAGTAGTTTAACCAAACAATTTGTAATTTTACAATTTTGGTTTTTGATTTTCTACTTTATTTTGTAAATTTACAACTTTTTTTGTAAGTTTACATTTTTTGGGAAATTTTAATTTTTTTTTTGCAAATTTACAATTTTTATTGTAAATTTACATTTTCTTTTGTTAAATCAATTTACAAATTATCCCCGTAACATTACGGGGATTCTTGCTAGTACATATTTTACAAAACCTGCCCCGTAAAATCACGGGGATTTTATATCATTTTACAAACTTTTTTTTTTGAGTGTATACGATTGCTACCTAATTTTTTTTTCTCTTTAATAAAGAAAAATTTTGGAAGAAGTTTCTTTTAAAAAAAATAACATAGTAAAAGGGCGCGTTTCACAGGTTTGAGGATGCCAATTTAAAGTTAAAATTCTAAATTTTCTAAAAATGTTAACAAAAAATAAATCGGATGATACTCAAATCGGCGAAAAATGCATTTGAAAAATGCAACTGCGGAAAAATGCTGTTTATTTTACCAAAAATATTTTTTTGTAATTTTTTTCTTAAAGAAGACAACAGTCTTATTCAAATACGAATTACTAAAGATATGGCTTTTTTAATTGAGACACTTTTGACTGATTTTTTGGTTTTTTCAAAAATTAAGAAATCGAATAAAATCGAGAGTTTTTTGAATTTTGGCGAATTCAAAAGTGAAATTTTAAATGGGCCCATAAAGCATTTCTCTGCAAAATATTAGAAAAATCTAAGGACCG
This sequence comes from Pegoplata infirma, assembly GCA_963921195.1. Classification (NCBI taxonomy): domain Eukaryota; kingdom Metazoa; phylum Arthropoda; class Insecta; order Diptera; family Anthomyiidae; genus Pegoplata; species Pegoplata infirma. The sequence goes on along the minus strand of OY992536.1, from coordinate 115,533,205 downwards.
TCGGTCAAAAAGTCGACATTTTTGGGCGGTCTCTCATGGAATGGCCGATATATATTCCGGGTGACCCATACAAAAATCCAAAAAAAAAGTGCCATATATGAGCCAGCCAAATATTCAACCACCAAAACCAAGAGGTGGAAAAATATGCATAAAAAACCCGAGAATCAACTTTTTGCAATATTGTAAAAAAATCACGTCTAAATTGTAAAATATACAGGGTATTCACTTCAGAATTTTTTGACCCTTGCAACAGTGCAATATTGCAACATTTTTTTTTAAAAAAAATTTTTAATAAAATTTTTATTTTTCTATTACCTTTTATATGATGTGTAGTTGCAAGAAAAGATTTGCAATTTATTTTAATATAAATACAATTGCTTTTATTCACAAAGAAACATGCAAAAAAAGTTGCAATTTTGACATTGCGCAATTTTGCAAGACTAAAATTTCTGACGTGAATTCCATTATAATGTTTTTCTTTCCGACTTGTAAAAAATACTAACCAAGGATTCCAAAACCAAAAAACTACAAAATTTTTAAACGGCGTGTGGACCGATCTCAATTAACGATATTGGAGACTAATAAATTTATTTTATTTTTTTTAAGAATTTTGCATTTTTTATACAAATGGTTTTGGAATCCTTATGTGGCCAGTTTTTCAAGTCGAGAGGAAAACAAGTTGAAAAGTAAAATTCGACTTTCCCGAATCAATGAATATACTCCACAATGCACTTTTTTAAGTGACAGAAAAATGTTCTAACGTGAAAAAAATTTACAATTTTAATTATATATTTATTTTATTTTGAGTATAAAACTTTTTTATTCATTTTAGTAAAAACAATAATACAAATTTTTTTTTTGAATATAAAATATTTTTCGAGAGTAATTTTTATTATAGTGTTAAACTATTTTTAAATGACAAAAATATATTTTAAATTATTTTTGTGACTTCCCGAGTAAAAAAAAAATTGTATGCTAAAACATGCTATCTTATAAAATTATATATTATTCATTAAATCTGATATTGTTAAATTTCATCCGAAAATTGGCCAGGCCAAAGTAATCTCATAACATCTTATAATATCTGAACTTACAGTTTATTATTTGATTGTATGTAATTTCATCCGGAAATTGGCCACGCCAAAGTTATCCCAAATTACCTGATATCATGATTATATATTAAATATGATGTGATATGATGTAATTTCATAATAAAAAATTGTTTTGTAAAATTAGCAATAAAATCTACTGATTTTTTAGTTTTGTCAATTATCGTTTTTTTTTTAATTTTGTCTCAATCGTTTTAATTAGAAAAAAACACAAAAAAAATTGACACTTTAAAAAAAAATCTTAAGAAAGTTTTCTTGAATAAAGGAAAGCAAACTATTTCTGTAAAATTACTAAATAATCTCCTTAAAATAGGTTAAAAATATGTTTAAAAATATTGTTTTGCTTGCATAAAAAAACAGAAATAAAATTAAGACTCTAAAAAACACTTAAAAAAAAAATTTGCTGAAAAAATAATGACAGCAAACTTTTTCTGTATAATTAACAAATAATCTGCTAATAATAAAAAAAAAAAAAACTTGTCGAATTACTACAAAAAGTCTCGTAATCCCATTTTACTTATATTTAACAGTTTTCCTTGTTTTTTAACAAAAAATTTTCGGTCGAAATTTAAATTTATTTTGTAATTTTACAGTTTTTCTTGTAATTTAACAAATTTCCAAGATTTTTTACAAAAAAAATTTAGTAAATTTACGAGAATTTCTTGTAAGTTTTATTTCGTCAAAAAAGTTGTAAATTTACAACAAAATTATTGGTAAAAATCTTGTAAAATTACAAAAAAGTTAGTAATTTTTGCTATTAATTCTCGTAAAATAGGAGGTAGCACAAAATCTAGTAAAATCACGAAATCTTCTTGTAAGTTTTATTGCGTCAAAAAAATTGTGAATTTAAAATTTTTTTGGTAAAAAGCTTGTAAAATTACAAAATTATTGGTAAAAAGCTTGTAAAATAACAAGAAACTCTTGTCAAATAGGAGGTAGCAAAAAAAAGTTTTGCTACTTTTGTTTTACAAGTTTTTTTGAGTGTATGCTTAAAAATATTTTGAGATTCAGTAAACGGCAAATTTATTTTAAAAAACCAATTTTATAAAACTGAATGACCGAGATTTTAGTAAAAATATCCATTTTAGCAGAAAAATCTGCTGAAAGTTTGCTAAATCAAATTGAAAGTCGCTTTAAAGATTTTGTGACTGTTTTTTTTAGTGCAATAACCACTACTGATTTCACCATGTTATTGAAAATTCCCCCTACATCTAAAAAATAATTTTAAAGTCGTTCTATTAACGACTACGGGAGAACAAAAACATTTTAATTTTTAAATTTTTAACAGAATTTGTAAGTTTTGAGCCCATAATAAAAAATAAACCCATAAATCTGAAGGAAACCCCCCAAACTGGGAACACTGATGCAATACACATACTCATGCATCTGTATGTATATTAGGGGCATAACAAAATTTTGGCCAAACCCTACGTGATGGCGGTGGGGATCAGTAAGGACTAATTTTTATGACTCATTTTTTAAATTTTTTTTCCTAATGCCACGTAAGGGGCAATAAAAAAAATTAATATTGAAAATCGTATTTGCGGGTCATTTTGGCAAGAAAACCTTTCGCACTAAACACAATTTCGAAAAACCCACATATATTTTTGTTTCCAGTCCTATATAAAATATTGGACTGAAAAAAATCCATGCAGATTGTACAAAATAATGAATCGTCTGTAGAGGCCTTTATAACGGATATCGTGTTCTTTTTTAAAAATGTCTGCCCTATAAAGTGCAAAATAGTTACACTTTCTGCCCTTTAAAAAATCACGGGTTGAAATTGCATTAAACAACAGTTGACTTTTTCTGTGTTGTTTTCTCAAAACAGCTGTTAAAAAAAAAACAGGGCAGAATATTCCTGTATGTTGTGTTGTATTCCAGTCAAATAAAATGCAAATTTTTAAAGGTGTGAGTTAAACATTTTGAAAATGTATACACTAAAAAGGCAAACTTATTTTTTTAGAAAAAAAACACCATTTTTTTTTTTTTTATTAAGCTGCTGCCAGTTCAGCTAAATTTTTGGTGTGTAGTTTATCATGCATGCTCTATACCGATGGTTCTCAAACGGTGGGTCGCGACCCACTAGGGGGTCGCTGAAGAGTTTTAGGGGGGTCGCGAACAAATTTGTTAAAACCTCAAATTTTGGTAAATATAAAACACATTTTTTTATTGCTGGGATTTAAAAATATACAAATACTTTTATTAAAGAAAACTAATTTTTCCATCACTTGAGGTCTCTCCGTAATCACTGTGCAGTTGTTAATTTTGCGTGATAGGTTAGGTTAGGTTGTAAGTGGCTGCTGACGTTTTACGTCAACACACGTAGACTCTGAGGTCCATTGTGATACCACGGGATCGTAATAGGTTTCCCTACTAGTCCCTGTCGTTAAACCAGTTTGAGCTTCTTATGAAACTCCTTAGATGTTGAATTTTGACATCCGACAAATCTGAAAGATCGTACAGCTCCCTAGATCCCAGTGAAGCAAGTCGCTGACCAGAAAGTGCCGGGCAATGGCAAATAAAGTGTTCGATATTTTCCAACTCCTCTTCATCCATGCAACTTCGGCAAAAGTCATTCGACGGCACATTTAACCGCTCTGCGTGCTTCCCTATAAGACAGTGTCCGGTAATTATAGAAACCACCGTTGAAATCTCTCCTCTTGGAAGCGATATCAGCTCACTTGTGCGCCCCTGATTAAGAGAAGGCCAAATCAGTCGTGTTGTCTCACACGTCCATCCATTTGCCCATCTTTGATTAGTCTCCGTCGCAGAACAAAGCCGTAGGTTTTGCTTGCAAGTTTCTAGAGGCGTACCAACACATTCCAATTCTGTTGGAACCTGTAAGGTAGTTCCTAGTCTTGCAAGCTCATCGGCTTTGCAATTCCCTGGAATGTCTCTGTGCCCTGGGACCCATATGAGTCGTATGTTAAACTGCTTGGCCATCTCATTTAAAGACGTGCGGCAGTTAAGGGCAGATCTTGTTTTCAGAAACATTGAATCCAGGGACTTGACCGCGGCTTGACTGTCAGTATAGATGTTGACTGCGGTTGTAGACAAGACATTGCAGCTCAACCAGTCAGCCACTTCTTTTATTGCCAGCATCTCTGCCTGGTAAACACTGCAATGATCTGGCAATCTACGAGCCAGGCTCAACCCAAGCTCTTCCGAATAGACTCCAAAGCCCACTTGTTCGTGCAGCCTCGATCCATCTGTGTAAAAATTTATGGTAGCTCCACTACCCGGAGTATCCCCCATCCAAGACTCCCTGGATGGTATCATAGTGGTAAAGTGGCGCTCAAAGAGGCTCAAAGAGGGAGCACAGTCCACATTTTGTGGTATTGTTATCTTTTTCAAGATTGCGCTATGGCCACAATCACTGCTCCTCCATTGCAGCGTGCTATTAAGTCGAATTGCCGATGCAGCCGCATACTGCCTACCCAATATGTCCAAGGGTATCAGGTGAAGGAGGATTTCTAATGCAGCCGTAGGTGTAGTACGAAGAGCACCAGTGATGCACATTGACGCCATTCTCTGTACCTTCGTGATAAAGACAAAGTTCGCTTTTGTTTCCAAAGCAGGCCACCAGACAATGATTCCATACAGCAAAATTGGACGCACCACTGCTGTATAGATCCAATGAACGACTTGAGGGCTAAAACCCCATCGTTTTCCAATGGCCCTTTTACAGGAATACAAAGCAATCGTTGCTTTTCTCACCCGTTCCTCAATATTACGCCTGAAATTCAGCTTCCTATCTAGAAATACTCCAAGATACTTGGCTCCATCTGAGAAGGTGATTTCAGTACCGTCCAGAGAAATAGGATCAAAAGCAGGAATCTTATTTTTCCTTGTAAACAAAACAAGCTCTGTTTTACTAGGATTAACTCCTAGGCCACAGTCTCTTGCCCATTTAGACAGATCTTTCAGAGAACCCTGAAGAATGTCCCGCAATGTTGGCAGATGCTTCCCCTTTACCGCTATCGCGACATCGTCAGCATATGCGATAACATGACAACCACGTGCTTCTAGAGATAGTAGCATTGAATTCAGTGCCAGGTTCCAAAGAAGCGGCGAAAGAACACCTCCTTGTGGTGTGCCCCTATTGACAAATCGAGATATGACGGACGCTCCCAATTCAGACGTTATACGTCTATTGGCAAGTAGGTTTTCCACCATTAAAACGATTTCACGCTTTACTCCCAGACCAGACAATGCCAATATTATCGATTCTGGAATGACATTATTAAAAGCCCCCTCAATATCAAGAAAGGCCACCATAGTGTACTCCTTTACCGAAAGCGATCTCTCGATGGTACCAACGAGCTCATGAAGAGCTGTTTCCGTTGATCGTCCCTTGCTGTATGCATGTTGCTTTGTCGAAAGCAACCTCGGGTCAATCACTCTACGCAGATATGAGTCTATCATTCGTTCCATTGTCTTTAACAAAAAAGAAGACAGACTAATTGGTCTGAAATCCTTCGGAGCTGTGTGGGAACTTTTCCCAGCCTTCGGGATAAATACGACTCTGGTATCCCTCCATTTTAAAGGAATATACGACCAGTTGATGCATGCTGTGTATAGATTATACAGCAACGGGGCTATATAGTCCAACACTTGCTGCAACTCAGCCGGGATTATACCATCAGGTCCCGGAGATTTATAGGGCCTGAAGCTTTTTATCGCCCAGATTAATGTTGGCATATTTATTATTTCCGAAGCAATTTCAGATGCTTGGGCGTCAGAACGTTCCAAAGCTTGAAACGGCGTCATGGAATTGCCCGGAAAATGCGTGTTTAAAAGGAGATCCAGCGACTCTCCACTGGAGGAAGACCACACCCCATTAGGATCTTTCAGGTATCCTAGGGTGCAAGGAGAAGAAGCCAGAACCTTGCGCAGCCTGGATGCCTCAGAAACGTCTTCTATGTTTCCACAGAAGTTTTTCCAAGAATCACATTTGGCATTTCTGATCATCTTTTTATAACTCTTAAGTTGCAGCCTGTATGCAGACCAGTCCTCGTCCGCTCTTGAAAATTTAGCCTTATTAAAGAGCTTTCTGCAGGAATCTCTGCTCGTCTGCAACTCATTTGACCACCAAGGTGGCTTTTTTTTCCCTCTAGGCTTTGCAGAAGGGCAAGACGCATCCAGGCACCTATTACAAACATTTGTTATATGGTCAACCAGACAGTCAATTTCCGCTAAACTATGCGGTTCAGATAGGGGTACTTCATCCAAAAGCAAAGAAAAAGTCTCCCTATATTTCACCCAGTTTGTTCTTCTCAGATTTCTAGAGACTGTCTCAACCGGGGCACGCTCCCTGAGTAAAAACTCAATGTACCGATGATCTGAGAAAGAATGCTCTTCCAAAACTCTCCAGTCATCAATTCTATCAGACAATGTATCTGATACAAGTGTTACGTCAAGAACCTCTTGCCGCGTACTTGTAACGAAAGTTGGTTCACTACCCTTGTTACAAATATACAGGTTAGTGCTTAACAAAAACTCCAAAAGTGATTCGCCTCTATCATTTGTGTATGTACTACCCCATATCGAATGATGTGCATTAGCATCACAGCACACTAGTAACTGGTGTCCCCTAGATTCAGACTCCCGAATCAGACCGCCAACCTTCTCCGGGGGTATTGGCCCCGGATTAGGAAAATACGCAGAGGCGAGCCAAATAGATTTCCCATGAAGCTCTAAGCTAGCCGCTGTAACATCCATATCACTAAAAGTTGATAAAAAGAATATATTTAAGCCATTTTTCGCCAAGATGCAGGCTCTTGGTGAGCCCTCACCTTTGGCAACCATCAACTTAAACCCAGGGGTCTTCAATCCGCAAACCCTGCCACCCCGCACCCAGGGCTCTTGGATAAAAACCAAGTCAACTGCTCCTGTCGTCAGGCGCAGCAATAGTGCAGCTGAGGCTGCCTTACAGTGATGGAGGTTTATTTGTAGGAACCGCAACATCTTGCTTTTTTTCCACCATCCTTTCCACCACCGTGTTATTGGCTTCATCCTCCGTGTTATCATAGAGGTCGCATTCGTCCCCAGATTCGGTTTCGAATAAGCCAGATATGTGTCCCATCTGTTCTGAATCGGAGGCAACAGAACTCTCCGAATTCCTCACTGCATGGGCCTCGTCCTGAATGTCACCCATAGTGGCATCAGCTTTATCCTCCGTGCCATCACAGAGGTCGCATTCGTTGCCAGATTCGGTTTCGAAAATGCCAGATGCATCTCCCATCAGCCTAGAATCGGTCAGCTGAATATCAACCTTTTCCAGATTCTCCTCCCCAGCCGACTCTGCCACTGGCTTGTCTGCTTCCAAAATAGGCTTCTGGTCGCCCTTGTAGACATTGACTCTTATATGAAAAAAGCCAAATCTAATAATGCCGTCAGTCCTGGCTAAAAGCGGAAGCGATTCCTCATTAACCAAGACCACTGCTTGACGACGAGCGCCCTCCATCTCACCCAATCTGGCAATTTGCCAATTCTGAGTTGGAAGGTCAGGATTGCAGACTTTTATCATCTTTAGAATCACCGCAGTGTCACTTGTAGCCATTGGGATCCATGCATGAGCTCTGGGTTGCGAGGGGATATCATGTTTTTCCACAACGTCCAGTCTGGCTCCAGGCCATAACTCTCCCACTTGGCTAATGGCAACCTTAAACACGGCTGCGGATCTTTCGTTTCCAAAAGCAACGAGTTTTACTCGCCCCTGATACCAACCTGCGTTGACAGTAGTAGGGAGAAAATCAGGCATACTCTCAAGAAGCCTATAGTAGATTTCATTTAGTTTAGTTTCAACTAAACTCCACTTGTCCCTTGGAATACTACAATCCCCATTTTGCCTGTTTATCACAGCCCTAACGAAGTTACCTTTCACCACTTCACTAAAAGACTGAGTCCAGACGTTGCCGGTCACCTTAGATCTTTTAGGTAAAGGTTTCTCGTCGGGCGAGCGCAACCTTTTACCAGACTTCGATGACGAGGCCGAAACAGCGCTCTGTTTGTCAGATGCGCGCATTGCCGAAAGTTTGTCCTGTTCTTCAATGACTCCTTTCGCCCATGATAGCGACGCCTTCTCACGTTCGGAGAGCTTCGTTCCATCGAGTTGGCTTAGTCTGTTAATTATTTTCAAACAAAGCCTTCTCTGGTTGTGCCTGACCTTTGATGGCTTAAGTTTCTTTTTCTTTTTACCACCAATATTAGGCTGAGCACCCCTACCAGAATCAAGGCCGGACTTCAAGGTCGCAACCCTAAGACCAGTGCTAGGACCAGCACCAGTCGGTGAGGCAGAGCCTCGAACTAAATCGGTATCATTTGTGTCCATATTTTCATTTTCCTTGATGTGGTAATGAAAATATCACAAAAATACCTATTACGAACAAACCTATTACGAACAATTTTAGTAATTCAATTTATAGCACGGAGTTAAAATAAAACACGTCCACACTCGTCAACAGTTGAACGATTCTGCGTGATGCCCATTACTTATTTGTGAAGTGTTTTGACTGAGTCTAGGATCTGACAGTTCGTTTTCTATTAACTTTTCGATGCTGATTCCGAATCTGGGTTCCAAATTTTTCTAGTACGTTAGGTTTTTAAGAAAATTAAAGGCAAAGTTCACAAAAACGTATTCTTGTGCATTTTAAAGAGCTTTGTTTTTGAAATTTTCGGATGCGTCTGGGATCTGACCACTTTTTCCGATTCACTTTTTAATGCTGATTCTAAATTTGGATCCGAATAACGGATCTAGATTCGTAATCGTATAAAATTTCAATCACTACCAAACATTGATACATAACTTTGAAAAAAGAACAATCATTACTCCAAATTGGACTTTAAATGCTTTTTTGCTAAACATTTCTTCATTTCTGATCAGGTTTAACTGGTCTTTTTCTTTTATTTTCGAAAATAAAAAAATCGATGGAGATAGTAAGTTTCGATATAAAATACCGTAGTTCGGGACCTGGTTTCCAAATTTTTAAGAAAATTGAGGTCAAAGTTCACAAAAATTGTGTTTTATTTTTTAGAAGTTTTTTACTTGAAGTTTTTGGTATGCGTCTGGGATCTGACCTCACGATTTCGATTAATCTTTCAATGCTGCTCCTGAATTTGGTTTTCAAATTTTTCCATTACTTTAGGTTTTTGAAAAAACTGAGGTCAAAGTTCACGTTAATATTTTTTTTTTATATTGGGGGGTCGCGAAAAATTTGAAATATTGAAAAGGGGTCGCAAAGCGAAAGTTAGTGAGAAGCTCTGCTCTATACAGTTTGCACAGGCTGATTTGATATTTTCCAAAAATCTTTAAAGTTATATCTCTAATATACTATATGTAAATGTTTTCATAACAAAGGATAACTTTTCATTTAATGATACTGTTAACGTTACTAAATTTGCATGGCGCTATTGTACAGTAAATGATCAGTTCATAATAAAATTCAACAAAATAAGATAATCTGCTGAATGCAGAAATATCAACTGATTTTAGCATCAAAATCGGCTGTAGGCAAAATCGCCCAAAAAAGAAAATGAAATTTCGCCCACAAGCTTTTCATACAAATTTGGGCTACATTTCATATGAAAACTTAACCAAAATTTTTGGGGACATTTTCATAGTTTTTGGGCAAAATTTCGAAATAAAAAATTGGGTGATTTTTCATTAAGCAAAATTGTCCAAAAATAAAATTTGAAAAATTACCCGAGTAAAAAAGAGTTACATATAGCAGTGACAAATTAGATCCCAAATATGGTGGACACAATTGTTTCAAATATTATCTTTGGTTATCCTACAAGATCTGAACAGATAGTCTTATATATAATATGATACGTAAAATGGGTCTATCTGGTTTTATCAGTTTGATCGGGACTGATACAATATAAAATAAATTGAGACAATAAGACATAAATATATATGGTTTGATATTATTCTACATAAAGAACATATTTTTGTATATAACATTATATAAAGTGCATATGATTATATATAATGTTATCCAACTTATATGACGTTATAAGGAACAATATATGATCAGTTATAATGGTTTTAAATTATATTTAATCGTATCAGTTTTCTCCAACTGATATAATTGTATAGACCCAATTCACGTATCACATTATATATGAGGTAATCCCTCTAGATCATAAAATATACCCGTAGATAATTATTAAAATAATTGTATCCGCCATATTTGGGATATAATTAGTCATGAACTTTTTTTCTTTTTTTACTAGGGTACCCATTTTTAGTTTGGTTTGAATTTTAGTCAAAATCATAAAATTTCAAAACCGAAATAAGTTGCAATGAAACAGCCAATAGAAAAATTAAATACCCTACATAGTGGAACAACCTAAAACAAATAGTTTTTTAGGAACAATACAGAGTATTGTTTTGTTTTTATACCCTCCACTCTGGTGATAGAGGGTATATATAAGTTTGTCATTCCGTATATAACACATTGAAATATTGGTTAGGACCCCATAAAGTATATACCCGACTAAAAATAAATATACAGGTCCATATATAATTGGAAATTGAGCCATATATAATTTAATATGGCACAATACGTATTTGGATAAAAAAAGATGATGAAATTGGTGGATCAAAATAGCTTAAAATTTGTTATATAAATTAAATATGATCGTTTTTGATCCGAATATTGGGTTTATCTAATTTGATATAATTGTATATAATTTTATATCACAAGATAAAATATGTAGAATTTTGCATAAAATATTTTTTTTATCTCATAATTTTCAAATTAATCCCAAGTTTTTTCGGGAAATGCAAAAAAAATTTCCAAAAAAAAATTGTGTCCGGGACTTAGAAATTTAAAAAAAAAAACATATTTAAAAAAAATTTTCCTAAAACTTTGTTAATAAATTTTTACTTCAAAACGCAAAAAATGTACCAAAAATATTTTTTATCCAGGACTTAGAAAATATTATAAAACTTTTTCAGGACTTGTAAAATTTTTCAAAATTTGGATAATTTTTTTTTTTTTTGTTTAAATCATTTTTAATGAAATTCTTAACTCCAAAACGCAAAAATTATTTGTGTCTGGAAATTTAAAAAAAAAAATTCTCGGGACTTAGAAAACTTTTTTCCCCCGATTCGGAACCATATATATATGTGTATCTAATATTGTATGAGGTCATTCATGGAGTCATATAAAATATTATATGCAACATCTAATTTAATAAAGCTTTATATATTGTATGTGGAGCAACACATGATTCGATATCCTTTTATATGGCACCATATTAAATTTTGGGTGTAAAACTTAATACAAGATACATTCACATATAATTATGTAAAGTACTGTGTATGGCCGTATATAAATATATTAAATAATATGTTACTATATTTAAACTTTTTTAGTCGGGTATATTCATGATCCTTGATCGATTTTAATTCGATCTAGCGATGTCCGTCTGTCTGTCTGTCTGTTTAAATCACGTTTTTAGCAATAATCCGGAACCAATTTAAACGCTTGGTATACCAAAAGTTTCGGAATTTTCCTAGGAAAAAACTGATGTATTTTTTTTTAAATCGGTTAAGTATTTTAAAAGTTATGATTGAGTTTCTGAAAAAATTCAGAGTTATTTTCAACATAACCCTAAATTAACTCATATTTTGTATAGATATATAACAAAGAATACGGAAATAAAAAAGAAAAAAATCTTTACAAAAAAACTTTAAAATATGTAAAACAAAATCTAAATTTAATAAAAAGAAAGTTCGTTAAGTAATAATAAAAAAATTGATTTTGATTGACACACATAGCATGTGTGTGCGTGTTGTGTGTGTGCCCGTTTTTTGCTTCGTCATATTAACGGGGTTGCCAGACTTTTTTTGGTTTTGTCGCCAAATTGGATGTAAAATATCGCCAAAATTCAATTTTGTTCAGATTAAAAAAAAAAAAAATATTTTCATTTAAAAAAAATAAATTTTGTTAAATAATAAAAGAAAGAAATTAACTTTATGGCAAAAATCGCCCAAATCCAGAAAATCTATATATATATAAAAGAGTAATGTGACTGACTGACACACTCATTCATCATCGCCCAGCCCAAACGGCTGAAGTTAGAGACTTGAAATTTGGACTGTAGGTTGACCTCCCGGAATAAAGATCCACTAAGGCTGGATTTTTGCCAATGTTGATTCTAAGTGGGTAAAAACTGTACTTTTGGTACTTTTTAAATCTCTTGATATAATGATCATAGAGACTTGAAATTTGGACTGTATGTTCACCTCCCGGAATACAGATGTATTAGGGCTGGATTTTTGTCAGTGTTGATACTAAGGGGGTAAAAAGGGTAAAAAACTGTACTTTTGGTGCTTTTTATATCTCCTGAAATAATGGTCATAGAAACTTGAAATTTGGACAGTATGATTCTAAAGGGGTAAAAAGGGAAAAAATCTGTACTTTTGGTACCTTTTATATTTCCTTAAAAAATTGTCACATAGACTTGAAATTTGGACTGTATGTTCACCTCCCGGAATATAGATCCCCTAAGACTTGGTTTTTGCGAATGATGTTTCTAATAGGGTAAAAAGGGTAAAAATATGTACTTTTGTTACATTTTATATTTCCTTAAATAATGGTACTAGAAAATTGAATTTTGCAATGTCGGTTCACCTTCCGGAAAAAAGATTCACTAAGGCTCGGGTTTTGCCAATGTTGATTCTACGGGGGTAAAATGGGTAAAAAAGTACTTTTGGTACTTTTTTTTATTTACTGAAATAATGGTTATTCAAACTTGAAATTTAGAATGTAGAATCCTTTAGTGAAATAAAACATTCTAGAACAAGTACTTTCCGAAAATTCTTTACCATTTTCAAAAAGTATAAAAAGTACCTTTAATAAAAAGTATCTTTTATAAAAAGTACCTTTTTTATAAAAAGTACATTTTTTATAAAAAGTACCTTTTATAAAAAGTACCTTTTATAAAAAGTACCTTTTATAAAAAGTACCTTTTATAAAAAGTATCTTTTATAAAAAGTACCTTTTATAAAAAGTACCTTTTATAAAAAGTACCTTTTATAAAAAGTACCTTTTATAAAAAGTACCTTTTATAAAAAGTACCTTTTATAAAAAGTACATTTTATAAAAAGTACCTTTTATAAAAAGTACCTTTTATAAAAAGTACCTTTTATAAAAAGTACCTTTTATAAAAAGTACCTTTTATAAAAAGTACCTTTTATAAAAAGTCCCTTTAATAAAAAGTACCTCTCATAAAAAGTACCTTTTATAAAAAGTACATTTCATTAAAAGTACCTTTTATAAAAAGTACCTTTTATTAAAAGTACCGGAAGTACACTTTTTGGTACTTTTTTATTTCCTGAGGTATAAATAAAACAAACTTTTTTGTTTTTTAAATCATTACATTGGTGGAGGGTTTTCTTACTTGTTTTATATAAGGGTTTAATTTGAAATTTTGGAAGAAAATTATATACATTTATGGTATTCCCATGCGGATTTCAAATACTCCAGTTTTTTATATTTTACTTATTGTTAGTGAGCATCGAAATATCGGTCAGGGATATCATAGAGTATATAAATTATTGATCAGAGATCGATTTTACGACCTTGAAGCATTTTGTTTTCTTACTTTCTTAAAAATTAAAAAATATTTTCTGTTCGCCCTTTTTATCGCAAAAATGCTCCCTCAACCCTAACGAATCCATAGATTCCCAACAACTCATTTGTTTCATTTAATTTATTTGCAGGTTTTAATCGATTTTCGATAAAAAAAACTGTTGAATAAAAAAAAATGAAGAAATCATAAAATGCATACACAATTATTTTGTTTTTCAACCGTGCCTCAAGACGTATGTGGAATATTAAATTACTCCATAATTAAATAGTACTCTTACGCAACATTTAGTAGAATCCAAGAATCCAACATTTAACTTAACATTTAAGGAATATGTATTATTAGACTGCATTTTTCTGTATGGCCGAACAATTTTTTCTCCAATTTTCAAAGTCCGGGCATTTTTTTATTCTACTAGGACTTAAACGGATGTTGTTCAAATTTGAGGTCAATCGGATTAAATTAACCCGTGGCGCCCGGCGGTCAAAGTTTTAGATTTTTGAAAAATTAAAAAATAAAAAATTTAAATTTTTTTCGACACATCATATTTGTTAATTTTGATGCGGTGAGCACGAATATCAAAAAATCGGTCGAACGGTTTTCGAGATATCGCCATTTGAAATTTGCAAAAAATGGCGGTTTTTTCCTACGTTCAAGAAATTGTTTAAAAAACATCACAATTTTTTCCCCCTCACGGTGCCCTGGATAGGATTTAAATAAAATGTTGGTGTTACTCCAATTTTTAAGTGGATTATGTTTTTAGAAGATAAAAGAAAAAAAAAGTACTAGGAGGTTTTTTTTGGCGGGCAAAAAGATGAATTTCAAAAAAACAAAAAAGAATTTATTCTTTCAAATGCATTAAAATTTGTATATGCGGATGTAAATTCATCACATATTTACTTATCAGTTAGATTTAGATATATATCACAAAATCCACCAGAAAACACATAAAAAATGCTATTTTCTGACCTTAGGTCTTTCAATTTTCTTTATATTAACGGTATGCATTCTCCATAAAGCTAATAAAACATATCCATTTTCAGTTTTTTTAATTTTAAAAAAATCGCGATTTTTTCGCGAATTTAATTTTCTTCAAAAATTTAAAAAATCAAAAAAGTATGTTAATTTGAAGAGCCATATCTGCTAAAGTATCTATCGGATTTCTACGATTCAAAAAGCATTTGATTCAAACGTTCGTCCTTTTTTATACCAATGCAATAAAAAAAAAGTTTTTCCAAAAAAAGTGCATTTTTGATGCAAATGCCATTTTTTGATGCATTTTTCAAAACTTTCTCCCCCTTCAATTTTTTTGAAACCTGCATAATTTGAAAATATGGCATTTTTTACACCAAATTGAGTACCGTTTTTTTTGTGACGGCGTTTCAAAAAATTTTCGTGATTTTTTTTAAACTACTCATTTGATTTTTTCCATACAAAAAATCAATTTAATATTTATTTTGCAATTTTATCCAAAAAGTATGTAACTTTAAAAAGCCATATCTTCGAAAGTATCTATCGGATTTCTACGCCTCAAAAAGCATTCGATTCAACTGATTATCCGTTTTTATAACAATGCACTAACAACAAATATTTTTTTAAAAAAATGCATTTTTGATGCAAATGCAATTTTTGGATGCATTTTTTAAAACTTTCTCCCCCTTCAATTTGTCTGAAACCTGCATAAATCGAAAATATAGAATTTTTTACATAAAATTGGGTACATTTTTTTTTGTGACGGCGTTTCACAATATTTTAGTGATTTTTTTAAAAAATGCTTACGTAGTTTTTCCTTAGACTAAAATTTTTTTTTGTTATTTTATGAATTTTATGAAAAAATTGTATGGAAAAACCAATAAGGTATTTTTAAAAAAATTACAAAATTTTTACAAAACTCCGTCACAAAAAAAGCTGTACGCAATTTTGTGTAAAAAATGCTATATTTTCGATTTATGTAGGTTTAAAAAAAATTGAAGGGGGAGAAAGTTTTAAAAAATGCATCCAAAAAATGCATTTGCATCAAAAATGCACTTTTTTTTAAAAATATTTTTTTTTATTACATTAATATAAAGTAAGACTATCGTCTGAATCGAATGCTTTTTGAATTGAAGAAATTCGATAGATACTTCCGAAGATATGGCTATTCAAAGTAGCATACTTTTTTGATTTTTTCAATTTTTGAAGAAAATTAAATTCGCGAAAAAATCACGATTTTTTTTAAATATAAAAAACTGAAAATGGATATGTTTAATTGGCTCTATAGAGCACATGTGTACAAAAAATTAGATAAATTTGAAGACCCTCGGTCAGATTTTATAAAATCTTTGCTGGATTTCATGATATGTAACATATTTTTCCAGATATGAGACTCAAAAGAATAATTTCTCTATTAATTGAAACTAAATGAAATATGTCCTTGTAAATTATTTATAAATGTAAGTTCTAAAAAGTTTTCAGTGTACTACTCAGGCGGACAGCAGAACACAAATTTGCCTCAGTTTAGACCTTAGTGAGTCATATAATTTTAAAAGAATTAATACTTTGTTGTTAAAAATGTTTTTTCAAAACTAAGAAAAATCAGAAAACGATAGTAAAAATCATAAAAAATGTGTTTGTAATGCCTAAGGAAGAGTAAAATAAAGTAAATAGTTTAAAAAGAGATACAGAAAGTGGATTGGACTATTTGTTTATTGCGAAACTTATGGATGGACTTAATATCCTTTTTTAATTCTGTTTATTTCGCCAAAAATCCTTTGTAAATTTTGTTTGTATTCTTGGGGTAACTTCCCCCCTTCAAAATCTAGAAACAGGATCAATATTAAATGTGAAGTAACTGCTAGAGTTAAAACTTTCATTAAATTAAAGAAGAAATTTGATTTAGTCTCACTAAATAGTGAAATTATTCTTTTAAGTCTCATATCTGAAAAAATATGTCACATATATATTTAAATCTCACTGAAAAGTGAATATGTGATGAATTTACATCTGCATAAACATTTTTTAATGCATTTGAAAGAATAAACTCTTTTTTGTTTTTTTTAAATTCATCTTTTTGCCCGCCAAAAAAAAGCGCCTAGTACTTTTTTTTCTTTTTTGGCTCATTTTCTTTCTTTTATAGTCCAAAAACATAATCCGCTTAAAAATTGGAGTAACACCAATTTCATCATATTTGTTAATTTTGATGCGGTGAGCACGAATATCAAAAAATCGGTCTAACGGTTTTGAGATATCCCCATTTGAAATTTTCCAAAAAATTACCAAAATGGTGGTATTTTCCTACGTTCAAGAAATTTAAAAAAAAAAACATCACAATTTTTTTCCCCTCGGCCTCGACCGATTCAAGAAATTTAATGACATTCGTTCAGCATGCCAAAATTAATTAAAATAATGTATCAAAAACATTATTTTTTTTTTTTAAATTTTTAAAAAATCTAATTTTTTTTGG
Source organism: Pegoplata infirma (assembly GCA_963921195.1). Taxonomy (NCBI): domain Eukaryota; kingdom Metazoa; phylum Arthropoda; class Insecta; order Diptera; family Anthomyiidae; genus Pegoplata; species Pegoplata infirma. The sequence goes on along the minus strand of OY992536.1, from coordinate 115,516,048 downwards.
TGGAAATTTTTCAAAAATCCAAAACTTTGACCGAAGTGCGCCGCGGGATAAAATGATCGGATTTGGCTCAAATTAGATTTAAATCAAAGATTGTCTTAAGCTCTATGAAATGGCCGAGGGAAAAAAATTGTGATGTTTTTTAAAAAAATTCTTGAACGTAGGGAAAAACCACCATTTTTGGCATTTTTTGGAAAGTTTCAAATGGGGATATCTCGAAAACCGTTAGACCGATTCAAGAAATTTTATGAGATTCGTGTTCAGCATGCCAAAATTAATTAAAATAATGTATCAAAAACATTTTTTTTTTTTAAATTTTTCAAAAATACAAAATTTTGACCGCCGGGTGCCAAGGGTTAGTTTAATCCGATTGACCTCAAATTTGTACCACATAAGTTTTAGACCTAGGACAATAAAAATTTGCCCGGACACTTGGGAAAATCGAAAGTTGAGAAAAAATGCCAGTCTAATGTATTATGTTAATAAAAAAATTATAAATGTTAAGTTATTTGTTGAAAAAAACATCTTTCAATGTATTTTTTATAAAATATAAAAAATTCAAATACTACCCAGCAAAACTTTGGTAATAGGTAGTGATTATATAACACATTACCAGGTAATGTATATACCTTATTTGTAGCATTATTTTAGGATGTCTTACCAAACATTTGTTCCACAGCGTATTATTTTCAAGTGAAAAATATTGCATTACTAATAATTTGCTACGTAATGCATGATTATTGGAAAAAATGTATTTCATATTTATTATTTCTAAACATTAAATCATGGATGACTTATATTTGGTCACATTATGTACTATTTGAAAGTTTGAAATAATGCATTATTTATAATTGGATGCATAATGCATTACAATAACATAAAAAAATAATTATTTTATAAAAAATGCATAAGTTTAAAGTAGAGATGGGCTCACGACAGGAAATTTCTAACGAACCACACTCACGAGCATATTTCATCTGCTTACACTCACTTACAATCACGTGAGTAAATTTAATACAAAATTACTTTTTCACTACTCGTAACACCTTATATATTATCTTCTGGTATGCTATATTATTTCATTTCTCGTAACCTATAAAATATCATATATTTTACACCTTACTCGTATTCTTCGTTATAAATTTATGACTTATTTTATACCTTACTGGTATTCTTTGTGATAATGTGGATGTATTACTTTGAGTCTCATCGCCTGTTAAAATCATCAATGCTGCAATGTATAAAATAAGAGATCCTATACCTTATTTTATACCTTATTTGGTAATCTAAGTTTTGCTGGGTATTTTTATAAAATCGGTCTTATTGAGTTTTTATAAAAGCGAAAAACTGTGTTTTAATCAACATTTAAAAATTAACTGTAGAAGTAATATTGTAATACACCAGCAAAACATGTGCGGAGTATCATATTTGGAGTTCTTTAAAACTATAACAAATGTAATGAAATACAACAAAAATAACCAGAAACACAAGGAAAAAACGCAAAGGCATTCTTTTCTACTCCATAGAAAGTTGATATTCAGCTCTTAACTCATTACCTTCTGCGACACTCCCATACAAATGTAAGTAGATATTCAGTAGATAAGAAGTACTCCGAGTTTTCAAACAACTTCCAACTACTTCTTATCTACTGAATATCTACTTCCCAGCAAAACTTAGATTACCAAATAAGGTATAAAATAAGGTATAGGATCTCTTATTTTATACATTGCAGCATTGATGATTTTAACAGGCGATGAGACTCAAAGTAATACATCCACATTATCACAAAGAAACCAGTAAGGTATAAAATAAGTCATAAATTTATAACGAAGAACACGAGTAAGGTGTAAAATATATGATATTTTATAGGTTACGAGAAATGAAATAATATAGCATACCAGAAGATAATATATAAGGTGTTACGAGTAGTGAAAAAGTAATTTTGTATTAAATTTACTCACGTGATTGTAAGTGAGTGTAAGTAGATAAAATATGCTCGTGAGTGTGTTTCCTGTAGTGAGCCCATCTCTAATTTAAACTTATGCATTTTTTTTACAAAATAATTATTTTTTATGTTATTGTAATGCATTATGCATCCAATTATAAATAATGCATTATTTCAAACTTTCAAATAATACATAATGTAACCAAATATAAGTCATCCATGATTTAATGTTTAGAAATAATAAATATGAAGTACATTTTTTCCAATAATCATGCATTACGTAGCAAATTATTAGTAATGCATTATTTTTCACTTTAAAATAATACGTTGTGGAACAAATGTTTGGTAAGACATCCTAAAATAATGCTACAAATAAGGTATATACATTACCTGGTAATGTGTTATATAATCACTACCCATTACTAAAGTTTTGCTGGGTTACATTTGTATGGGAGTGTCGCGGAAGGTAATGAGCAGGGAAACCAAAAATATGCAGTATCATGTTTTTTCCTGTGCATTTTATTGATAAATGGGCAAGGTATTTATCCGTTTTAGAAGTTTTTAAGAAATCTCGCATCGATTTGTTAGAGCATATTTTTGCATATTTTAGCCTTAAGAGCATATTTTTGCATATTTTAGGTTTAAGAGCATATTTTATCATAAGAGCATATTTTTAGAGCATATTTTCAATTTTTAGAGCATTTTTCCACTTTTTAGAGCATATTTTTACATTTTTAGAGCATTTTTTTCAATTTTTAGAGCATTCTTTTCGAATTTTTTTTATGACAACATTTATTTTTAAATTTTTTATTCAACAAGGATGTTTTTTTCAACAATTACGGAATTGTGACGATTGATTCTCCTTTGGCCTGTTCTTTCATCATATCGGTATATGAAACTATGTTTTCTTTAGATTCAGCAACTTGGTAGAAAATATTAAGGCAAATATTTTTGTAAAACATATTACAAAAATAAATATTTGGAGGGTCTATTCTCTAACAAATTGTAAAAACCACCGCAAAAAAGGGGACATAATTTTTTTTTAAGAGCATATTTTTATTGTTTTTAGAGCATATTTTCCGTTTTAAAGGGCATTTTTTAAGCGCATAAAACGTGTTTTTTAGAGCATATTTTTGGTTTCCCTGGTAATGAGTTAAGAACTGAATAACTATGAATTCTGGAGTAGTAAATAATGTTTGTGTGTTTTTGTCTTGTGTTTTTTGTTATTTTTGTTTTATTTCAGTACATTTGTTATAGTTTTAAAGCACTCCACTAGGAAGTTGTAATGACTTTTTTGCAGGGACAACAATATTTAAATGTAAAACAATTTTTAAATATTGATCAAAAAATAAAAGTTATCAGCAAGAATATGTTTTTTTTTTTACATAACTATTTTAATTTCAGAAAAAAATATTACTTAAAAAATAATAGTTATGAATAAGAAAAACAAAAATAAAATTGACCTGTAATAATTATGACTTAAGGAATTCGTCAAAAAACTTAAAATAGTTCAGTACTTGATAAAAAATCTTTTTAGTTAAGATTTTTTTCATAAATTAAATCAATTTGTAGTATATATGACAGGTTCTAAAAAACAAGTAAAAAAATATGTTAAAAAAATTTCCCGTGAAAGAAAAAAATGATCGCGAAAAAAAATTGTTGTAAATAAATTTTCGGGGTGAATTTAATTAAATTTCTTCTTATGTTTTACAGTGATACATAATCAAACCTTCCGAATCAGAATCGGACAAAACCAAAAACAAATGAAAGTTGACGTTTTACATAACAAAACCATCAAGGTTTTTTTAGTTCCGTGCTAGTTTTTTTTTACAAGCAGAGATTGCAGCGAAATTAATAGCTGCAGTCCGTAATATCCCAGCAAAAAAAGTGCGGAGTACTTCTATTTGAACAAATGTAATGAAATACAACAAAAATAACAAAAAACAGAAGAAAAAATCGCAAAGGACTTCTTTTCTACTCCATAAAAAGTTGATATTCAGCTCTTAACTCATTACCTTCCGCGACACTCCCATACAAAAGTAAGTAGATATTCAGTAGATAAGAAGTACTCCGAACTTCCAAACAACTTCCAACTACTTCCCTGGAGTAGTTCTTATCTACTGAATATCTACTTACATTTGTATGGAGATGTCGCGATAGGTAATGAGTTAAGAGCTGAATATCTATGAATTCTGGAGTAGAAAAAACTGTTTGTGTGTTTTTGTCTTGTGTTTTTTGTTATTTATGTTGTATTTCATTACATTTGTTTTAGCACTCCACTGGGAAGTGGTAATGACTTTTTTTGCAGGGATACCACTGTGCACCGCTGCGTATAATAGTTATTTAAAGGCAATTAAAAATAAAATATACGCCAATTACACAGTTTTCAAATAATTATAATTACACATTGATACAAAATCGAATTTTTCGATATGGGATGAAACCAAAAGCAAATGGAAGTGGACATTTTACATAACAAAACCCTCATGCCTTTTTTAGTTCAGTGCTAGATTTTTTTACATGCATTTGAAGTTGGTGATTTTAAAGCATTCAAGTTTTTGTATACTAAATATGTCCTACTATAGAAGTCCCTTATGTTACCTTTATTGGACATGTGGGGTCCAGCATCCAAACTTCATCTCGAAATTACGTTAGCTATAACCGGTATGAATTTCTCTGCAATCGGTCCAGTACCTACCCAGGCAGAAAAATACGAACGGGAAGCGCTGGCAAAGTACCTTTGATGGCCGCTTATGTGCTGGGAAAGCATCACAGTTTAGTACTCCCCCAGCGTCCAAAATGATAACCACGGTAAACGGTATGCCGTTGCTATTTAAAAGCGCTTTGAAAGCGCTTTAAAAACAAAAAATATGGTACTATTATAGCACTTTTAGAACAAAACAAAAATAGGACGTATCAAAATTCTAGAAGTCCATAAGACACAACTTTTTTTGTGTTTATTTGAATAAAGAAATTTATTAAATTAGGATAAACAATTTATTAACTAATTTATTAGGTCCCGGAAAAATTTGTTTGCAGTTTTCGTTGCGTTTTGGAATATCAAATTTATTAAAAATGCTTCTAGAATTTTTTTTTGGAAAAGTCCCGAAAAAAAAGTTGTGTATTGAACCGAATCGGGTAGTGTTCCAAAGGGATAGGCCCAGTGACATTTCACATGTGATGTATCCGGAGTTTAAGACACTTCCTCACGAAAGAAACAGACGTTTTTATATAAAAGGTGTCAAGTTTGTAATATGTAGGTCATTGTGTCTAATTGACATATCTCAAGAACTATCAAGGACCGGCCACTTATCCTGCAGGGAAATACAAAATATTCCAATTGTTACGAAAATTAATAAATTTTAATAAAAAATGTATACTTTGAACGGATTTTAATAGAAAAACATTGGCAAAGTGCTTGCAAAGCACTTTTCCGAATTCATACTACCTTCTACACAAAAAATAAAGTGCTTTGCCGAGACTTTTTCTTTGGAACGGTTGGCAGTTTCTGCCTGGGTACTTACTGAATAGCAAAATTATTAAGGCCGGGGCATTCTCAACGTGCTGTACTGTAACCATGAGTAATAGAAAACTCTGTTAGTAAAAAGAAAACAGAAAATTTTTTTACGTTTTGTTTTTTCTGACACATTTTATTTTATGTCAAGTAACAACGTTCAAAAATTCTGTAGAGAATAGAAAATCTCGACGTTGTTACTTGATATAAAGTACAATGTGTAAGAAAAAACAAACAATAAATAAAAATTTTTTTATTTTCTTTTTACTTACTGAATTCTCTTTACATAGAATATAATCCAGCCATTAAAAATAAAATACCGCGTACCGTTGCGCATGATTGTTATTTAAAGGCAATTACAATATTAAGCATACGCTACTTATACAGTTTTCAAGCAATTATTAATGTAATTATCAGGGCAAGGGGGTTCATGTAAATTCATATTTGTTGTCGTTAGACTGAGAACAACTTAAAGTATTTATCTGCGCGAATCATCGAATTTGCTTAAAAATGGCATTAATTTGTTAGTGCATATTTTTGCATATTTTGATGAAAATGCATGTTTTTGCATATTTAGCTTAAACTAAATATTTTCGTGCATTTTTTTTTGAATATTTTTTGTTATTTTTGCTATTTTTGTGAATATTTTGATTTTTTTTCATGAAAATCTGCAAATCGGTTTATAATAGTTGAGATACTTCCCTTGCCAGTACATTTTGATTAAAAAGAAATAAAAAATATATATATTTTTTTTAAATTTCAGCAAAACGTTGCGCTGTATAGTGAACAATCCGGGAAAAAAAATTAATACAATGTTCATGAAATAATTTTAGTCAAGTCTTGCGTCTAAAAGACGGAAAGGAGTGTTCCTAATTTTTTTTATTAAACTGCACTGACAATGTGATAAAAAAAAACTGAATTAATTTAATTTTATTTCCCCGTTTAAGGAGTTCTAATTACGTTTTGGGGGCAAGCATTATTAAATTAGAAAAAAATCGAATTCGGGATGTGATATCGTACATATTTGTAAATATTTGCACTAGGGTGGAGCAAATTTAGCTTTTTTCGATTTTCGAAAACGTCGGGGTCGGGAAAGTTGACTTTTAGGGTCGATATTAACACAAAAATAATTTTTGACTTGAAAATCGGAAAGTTTCGAACATAGTGAAAAAACTTTTTTGAACTTTTAAAATATTACACTCAAAATAATTATTCTGTTAAATACGCTGTAAAATGACTGTAATCTCAATTCGACAGATATTTGACAAAGTTATCTGTCGAAATACAGATTTAAAAAAGAATACTTTGTATTTTCTTGTGCACTCAGAAAATTATGTAAGTTACTACATGTTAGTTGTTTGTATATTTTACAGTAGTTAGTTGTTTTCAACTACAAAGTCAGTTGTTTTGTATGAAAAATATCAAACAACTATTTCTGTTAGTTATTTTAAGTCGTTTTTTTGAACAACTAACAAAAAAGTACTGTGATGTAGTCACAGTTATTTAAAGTAGTTAATTTTATTTTTTTATCTCTGAAAAATTTTCAGTTTTTTTTCCAAAAAATAAAAATAAATTTTAGTTTTTTTTTTGTGTTTTTCACAACATTAAAAAAAAAACTTGGAAAAAATTTGGTCTTCAACTTTTTTTCTGAAAAATTTTTTGAGAAAAAATTATGTATTGATTATTTTTACTACATTTTAGTTGTTTTGTCCACAAACGTAAGTAGTTTTTACTACATAAGTCAGTTGTTTTTTGTCGGTTAAAATAACTAACACTGTTAGTTGATTTAACTGAAAAATATAGTTGACCCCAAAACAACTTACAAAGTAGTTATTTTAACTGATATTTTCAGTTGATTTTACTAACATAATTTTTTGAGTGTGACCGAAAAACAAAATTTTGTAAAATTGGAGTTACTCGTTAAAAACTCGTAATTTTCACAAAAATAAAAAAGTATATTTTCAATTTGGAAGCATTAAAGCGGGCAAATTTAACAAAATCTTAATTAATTTAATTTTTTTAATTTTAATTAATGTTTTGAAGCAGAGAAGTTATACTCATAAAATGGATTTAACTAAAACTTTGTAAATTTACATTTTTTTTTTGAAAATTTTGAACTCATAAAAAGCATTTAACTAAAACCTTGTAAATTTACAGAGTTTTTTTGGTAAAATTCTTTTCGGTTTTATCAATATTTACAGATAATTCTGTAAATTTACAGTTTTTTTATCGAAATCATTTTACAGAGTTTTCTTCATAAAATAACAAAAAATCTTGCTGGTTGGAAATCTATGGTATTTTCTGCTGGCTCAGCAGAGTATCTCTGTAATTTAATAGAGTGATTATTTTGAGTGTAGTTTATATTTGGACAATACTGAAAAAAGTGTTTTTATGGATAAAAATAATATTTTTTATGCTTCTTGCTTTGCAAAAAATATTTTTAATACGTTATTTGCTGAAAATACAACGTAACATTAGCACAGTGTTGAGAAGATGTATATTTTTAAATATCGTATTTATTAACTTGGGATTTAATGCATTTTTAAACTAATTAAAAAAAAAAAAATATTTTACAGACAAAAAAAAATTTTACCACAAAATTAATTTTTTAGTAATGTCCCAATATAAACTAATATTTTAAGCAAAAAATAAAAAAAAATTGTTCACTTTGTTCAGAACTTCAAAACCCAAAGCCATTGTCCTACAGACTCAATATTTTTGTGTGTGAATATCGAACCTAAAAGGCAACTTTCCCGATTTTTATGATATTTTATGTTTTATAATATTTTATGAATAAATATTAAAATAAATTAATTTTTAAATGTATATTTTTTTTTAGTTTTTACTGCATATTTTTAAGTTTTTAATACATATTTTTAGCGCTTAAAACGAGATTTTTAGTGCATGAACTTCCTTGCCCTGGTAATTATAATAAAAGTTCAACAACTTCAAATGCGTGTAAAAAAAATCTATCGCTGAACTAAACAATACCTTGAGGGTTTTGTTATGTAAAATGTCAACTTTCATTTTCTTTTAGTTTCATCCCATTCCGAGTCTGAAAGTTCGATTTTGTATCACTGTGTTATTTTAAATATAATTACTTCAAAACTGTATAAGAGGCGTATACTTAATAACAGTTGAACAGTTTGATGTTTTCTAATAAAAAAAATACATTTTAAATTAGAGATTTGAAAACAGTGTTGAAAAATACAGGCCTTTTTAGCATTAATTTAAAATTTTTTAACAAAACGAAATATGAAAAATGCTTATAATCTTATTACATTGGTACTTGAAGAACAAAACATTTTTACTACAATCCATAATTTGAATAGCTTCCAAAAATGGGGCTCGTATTCCTTAATCGAGTGGTCTGCCACACATTAAATGCCTGGGGAAGTTGTTATAACTTATCCGATTTTAGAGAGACATTTTACTTCAAATCACAATTCTGCAACCATTTAAGTTGAAACTTTACTCCAAATATCGAGAAAATTGAGAAAATAAATAAAAGACATAATTTTACCGTGTAATTTGTTTTGTAATCCATTTCCGATGCGGCACGCCTTAAGTGCGTTTGATACTTGCATGTTTTTGAACTTTTCAAGCAGATTTATTAAGGTTTTTCTATGATATTTTCGATAACTCCACATAAAAATTGTGTATTTATCGAAATTCTCTTAAAAAAATCCTGATAAAGTTGTTTGAAAAGTTCAAAAACAAGCAAGTATCATAAAGGCATTACCCACACTGAAAGAATTATTGTTCATAATATCTATGAACAAATTTCATAAAACCAAATACATAGAATCTGTAAAACGATTCATTGGCTGAATGAATATTCATTAGTTTTTTGAAATATTTCATAGAATTTTATTCATAGATCATTGTAAGATTAATAGAAAGAATTCAAAGTATTGAATTCAAATTTTTTAATAACTAGCTGGCCCGGTCCGCGTTGCTGGCCCAAATATAAGATCAGTGTTATATTTCGTCTCGCTTCAAATATATAGCCCTCCACAATTTGTAATGAATTTCTTGGCTTAGAAAAATTTGTGGGCGTGGTTTTTAAGACCCGATAAGGCAAAAATTCATCTTCAAATTATATTTTAGAAACTAAAAAAATATTACCATGTCTTCGACTTTGCGAACTGTACAAATTTAAAATTTCTTTTGTACCATTAAGAACAACGCAAAAATTAGTTATGCATATCCTTTGTTTTCACCGTGAGCTATTGTCATGAGTTCAAACAAACCTTTTGTAGTTTTTCCCAATTTTTTCATTTTTCCAGGACACTTTTCTCATTTATATTTCCTTAAAAACCTAATTAGAACTATAATTATCATAAAAAATTGGTCCGGTCATTAGTAGACGACATATTTTGACAAAAGTGGGCGTTAAAATTTGTGTGGTAAGTTAAACTTGTACATATGTATGTTAACAATTCCCAAAGATTTAAAATCATTTGTACCAGGTTTAAGCGGAATCTATAAAGAATTATTTTTTTTAATAGATCGAATCGGAGTAAAAATAAGTTTTAGATATAGCGAAAAAAAAATGTGCGAGGACAATTTTTCTTTCCGAGCAATTATATGGACTATTACGAACATTTAAAACAAAAAAATTAGCCAAATCGGTCCAGGCGTTCGCAAGTGTTGCAAATTAAAAGGATATTGAAAAAAGTGGGCTTTGAAGTGGGGGGGAGAACAATAATTCATTTTCGTAAAATCCTTAATGGCCTATAATGATCATTGAGGAAAAAATTTCCCAAATCAGGCCAGTCGATGTATGGAAAAAAGTGGGAGTGTACAATTTTTATTTTCGTAAAAACCTTAGTTGTACTATCGCGAACGTCAACAAATTCTACTAATAGCCAAATCGGCCCGGCCGTTCTACTATTTGAGATGTATAGAAATAAAAGTTTGCGTGAAAAATTTGTATTTCCGTTTAAACCTAAGTTGGACTGTGACGAACATTAAAAAAAAAAAGTTTAGTCAAATCGAAGTTTACAAAAGAAGGCGTAAAAGTGGGCGTGATAAATTTGTTTTCCGAAAAAACCTAAGACGAACATTAAAAAAAAGTAAGACAAACATTAAAAAAAAAAATTATCCCAATCGGTCAGTTCTCAAATAATGCGATTACCAATGAACTACATTTGAAAAAAATGGGTTTCACTTTTCTTACCGTAAAAACGTTATTTGAATTTAACCAACTCGGTCCATCCATTCAAAAGTGGGCGTAGAAATGGAAAATTTTTCTTTCAGAAAAACCATAGTTGGACTATGACGAACATTAAAAACAAAATTTGACAAATTGATCCAGACATTCCATGATTTAATATATATATATCGGGAAAAGTGAGCGTAAAAATAGGCGTGGACAATTTGTCTTTCCTTAAAAATCTTCTGCGGACTATAATCAAATCGGGTTTGCCGTTACAGTTCTTTCGAACCTTAGTTGAATTATGACGATAATTTTCCGCAAAAATTAGCCAAATTGGGCGTAGTAAATTTCTTTTTTCGTTAAAACCAAAGTTGGAATATAATGAAAATTGAAAAAGTGGGCGTAAAAGTGGGCGTGGTCAATTTTTCTTTCAGTAAAAACTTAAATTGGGTTACTACGAACATTTAAATAAAAAAATATCCACATCGGTGCAGCCATTTTCCGATTTTAGAAAAATCAAAAAAAGTGGGCGTAAAAGTGGGCGTGGCCAATTTTTCTTTACGTAAAAACCTAAGTTGGACTATGACGCACATTTCAAAAAAAAAATTGTCCAAATCGGTCCAGCCGTTCTCAACTGATGCCGTTACCAACGAACGACAATTGATTTTTATTTATATAGATTTAAATAATGTTACAATAACACTGCTCAACACTCATTTTAAATTTTAGTACACTGATAGAAATTTGTACATGACAATAATGAAAATCTACATTAATGTTATGAAAAATGAAGTTTAAAAAGGAAGCTATGCAGGGTTTCATTGAAATAATGAAATAGGTATCATAAAGTGTAATTGAAAGAACAAGTTTCATTACATCAATGAAAATTGTTCATACAAAATATAAAATGCATTTGATGAAATTTTTCATTACTTTATTGAAAAAAGTCTTTAATTCTTATTAAATACTTTCATTGAATAAGAATTAAAGATCCTACTTTTTATTTCTGAAATGAAATAATGTATGAAATTGTAAAAATATTTTTATAAAATTTAAAATAATAAAACACTATCCGTGCAGGTGCAATACACTTCATGATTTTCACTTAGTTTTCTCGAATAAAAATTTTACTCCAACCTTTAATTGCAATACATTAGTAAAACCACGAAGCAAAATAAGACAGCGCAAATTTAGTAAATATAAAATTAAAAATTTACTTTTTATTTTAAATTTCACAAAAAAGTCTGACAAAGCACTTTCACATATTTTTTTTATCTATAGATTTCACTCACAATCAGTTTTCTCACACAAAATTTTACTATACCATTAACTTTTAATACATAAGTAAAACCACGAAATAATAAAAAGCAACGCGAGTTTAATAAATACTTATAGTTAATAAATACTTATAGTTAAAATATTTCGTGTAGCTCTGATCAGCTGTTTTTTTGCGCGTAAACTAACAGACTAAGAAGAAGAACTAACAGACTAAACAGACGCGACACGACAGGTGTCAAAAAAAGCAAATTTATAAACAAAACTCAATGAAATTTTTTAATGAAACTACGAAATCTAATGAATCAAGATTAATGAAAATTTTGCACAACATGTATGAAATTTCATTCAGCATATGAAATATTTCATTGTTGCAATAAAACAACGTTAATGAATTCCATTCATTAGTGATATGAAGCGTTTTTCTATCAGTGTAGTCATTGATCTTCTGATTCCAAATCTGTTCTCCAAATTTTCCCATCACATCTAGATTTTTAGTTATTCACGGTTGAATAATGGCCTGCACAGCAGCCATTGAGTGGAATACAAATCTGATATAAAGCGCAATAGTACAATTTGTCTAGGGTCGCCAACATAGGATTTTTTTTTTTTTTTCAAATTATTGCGTTTGGTTGGCTAAATTAGATGACCCGTTCGATTTTTTTTTATCGACCTTCGAACTTTGCAGTCAAATGCCGATTTTCAGCATATTGTTTATATGGTTTTTTGGCTATAACTCGTCGACTAATTGATATTTTTCAAACTGTAAAAGGAAAAATTATTGCTAGAGACCTGTCCAACAATCAATTTTTTTTTAAAAATTGATTTAGAAAATTTTTGTGGTGCTTATGAAGCAAAATATTTTCAAAAAGCATGGAAAAATTTTTTTTCCAACATTTTGCTTCATAAGCACCGCAAAAAATTTCTAAATCAATTTTTTTAAAAAAATTAATTGTAGGGCAAGGGAAAATCCCACATTATTCAGGCTTAATTTAATGATTGAAAATGTGGGACATAATGAATTATTTCATTTTAAAAATAAAAAGTAGCATTTATTCAATGAAAGTATTTCATTTCAAAAATAAAAAGTAGCATTTATTAAATGAAAGTATTTCATAAGAATTAAATACTTTTTTCAATAAAGTAATAAAAACTTTCATAAAATACAACTTATATTTTGTATGAACAATTTTTATTAATTTAATGAAACTTGTTCTTACAATTACATTTTATGATACCTATTTCATTAATTTAATGAAACCCTACATAGGTTCCTTTTTAACGTAATTTTTCATAACACTAATGTAGATTTTCATTATTGGCATGTAGTGTAGTGTAGTTTAATAAAAAAAATATAAAAAACATAAGAAACATTAAAAAAAAAGCATTGCTGCCCTGGCCTGTACTTGAACCCAAGACCTACCGGCTGTGGTGTTTATTGTCGACTCCTTAGCAATCAGCGCCACCAAAGGAGAATAATCTGGTCAACTTAGTTTTAAAATGTTTGTTATTTTTTTTTGTAAAAACTCAAAAATTTTGTTTTCAACAAAATCTCTCTGTTTCTCATACAGCTTTTGGCAGAGCATTGTGACATAGCATAGATACAAACTCAGAACGTTAAAGCCGAATATTAAAAGAAACGGATTTTAAGCCTTATTATTTGTTTATATACTTTAGCTAATTGTAAGTGGCTAGAGGCTAAACTTCACTAACAACTGTACCGGTGTTCAAATCCGAATCAATGTTTTCATAGCCGTAATGAAAAAAAATCTTTCAGTGCATGTCCAATTATTCTAAATTTTTTTAAGACGTACTTGTACACCAAAATTAATAAATCTGGGTGTAGTAACCGTCAATATCTTAATTTTTTTTTTGGAGCACCACACTTAATAAATCAAAAAAAGGTCCAATTTTCAAATTTCGAAAAAAATAAAACGAATTGCGATCACTTCTCGAGTTGTGGCTTAAATGTTGCGTAATTTTAGGTTTAAATACAAAAAAAAATAAAGGCACTTAAACTAATTTAACCAACTTTTTTTTTTTTTGTGTACAGTTATACTGACTTGACAATACACTGTTTATGCATAAAAAATGCGTATAAATCTTAAAGAAAAAATAAAGAAATAACGCTTTGTAGGTTCATAACTCATTTGCCTTTATTTCTCCATCAGAAACATAACAGAACTGAAAGAAAATATAGTCTCAAAATCCATTACATTCCTCTACTTATTGTTAGTTGGCGTTTTACAAACTTTTATAAACACAAAGACTGGTATTTAAAATAGAATCAGCAACAAAAATGTAAAATAAAATAAAAAGTAAAAAACTTACAAAATGTACGCAAAAGAACAAATGAATGAAACAAGTCCAAATTGCCGTAATTTATCATGACGAGATTGTGTAAATTGCAGGTAAGTGTATACTAAAATTAGAAAAAGAAGAACAGAATGGATTACACAATAGAGGTGATAAGGTATAAGGATACGCTCGGGTAATTAGTTAAGTAGCTGTGTTAGTAATGTCTGTCCGTTTTGTATATCTCTTCGGCTGTAACTATGGCTGTATATTTATTTGGATGTTACTTAAAGAAATCTGGATAACCATCTCTTTAGCTTATTGTCTTATGGGATACATAGTGAAAACATAAAGAAAAATAAAAATATAATAAGTTTTTTTGTGACATTTCCTGCATTAGAATAATGTTTGCAAGCAAATGAATACATTTATAACCCAACAAAAATGATAAACAATACTTTTTTGATACAACCTTTATTTTAATACAATTAAACTTTTTTTTTAATACCAATTAAAGAACAATATTTTTACTTTGAAACCTACAAAGACTTTTTAATAAAATATCCCCCATTTTAATGTGGTTTGAGTAAGTGTGTGAATATTGTAAAAATTCTGCAAAAATGCTTTTGGACTTTTTGTTGTGTCGGCAATATTAACCGAGGTATGATCATTTTAAAATTTACGGGAATGCTAATTTTTTTTTTGGATCCAAAGTTAGGACCCATTATGGTCCACACATGTGAAGAGGACCGATGATACTATGAGATCCCGAGAACCAAAAATGGCCTCCATTTTGCTCCATCTGGCTTAGTTTTCGAGATAGCGCCATTTTAACTTTTCTTAAAAACAAAAAATACAATTTATTTTTGCTAATATTAGCAAAAAAGCTTGTAAAAATTTGGTCAACTCTATTTTAAATTTAGCAAAAAAAAAAAACAAATAAGAAAGTTATGGTCGGTTAAGACCGACCATATGATACCCTACACCGGTGTTTTCCGGAAAATGGGTCTCAAGTCCAAACATGGACCGATTGGATATATCTTTTGTTAGATCTTTATTTAGTGTAGAAAACACACACAGATCAAATTTAAGTGGCATTGTTTATATTTTTGTCAATATTCCGATTTAATAAGGTTACTAAAGTACACGTTTAACACAAAGGACGAGTTTGTGGTTTAAGTATGATTAGATGGGGATCAATCTTGTATGACACAAGATCACTGCGGCCACGGGCCTGTATGGTTGTCCCTAGGACAATCGAGAGCTCGGTGTTGAGGCAATTTTGTTGCCAAGACGTCGTTGCAATTAGTGTGCGATTTCGTATAGAGGGTAAAGTGGTAGAGACTATTGTTGTATCTGCCTATCTGCCCTATGATTCTATTTATCCCCCGCCTTCTGAGGAGTTAATTAGAGTCATACGATACGCGGAGGCCAACAACTTGGGGTTGATTATTGGATGCGATGCCAATTCTCAGCACATCATCTGGGGTAGCACAAAGTGCAACTCTAGAGGTAACAAATTGTTGGACTTCATCTTGTCTTCAAATCTGGTGATTCAAAATGTTGGGAATTCTCCAACGTTTGTCACTCAACGAAGGCAACAGGTCATTGATCTTACCTTATCTAACAGTAAGGCGAGTACAATGATAAGGGATTGGCGTGTTCTTGATGTGGTATCCTTGTCGGACCACCGCTACATCGAGTTTAGGCTTGGGATTGATAAACCTACAATCCCACAGGGCCGAAACCCTCGAAAAGCGGATTGGAAAAGATTTGAGGAACTACTTCATCAAAGATTACGTCCCATCCCAATACCTAGTTGTATAGGGTCGGTTGAAGTGGAGTCTGAGAAATTGGGTAAAACTTTGACTGACTGCTATGAGACTGTTTGTCCGTTAAGGAAAAGCAGACCAGGTAACTCAGTCCCTTGGTGGAACGTGGAACTTGGTAAGCTGAGGAAAAGTTCAAGAAAGCTTCTGAATAGAGCCTTAAAATCTCGAAAGGATGCTGACTGGAACAATTACCACCTCATGCAAAAGGAATATAAGAAAAAAGTGAGGGAAGCCAAACTTGAGTCTTATAGGACTTTCTGTGAGGAGGTAAATGGTACGAGGGATACGGCAAGACTCTGTAAAATCTTTCAAAAAGATAGTTCAGCGAAGCTTGATTCCCTCAGAAAGCCAGATGGTACCTACACAAACAACCAACAGGAGGTCAATGATATTCTGTTATCTACTCACTTTCCAGGATGCAAAGTGACAACGATAAATACAGATATTATTGAGAGTCCTGTTGGTAATACTACATGTAGGGACTGGTATATAGCATCTAGGGTAGTTTCTGAGGAATCGATCAGGTACGCCTTATCTTCCTTTGATAACTATAAATCCCCTGGACCAGATGGTATATATCCTATGATGTTGAAGAGTGGTGGAGATACCCTAGTGAAGGTACTTAAAAATATCTTCAGAGCCAGCCTGGCTTATGGGTATGTTCCATCATCTTGGTGCGATGTCAAGGTTGTTTTTATTCCCAAACCTGGGAAGGAGGACTACACCTTGGCAAAAAGTTTTAGACCAATCAGTTTATCATCCTTTCTACTGAAAAGTCTTGAGCGAATGGTTGAGAAATTCATTAGGTCAGTAGCATTAATCGAATGCCCCCTAAATAGTCAGCAACACGCGTATCAGAGTGGTAGATCTTGTGAGTCGGCACTTCACGATCTTGTGGTCAATATTGAGAAGGGCATTGACAAACAAGACTATACTCTGGGTGTTTTTGTTGATATTGAGGGCGCTTTTGATAATGCTACTTTCGACTCTATGAAAACTTCGGCTGAATTGCATGGCGTGGATCCAGTTCTAGTCAAGTGGATTCATTTTATGCTCTCTCGGAGATTGTTGACGGCTGAAGATGAGTGGGGCACAAAAGTAACGGTTGAGGTTAGTAGAGGTTGCCCCCAAGGGGGTGTTCTCTCTCCTTTGCTGTGGTGTTTTGTGGTAAACTCACTCTTGGTTGAAATACAAGCTCTAGGTGTACACATACAGGCATACGCTGACGATGTGTGCGCATTAGTATCCGGAAAGTCACTTAACTTGGTATGCAAGAAAATGCAGACCGTTATTGACTTGATGGACAACTGGTGCAATCGACATGGATTGTCTGTCAATCCAAATAAGACAACACTCGTGTTGTTCACGCGAAGAACCAAACATAAGGGTCTTCGGCTTCCTACGTTGAAGGGCATAACTCTTCAACTGTCCACAGAAGTTAAGTATTTAGGGGTTACCCTAGATAGTAAACTAATGTGGACAAAACATGTTGAACAAAAAGTTTCACGGGCACTTCGGATTTTCTGGCAGTGTCGGCGTGCTTTTGGGAAGACATGGGGTCTAAGACCCGCTAATGTACATTGGATGTACATAGCTGTAATTAGACCTATTGTGACGTATGCGGCGGTAGTCTGGTGGCCGAGAACGATGGTGAAAACTATTCGATCCAAGCTAAACGGACTGCAAAGAGCGGCTGCCTTGGGAATTACTGGTGCCATGAGCACCACCCCAGGCGCAGCTCTGGACGCTATGTTAGATATGCTTCCCTTGGACTTACATATTCAAGGAGAAGCCATGAAATCTTTGTGCCGGCTCCGCAAAAGCGGAACATGGCATGGGGAGTACAATGCGGGACATGGTCGTCTGTTCAATAGGCTATCGGAACTTTGTCCGATGCTTTCTATGCCTTTGGACAATATAACCTCTTGCATCGAGTTTGGTAGGAAGTTTACTGTAATATTTCCGAGTAGGGAAGACTGGGGAAACCCAGCAGACCTACTGGAAAATTACACGGATACTTTCTACACGGATGGATCCAGTACCTTAAATGGCTCTGGGTCTGGCTGGTATTTGGACGATGCGACCAAATGCTATATTGCTATGGGAAAAATGGCTACAGTATTTCAGACTGAAATATTTGCTATTTTGGACGTAGCGACCTGGATAATTGGGAACAGATGGAGTAATAGGAGAATCAGTATTTGCAGTGACAGCCAGGCTGCACTCATTGCACTTGAATCTCCAGTCACTTCATCCAAAATTGTCCAGGAATGTAGACGCAGACTCAATGAGGTCTCATGTGGGAATAGCGTCAGTCTTCTGTGGGTTCCGGGTCATAGGGGAATACGGGGAAACGAGATTGCTGACTCTTTGGCAAATCTTGGCTCTGATACAATTCCTTACAATCCGGAACCTCAAATTGGTATTGGCTTGACATGGCTGATGCGTTGGATCAACTCTCATATGAAAGCAACTTTCATGGAAAGATGGTCAAATGAGTTGGCATGCAAGAATACCAAACGTTTTGTAATTAAGCCAGACAAGAAAGTGGCTAACTATCTACTCAGTCTCAGTAGAATAGACTGTCGCAGACTTACTGGCTTAATTACGGGACACAATGCCTGTGCTCGTCATATGACGAGATTAGGTGTCTTATCAGACCCATTATGCGTGGCTTGTCTTGAGGATGATGACACAACTGAACATTATGTATGTTGTTGTCCAGCGTTCTCAAAGGCTAGACTGCGGATATTGGGTTCTGATATTCTGTCTATGGACACGGTCCATGGACTTCCCTTGTCTGATTTTCTCAAGTTTGTGAAAGCAACTGAGAAATTCTGAGCAAGCACTTTTCTTCCTTTTTCTTCTCAACCTTTTATCACCCTTACTTAATCTTTCTTTTCTGGGTACGGTACAATGGACTATTTTAAGTCTGAGCGCCATGGACTTGCCTAAAAATTTACCCATTTTTAGGCTTGTACAACCCACCCTCAACTCAACTCAACTCAACTCAACACGTTTAACACCTAAAAATGAAATTTTTATCAAATATTTCCATTTTTATGAATTTTGAGGGAATTATGAGAATATCGGGAGGGTGGTTGGTATGGGGGCTACCAGAAGGACCCTTTGAAATTTGGAATGGTGATTCATGCATACAAAATTTGATTACTTGATAAATTTCAAAGCGATAGCTGTTATAATACGGTTATTAAAGTCAT
The DNA here is from genome assembly GCA_963921195.1 of Pegoplata infirma. Taxonomy (NCBI): domain Eukaryota; kingdom Metazoa; phylum Arthropoda; class Insecta; order Diptera; family Anthomyiidae; genus Pegoplata; species Pegoplata infirma. The sequence continues at coordinate 115,496,808 of OY992536.1, read as the reverse complement.
TTAAGCCGAATCCAAAGGGGTTGTTTGTATGGGGGCTAGGTGTTAACATGGACCGATTTTCTCCAATTTCAATAGGCTTCGTCCTTGGACCAAAGGATGCTTAAGTTTCAAATTTTAAGTCAATTGATTGAAAATTACGACCTGTATCGTGCTAAAACCGATAGATGGACAGACGGACGGACATCGCTAAATAGACTCAAAAAGTAATTTTGAGTCGATCGGTATGCTTGAAGGTATAGGAATATTTCGGGTAGTTACAAACATCAGCACAAACTCATTATACCCTACACCACTCTGTCGTACAGGGTATAATGAGTTTGTGCTGATGTTTGTAACTACCCGAAATATTGGTCCTAGACCTACCTTCAGGTATACCGATCAACTCAGAATCACTTTTTGAGTCGATTTAGCGATGTCCGTTCGTCCGTCTGTCCATCTATCGGTTTAAGCACGATACAGGTAGCAATTTTTAACCAATTGACTTGAAATATAAAACTTAAGCATATTTTGGCCCAAGGACGAAACCTATTGAAATTGAAAAAAATCGGTTCATGTTAAGACCTAGCCCCCATACAAACGCCCCCTTTGGATTAGGCTTAAATGACTCTAATAACTGTATTTTAATAGATATCGGCTTGAAATTTTACAAATTTTGTATGCACGAATCATCATTCCAAATTTCAAAGGAATATGGTCAGTCCTTCTGGTAGTCCCCATACAAACCACCCTCCCGATATTCACATAATTTCTTCAAAATTCCTAAAAATGGATATATTTGATAAAAATTGTATTTTTAGGTGTTACACGTGTACTTTAGTAACCAAATCAAATTGGAATATAATTGGACCATTTTTGGACTTAGCCCCCCATACCAAAATTTCGACCGATATTCAGTTAAATCGGTCTATTGTCAAAAAATAAACCAATTCCACTAAAATTTGATCTGTGTGTGTTTTCTACACTAAATAAAGATCTAACAAAAGATATACCCAATCGGTCCATGTTTGGACTTGAGACCCATTTTCAGGCAAACACCGGTGTAGGGTATCATATGGTCGGTCTTGACCGACTATTACATTCTTACTTGTTATACCCTGTACCACAGAGTGGTAAAATTGCTAATGCGTTAAATGAAGTTTACAAGATATTATTGCTAACATGCTAATCTCAACTAAAAATTTGCTAATGGTTAGCTTACTAGCATTAGCAAAAAAAAATTAGTAAATCTACTAATGTATTATTTTGGGTGTGGAACAAGACCGTAAAATAACCAAAAGCTCACCGAGTAATATTTTTGAAGTTATCGAGTTTTTAAATTCTCAAAATCTCAGTGGTCCCCTAAAATCACGTATCTCAAAAACTAAGCAAGGTAGAGCAAAACGGAACCAAATTTTGGATCAAAAACTATGACGATTTGTAAGGAACGCAACTAGGTCAAGGCCCATCGGGGTCTGGACCTATTGGGTCCGAAACCAATGGGGTCCTCAAATGTGTATGAACTAAGTTGAAATAAAATTTTTTGCTAACTTTACAAAAAAAATTCTGGGTTAAAAATCAGCAAATTTTCATGTAGGGTTACAAGCTTTTTTTGCTAACATTACAGTCTTTTTTTGAGTGCATGTAACTTTTTATAAATTTTCAACGGTTTGGTTTTTGAACCCTCTTATTTTCTTCGTAACAGATCAGACTGGAACTGTAAACGTAGAAATGCATTTAAATTTTTTTAAGAAATTACCTTTGTTGCCGAATTTCGGTAAAATTTAATAAAAATCCAACTATTTGGTTCGGAGAAATTTTTATTTAAGTACAACCACCTTTTAAAAATTTAAAATTTAGCAATATCTCGAATACTTTTCTACTTTTGTACCTTTGGGCTTTCATTTCGGATTCAGCGGAAGATGTTATATGTGAAAAATCGTATTTTGGATACCAAATAAATTTTCAAATTAATATTTCGTGTAATTACAAACAGGAAAGTACGCAGGAATTTATTTTTTGGGGAGCCCAACATTTTTTTTTTTTTAATTTCGTTTTTTCGCCTCAATGTTTTTGAGCCTACATTTTTTGACAACAAAACATTTATTCTAAATTTAAGATAAAAATGAAGTCTTATTATTAAAAAAAAAAAAAAGGATTTTGAAAATGTATGCAACTTTTCCTGAAAAATTATCAGATAAACTTTACTTTTACAAACTTTAGGACACCTTTTTGAATTGGTTATATACTTTTTCAAAGTTTTTAGATTATAAACAGTGTTGCCATTTTAGCCATTTTCCGGCTAGATTTAGCTCCTTTTGAACTTGTTTAGCCGGAAAAAAATGCATTTAGCTCTTAGCCGATTTTTCAGCCATTTTCGAAATTATTTTAGCAGTTTTTTAGCCATTTTTGACTTTTTTGATTTAAAACAAATTTTTTGTGTTTTTTATACTTAAATAAAAATTAATTGGTTTTATGTTAGTACAGATCAAGCAAAAGCTCCAATTCTATTTAATATAAAGTTTTAAGTTAAAAAATGTAGAAGAAAATTTTATTTCTAAAATTACAGACATTTCTGGTATTCCCGTACCGGTTTCAAACACTCCTTTTATAGTGTTATCATCAGCAGGATTTTAAATGTCGGTTTCTTTTGTTAATATGTACTTGTTTTTCATATATCTGAATTTTAAATATTCCCAGTCTAGTACCAAACTACGGATATTTTTTGTTATTTTAATGCCATTAACATTATACTAAATCTTAGACTATCGAGGCCCGTTTCTCTGTTAAAATACCTTAACGTTCGAAACTCTACTTAAAGACTGGTTGCTGAATCTTTGCATACACTGAAAAAAATAACTATACTGAAATTAAATAAACACTGTTATTAATTTAAGTACACAATTTTTTTTATAATTTACTTCAACTTAACTTAATATAAGGTGGTTTTACTTAAAACAAAGAAAATAAACTTGAAGATAGTACATGCAAATACTTAAAAAAGCACAAAAGTTTTCCTTAATTTGTTTTTTTAAATTAAGTTTAATATTCTTTATATTAATGGGGAATTGATTTCATTTAAGAAAAAAAGGGTTTATTAAAAAATTTTATTTTACTTAAAAGAAAAAAAATTAAATTGTGTGCAAAAAAAATAAATAAGTACGTAACTTACTTAAAAATAGTATAGACATTTTCAAGACATTGAATCAAATAAGTACTAATCTTTAATTCCAAAACGCATTTTCTTTAATTTAATCAATTTTTGTTTTAAGTTAAGAAAAAAGTAACATTTATTTTATTGATTTCATTGACTTTATTTGAATCCATATCTTCATCAGTTTAAGAAAGAATTGACTTAACTTAAGAAAAAAATACTTGAGGTATTTTGGGGACCCCATCTGGGGGCCCCATCTAAAGACCCCATGAGACCCTAACTTTAAATCCAAATTTCGATTTTCGCGGAATTTTCAAATGCCTATAACTCTGCAAATACTGCAGATACGAAAAAAATTCTAAAGGCATTTTTGTAGTCCTTAACTTGTAGAATATGACCGCCGAAGACCCGAAAGCTCTCCGAGTTATAGTTTTCGAGTTATTTCATGATCAAATTTCTCAAGACCCCATTCCCAGATCTCGAAAACTAAGCCAGATAGAGCGATTCTGACCAAAATTTTGGATCAAAATCAATAGTGACCCTATAATAGTGTACGCACATACTCATGGGCGGACCCCATATATTGGGGGCCCCTAGGGTCCTCACATTGGGACTCCATAGGGTCCACAGAATCCGTAAGTTTAAGGAAATTTATACTTATTTTAAAAAAATATTTTTCCTCTGGATAAAAACAATTAAACTAATAATAAGTACAATTTTACTTACTTTTAAGATATATTTAAGTAAATGCATTACTATGTTTTAGGAAAAAATATACTTGGAAGAAGAATTAAAATCTTTGGAGCCCTCGCATACCCTTCTTTTTTTAAATTAAGTTCAACATGCTTTAAAAATGGTAAAATTTTTTTTCAGTGTAGGTTCGAGCGTATTTTTAACAGAGAAACGGGGATTTGCTATTCTTCTCGTCAGGTTTCAGCGAAAATAGTCCCTGGAGTAAAAAGTTTACCTAGAAGTCACGTGATGCAAAAGCGTTAACTTTCAAAAGAAAGTCAAGAAAAAATGTATTCAGTGTTTTTCAATGTTGGCAATCGATACCTTTTCAATACCGTTATCCGTTTCAAAACCGTTAAAATTTAATACCGGTACCAATACCAATACCGAAACTTAGTTTTGGTATCGGATACCGGTATCCAAAAACCTTTTCCTTCAATACCGGTACGTACCGGTATTGAAACGGTATTAAAACGGGTTTTTCCTAAAAAACATGTTTTTTTTACAAAAAAAAATAATAGAAAATTTGTAATTTTTTTGGTTTTTGTAAATGAAAAATCGTACTCCAAATGCCTCCCCGAAGTCTCATAAAAATCAAAAAAATCTTTGGGCAACCACATCGTGGATTAAAAAAAAATTTCCAAAAAAAAAATCATACTTCAACTGCTATGCGGGAGCAAAAGAAAATTATTGATTTTCACGAAATTTTTTTGAAATCATTTAGACTCTCAATAGAAACTTTCCGCAACCCTAAGTATAGTTAAGTTTTTTGGGGATTTTTATTTAATCCGCGATGTGGGTGCCCAAAGATTTTCTTTGATATTTATAGGACTTCGTGGTTCAAAAATTATTACAAAACCGTGAATTTCAAATTGGTTTCACCTTAAGTCCACATGTTGAAAAACCCGTTAAACCAGCTTTAAAAACATGGAAGAGTCATAGAAAAATATTTAACAAAGTATTTTTGTCACTCAAAAATATTTTTACAATTAAGCAAAAAAAAACTTACACTCGAAAAAAATTTTACACTCAAAAAAAATTTTTTGTAGTTTTTTTTTTCTAAAATGACTAAAAAAAGTTTTTTACTCAAAATAAAATATTTCTAATCAAAATTGTTAATTTTTTTTAAGTTAGAAAACTAACTATCTCTTTAAAAGGACACCGTGGATATTCATGGATTCGGCTAACAAGGAGAGTCTCCCTGGTGTCACCCTCCGATCTTCATGACATTTGGATATGTTGTTCAGAACGAAAATTAATTCGACACTTATTTTTTTAGCGGCCCAAACTCATTTTTAGGAGGTTCGATTTGCATGGAGGGAAATTGACCTTTTTCAGTTTTTTACGATTTACGTCTATTTGCTCAAAACTAATATAGGCGTATTTAGTATTAGATTAAAGGTAATTAAAATACCTATCTTGTGATGCTAATAACGTGTAAAAAAAGTAAATATTTTCGACTTATTAAGAGAAATGTCCAACAATTTTGTCATTTTACTCAATATGACGAAAAGTTGTGCATGTTTGGACCGTTCTTTGCACATGGAGATAGGTTTTCCAAAGACCTTTCATTTGGTATGTAACATGACTAGGTTTATTTGTATAATATATGAGATAAACACAAAAAAACTGAAAAATTACCGTTTCTTCTCCCTTATTTTCACCCCCTAAATATGAATTTGGGCCAAAATAAAACCAATTCCATAAAGATCGGCGGGTGACACCAGGGAGACCTTCCTTGTAAGTCGAATTTAACTCTTCTACTTTTTTACATATTTTTTTTACTTTCTGCAACAAATGAAACCTTTTTATGTCAGAATAACTTCAAAGTCCTGCACTTTGATCAAGGGGATAAGAAAATTACAGTTTTCTCGGTCCGCCCCCTTTTGTAGGTGTGGTCCGCCAACGTCCCCGCCGACCCCCTAAGAAAACGCAATTTTAATTTTTTTTTCACATTTTAAAGCGCATTTTAGCAAAAATGCTAAAAATAAATACGTAAATACGTGTTTTAGTATTAAAATTGAAAAAAAATTTAAGTTTTTATGCGTTTTTTATATTTTTAAAATTTTTTTCGATAATACCGGTACGTACCGGTATCGACGTTTCGGTATCGGTAATACCGTAACCGATTCAACTCAAATACCGTAACCGATACCGATACCGAAATAAATAAAAAAACGATACCAATACCGATATCGATACCGTTATTCGTTTCGATTGCCAACCTTGGTGTTTTTCTAACTACAAAAAAAAATTTGCACTCAATAAAAAATTTTACTTAATTTTTTTTAAACAAAAATAACTAAAAAGTTCTTTCACTCACAAGGGAAGTATCTCAACCCTTATGAACCGATTTGCATGAAACTTAAAATATATTTAAATGAGACCAATTTAAGGTTGGGGTGTCTCGCCTTATCGGCCATATCGGGGATTTAGGGGCTCAAAAAGTGGGTCAAAAATAGGCGAAAAAATCGTTTTTTGTATTTTTTTAGCGATTTAGAAAGCTAAGAAACTATATGATGTTTCCATATGAGAAGAAAGGATTTTTTAATGCCTATCCAACGGTGGTATAACCCTGTAAAAATGCTGCTTCGTTAAATATTTTTTTCATGAAAATGTTCAAATTTTGGGGGGTATTTATATGAAGACATAGACCTACGATATCCATATTAATACGAAATAATCTTTATTAAATTTAAGTCGACAGTATTTTTGCTCTAGACGATATTCCTGTTAGTTCGGGAGTTATCGAAATTTTCCCGAAGGTCCTCATTGTTTCATAAGGGGACAACGAAATTTTTAAACACTGATATGGCCGATAAGCCGAGACAAACCAACCTTAAAATCGTCTCATTTATATATATTTTTTAGTTTCAGGCAAATCGGTTCATAAGGGTTGAGATACTTCCCTTGTCAGAACAATTTTTTCTAGTCAACATTTTTATTTTTGCTTTAAAAAATGAAAATCATTGGAAAAGTGTTTTGAACTCCATTTTTATCTAGAATAAGTCAGAACCGTACCAAGTGTATAACAAAAGATTTCTTTATTTAATTTTATGTGTAAAAATTAAACAAAATATAAATTTACAATAGTTTTTTTTTTAAAAAGTTAAATATATATTTTAGCCTTTTTTTAGCCATTTTTTAGCCGTTTTTTAGCCGTTTTTGACTACCAAGTTCTGGCAACACTGATTATAAATCATAGATCTCCTATTCTAAAATACATATTCATCCTTATTTCTAAATACGCGCATCACTTCGACGTCGAATGAGTTTCACTTTCGACGACCGAGTTTCACCACATTCTACAATACTTCAGTGGTATCGGCATTGGCGTAGGTAGCCAACATTTCTGGGGGGGGCTAAAGCCCCCCCAGATTTTTTTGAATTTTTTGTTTTTTTTTTAATAGAAAACCCCGGACCTATTTCTGAAGCGTTCCCTATATCATGTGTCTAGGTGTCCTAGAAACGAATGCCCTCCGAAAGCGGTTAAAAATTCATATTTTTTTTAAACAAATTTTGATTCTGAAGATTTTTCGGAAATTTAGAACTCCCAGATATGTTATGAAAATGAAAGATTTTTAATGTTTTTCCTATAGTAAAATCATTAGATTACTATGATTTTTTTCAAGAAAAAGTTCTGATGATTGCAAAAGTTGATGATTATTAGTCAAAATTCTCAGATTCTTTCTTCCAATGACTTTTGTCTATAAAAAACCACTTAGAATTTATAAACTTTTTTAAATCAAAGAACTTAAAATGTTTTCCTGAAGTTAAAATCCTAAGATTCGGTAAAGTTTTTATTACTGACAAAAACATCATATTCATATAAAAACTTTTTGCAATAATTCAGACTATTTTTCAATAGGAAAAACTATTAGATCTAATATAATAATCATTACGAGTCCTTAAGACTCGTAGAATAATCATAACGAGTCCTAAAGACTCATTATTATTATTTATTGTTGCAAAAATTAATGAAATCATTAAATTATTAAAAAAAAATTGTGAATGATTAAAATTCTGGGGGGGGCTAAAATTATTCTGGGGGGGGCTAAGCCTCCCCCCAGACAGGGCTATCTACGCCAATGGGTATCGGTGAAGGAATATCGATTAATTTTTGTCATCACTAGCAAAACACAAAAAAACAACAAAACATATAAAATAACATGAATTGTAAATTAATTAAAATTATATTGCGGGTCATATTTTATATTTATTTTCAATCTTACTATAATATATATAATTAAAAAATTAAGAATAAGTATTTTAAACTTCAGAAATTAAACAAAAAATCGCCATAAACAAAAATTCGTCCCTGTGTGGCACAGTCCGGGAACAAATGCAATTTGCATTTTCATGGTTTTTATTCTGCCGGAGACATTTTTATTACATAATTTATACAAAAATAAAACACCTAATTGATATTTAAAAGAAAATTCTATGAGTTTTAATGATTTAGTTAAAAAAAAAACACATTTTTCTATAAAAACGCGCCAAAAAAGATGTCGAACAAAATTGTATGAATCTGGCGTCGAAGACGAATTGAGGAATACGTCGAATGTCGACGATAACGAAAAAACATATGTTTCTCGTCTGTATCATCCCCAACGTATTCAGGAATACCAAAAATTACCTTCGTCGCGTTTTAAACGCGTTTATGACAACAGGAATAGCCCCGATTATTTTAATAAAATCAAAGATTTCGAAACATTTTTGACACGAAAAACTCCTTAAATTGCAAGAAATTATTTTAGTTTTACAGGTCCGGCCCCCAGCCCCCCCCCCCCCCCTGCGTACACAGACAATCTATATATATATAAAAATGGATGTGTTTATGTATGTGGGTATGTATGTATGTATGTTCCGTATGGACTCGAAAACGGCTGGACCGATTTTGATGAAATTTTCAGGGAATATTCAGAATATCCTGGCGAGTAACACTGTCAAGTCGGATTTTTGATTTTCGGTCTGTGGGCGGAGGGGCGTGGCCAAATCGAATTTTTACATTGGACCAATAATGACATCCACACTCAAAATAATTACTCTTTTAAATACTCTGTAAAATGACTGTAATCTCAATTTGACAGATATTTGACAAAGTTATCTGCCGAAATACAGATTTTGAGAAAATACTTTGTATTTTCTTGTGACCGAAAAACTGAGTATTATCTGTAATTTTAATTTTTTCTTTGTAATCTTTATTTTACAGATAATAAATACAGTTTTTTGTTAAAATACAGATTTTTAAAAAATAGTCTCGTAACCAAAATATTTATTGCTCTGTAATACAGTTTCCAAATAAAAATCTCTTCAAAAAAACTTCCAAATATTTCAACCCCTTTTTAAAAAGCTTCTTAAATTACAATTAAAGCTGGTAAATTTTCCGAAGATGTGTTGTAAATTGGAAGGTTTTTTAATTTTCACAAAAATAAAAGTAAATTTAAAATTTGGAAGCATTAAAGCGGGTAAATTTATACGATGACATGTTCCAATTGTCAACACTACTTGCACATTAAGGAAGGATAAATTAATCGGGAATCAAATAGTGACCGTTGTGTAAAAGCCATATCAAACACATTAAAAAAAATATGCAAGAAAGTCAAGGCATTCTTAAACGATTTATCTTAAATTTTATAAAATGTTTATTAGAATGAATCCGCTCAAAGGTGGCACTGAAAATGAGAAATTTATGAAAAAACAAAAAACCTGAGAACATCTAGCGAGTTTATAAATAATTTCTACAAAGTTCAACATTCGCGTGCGAAACATTTAAGCGGGCGCATTTAAATGATGGCAGTTGCCTTTATTTTGTGTCAAGTTATTACTTAGCCATGCTTCTTGCACATTACAATCAAAGAAAATGAATAAGAATTCTTATATTTGTCACTTAAAAAGTGAACTTAACAAGAAATTAAAATATAACGTTTCGCGTTCGCACCTTTAAAGTGGGAAACGCATTTAATCAGGCTCATTTAAATTATGAAAGTACTAATAGGAAACACAATTAAAAAAAGCACCTGCTCAAATCATCATTTATTAATTTATAAAAACCTCGGTAAATATCTACCGCTTAAATGCGTCACTTAATATGTGAGCTTTAATAATTTAAAAATTTGTAACCCGCAAAGAATAATTTTATTGGCTTGTCAGCCTGTTAATGTTTTTAAAGCAGGGAAGTTCTGGAGTTCATTTTGTTCCCAATTATTTCATGTGTTCCAGTTTAAAATCAAATAAATTTAACAAAAACTTTGTAAATTTTCAGAAGTTTTTGAAAAACATCTGGTCACGTACCAACATTTTACAGATAATTCTGTAAATTTACAATTTTTTTGTGACGAAATAATTTTACAAAGTTTTTACAAATATATGTAAAATTACAGAGTACTTCTCTGTAAAATAGTGATCCCATTTAACTAATATTTTACTAGAAACTATGTAATTTTACAGTTTTTTTTTGTCCAAACCATTTTACAGAGTTTTCTTCGTAAAATAACAAAAAATCTTGCTGGTTGGAAATCTATGGTATTTTCTGCTGGCTCAGCAGAGTATCTCTGTAATTTAACAGAGTTATTATTTTGAGTGCATATATAAACAAGTAAGAAAATTATAGTCGGTCAAGACCGACCATATAATACCCTACACCAAAGTTTCCCGGAAAATGGGTCCCATCAATCGATTAGATCTATGTGTTGTAAAACCTTTAATAAGTGTAGAAAACACTCACAAATCAAATTTGAGTGAAATAGGCTTCTATTTGTTGACAATAAACCGCTTTAACTGAATATCGGGCGAAATTTTCACAAGGGGCCTGAGTCCAAAACTGGTCCGATGATTATCAGGTTTGATAAGGTTATTTAAGTACGCGTTTAACATACACAAACAAAATTTTAATTAAATATATTCTATTTTCATGAAATTTGAGACATTTATGTGAAAATCGGGAAGGTGGTTTGTATGCGGGCTACAAGAAGAACTGGTCCGATTTCGGAATGAAAATGAAATTCGGAATGATGATATGTGAAGACAAAACATGTTTACCTTCCAAATTTCAAAGCGATACCTTCTATAATACGGTTATTAGAGTCATTTGAGCCAAAACTAAAGAGGACCTTTGTATGGGGGCTAGGTCTAAATATGGACCGATTTTTTCCAATTTCAATAGGCTTCGTCCTTGGGCCAAGAGAGACTTAAGTTTCAAATTTCAAGTCAATTGATTAAAAATTGCGACCTGTATCGTGTTTACACCGTTTACATGGACAGACAGACAGACGGACGGACGGACAGACGGACGGACGGACGGACATCGCTAAATCGACTCAAAAAGTGATTCTGAGTCGATCGGTATACTTAAAGGTGGGTCTAGGACCAATATTTCGGGTAGTTACAAACATCAGCACAAACTCATTATACCCTGTACCACAGTGTGGTGTAGGGTATAAAAACGGATGGACCGATTTTGAATTTAAACCAATGATAGTACTAACCGAGTACTAACTATATGCCAAATTAGAGCCCTTTGTACTATACTGATCATAAGTGAAGAAAGAGGCGTAAATTGACACGCCCCTTTGTTTTATACTGAACGTTATATCTGCCTGTTTTAAAACCACGCAAAAACGGATAAGCCGAATCCGTCACTACTGATAGAACTAACCGAGCGGAAACAGTAGGTCATATGTAGAGCGCGATTCGGCAAAAGGGTATAAAATGTCACACCCGTTTTCCACGAATAAAAAGTTATTTCCTCCTCTTTCGCAATCACACAAAAACGGCAAAACTGATGTCAATGAAATTTGCAGGACAGATAGTACTAATCGAGGATGCAACATGGAACTTTAGACTATCACGATTTGATAAAAATGCATTAAATGACCGACTGAACCGATTTTGTTGAGATTTCTGTATAAATAGTGGCATCCGAGGGTGGAACCAAAGGTTACTAGCTGGACCCGGACCCGTGCTTTAATTTTGTCCGACACTATATTTAAACTAAGATGCAATATAAAACAATTTTTTCTTAGGGCCATCATCGCGGACCGGGTATAGCTAGTAATTTTATAAAGCTACAAATATAAGAACAAACATATTCAACCATCTACCACAGAGTGGTGAAGGGTACACAGAAAAAATATTGACCCCCATATTTGTGAATATAATTAACTTTTTCACTGAAAGTGCTCCTATACGGAAATTTGTAATATCAACAAACGTTTGTAAATTTTGATTGTTCAAAAAATTTTTTTTTTGAATTCTGATTAATTTTTATTAAAAAATAAAAATTGTTTTATTCGACCTTTAAAATATTATATTTTGAGGATGTTTATTCTGGCTCGAGGTCATTATTTTCTTTACTAATTAAAACCATGATATTCTCATAGCATAATTTTCAAGAAAAATTATTTTTTGTTTTAAATTTATTTATGTTGGTCATTTTTGCAAGACTTAATCGACACGTGTTTCGGAATTTGTCAAGATTCCATTGTCAAGATTATTTAGCAAAAATAGAAACGATTTACTACAAAGTAGCAAACGAAACACGTGTCGATTAAGTCTTGCAAAAATGACCAACATAAATAAATTTAAAACAAAAAATAATTTTTCTTGAAAATTATGCTATGAGAATATCATGGTTTTAATTAGTAAAGAAAATAATGACCTCGAGCCAGAATAAACATCCTCAAAATATAATATTTTAAAGGTCGAATAAAACAATTTTTATTTTTTAATAAAAATTAATCAGAATTTGAACATAATGGTTGGCACGCCATGTGATGAATAACCCTAATATGGAGTATTTGTTACAACAAAAACACAAAAAACATATTGTTGTAGTCCAATGGACTATCGTATGTAAAATTGTTTTAAATATTTTTGTTGGTTATTGATAATCGTTGCCTTATTAGTATGGTACAATTTCTTCGTCTTTCTAATTCTCATTGCGAATAGAGGCGAATATGTATTAATTTGCTAGTTTGTGCACTAAACGATTTGTCATTAGACTCGTTTGCTACTTTGTAGTAAATCGTTTCTATTTTTGCTAAATAATCTTGACAATGGAATCTTGACAAATTCCGAAACACGTGTCGATTAAGTCTTGCAAAAATGACCAACATAAATAAATTTAAAACAAAAAATAATTTTTCTTGAAAATTATGCTATGAGAATATCATGGTTTTAATTAGTAAAGAAAATAATGACCTCGAGCCAGAATAAACATCCTCAAAATATAATATTTTAAAGGTCGAATAAAACAATTTTTATTTTTTAATAAAAATTAATCAGAATTTGAACATAATGGTTGGCACGCCATGTGATGAATAACCCTAATATGGAGTATTTGTTACAACAAAAACACAAAAAACATATTGTTGTAGTCCAATGGACTATCGTATGTAAAATTGTTTTAAATATTTTTGTTGGTTATTGATAATCGTTGCCTTATTAGTATGGTACAATTTCTTCGTCTTTCTAATTCTCATTGCGAATAGAGGCGAATATGTATTAATTTGCTAGTTTGTGCACTAAACGATTTGTCATTAGACTCGTTTGCTACTTTGTAGTAAATCGTTTCTATTTTTGCTAAATAATCTTGACAATGGAATCTTGACAAATTCCGAAACACGTGTCGATTAAGTCTTGCAAAAATGACCAACATAAATAAATTTAAAACAAAAAATAATTTTTCTTGAAAATTATGCTATGAGAATATCATGGTTTTAATTAGTAAAGAAAATAATGACCTCGAGCCAGAATAAACATCCTCAAAATATAATTTTTTTTTTGTTTTCAGCAAAGAAATTCAACAAAAACAAACACTATCAATATCAATATTCCTTGAATTTTGTTAGTTTTCCCATTTTTTAGCTCATTTTTTTCCTGAGTGCATTCTTGTATGCACTGCTTCCAAAATCTCGATTACATTTTGCTGGGAAGTCTAGCTTCCAGTTCAGCAAAATGTCTGCTGGGAACTAAACAATTTTAGGTTTTTGTTAATTTCTCTATGTGCGATTATTATAACATCTTCGCTGCTATAAATTTTTGCTGGGATACTTAGAACAAAATAAAAAACTGTTTGCATTTACGAGTAGGTACTCTTAATTTTTGTTGTAATTAAACCACTAGCAAAAAATAAAAAAAAAACTAAAAAAGTATTGCTTGCATATATTTTCTTTCTAATGAATATTTACATACACAATTTTCATTATAATTTTAGCGTTTTAGTTTAACGCAGGTTTTATTATACTTTTAATACAAATTGATATCATGAAAATAACAAAATATGTCATTTATGTACATTAGGAAGTAGCAGAATTTTAACTTTGGATTTTTAACCTTGTCGGGTCGGAATATTGTGCCACATGGTCTATAACTGATGTGGACACAATTTTACCCAAATCGGATAACTTTAACCCGGGTCAAAGTTTATAAGGTAAAAAATAAAACTTCCATTCAATCAAAACATTTTTTTTTTTCGAAAAAATCTCTTGTTATACTACGTTACACAGAAAAAAAATATGGGCAACAAATTTTGAGTACCCACTTGTTTAAATTTCTAAAAAAGTTTGAGTAATTTTTTAATTGACACAATTAAAAATTTACTCAAAAGTTTTTTTTTTTTTAAATGGAAGTAAATAATAAAATAAAAATATAATATTTTTTTATATTTTTTATATTCTTAGTTTTTAGAATTAAAAACTAAGACTTTCACCAAATATATTTAAGACATACATAAATATATTTAGTAAAAGTTTGAAAAAAGTTTTTTTTTTGTAAAAAAAAAATTAAAACTTTTTTAAACTTTTAATGAAAATAAATTGATAAATTTTGAGTAAATTTTTTACTTGATATAATTAAAAACTTAATTAAAAAAAACGAAAAATTTTGAGTAAAGTTTTAATTGTGTCAATATTAAAAATTACTAAAATTTTTTGGCAAACGTTTAATAAATTTCTATTAAAAGTATACTCAATGCTATTAGACGGCGCCCCTGTTGGCGAGTTGGTAGCGTGCTAGCCTTTATAATTGGGGGTAGTGGGTTCGATTTCTACCAGAACCCTTGGTTTTTTCGCTACAACGAGACGACGGTCATTGTTAACAGTTCTCGTTTAGGTTGAAGTTATTAAAAATGTATTGTTACTAAAATGTAAAAAAAAATTAAATAACATACTTGATCATAGGATCAATGCTATTAAATCGTTTACTGGTTGGTGCAAAATTGAGTAATTTTTTACTCAATAGTACACAGAAAATAAAATCATAAAATTCAAGTCAACAAACAGCAATTGTGAATGTCTTATATTGATATCAACCAAACATTTAGTAAAAACGGCATCCGTTAGTCAATAATACAAATATTCGATTTTGTTTCCAACAAACTACGTCAAATAATTTTATTTCAAAATGAAAGGAAAATTTCAACAAATCGTTAGTGGCAGTTTGTCAATAAGACAAAGAAAAATATTTGTTTAACTTTCAAATAACCCGTTTGTTATTAATGTTCAATAATTTGTAAATAAAACAGATTTTTTTCAACTATTTATGTCAATAAACGACTTTGTCAAATAAAAGTCATATTTTCAACAATTTAAATCAATAAATATAAAAAACTTTGTCAATCTAACAAAATCGTAAATTTTTTTTAACAATTGCTGTCTTAAAGAATTTGGTAGCTTTTGTAAAGCATAAAACAAAAACACAAACATACTATAACGACAACATGCTCTCTCTCGTCGTGTAGTTTGTTATACCCTACTCCACACTGTGGTACAGGGTATAATGAGTTTGTGCTGATGTTTGTAACTACCCGAAATATTGGTCCTAGACCCACCTTTAAGTATACCGATCGACTCAGAATCACTTTTTGAGTCGATTTAGCGATGTCCGTCCGTCCGTCCGTCTGTCCGTCCGTCTGTCTGTCTGTCCATGTAAACGGTGTAAACACGATACAGGTCGCAATTTTTAATCAATTGACTTGAAATTTGAAACTTAAGTCTCTCTTGGCCCAAGGACGAAGCCTATTGAAATTGGAAAAAATCGGTCCATATTTAGACCTAGCCCCCATACAAAGGTCCTCTTTAGTTTTGGCTCAAATGACTCTAATAACCGTATTATAGAAGGTATCGCTTTGAAATTTGGAAGGTAAACATGTTTTGTCTTCACATATCATCATTCCGAATTTCATTTTCATTCCGAAATCGGACCAGTTCTTCTTGTAGCCCGCATACAAACCACCTTCCCGATTTTCACATAAATGTCTCAAATTTCATGAAAATAGAATATATTTAATTAAAATTTTGTTTGTGTATGTTAAACGCGTACTTAAATAACCTTATCAAACCTGATAATCATCGGACCAGTTTTGGACTCAGGCCCCTTGTGAAAATTTCGCCCGATATTCAGTTAAAGCGGTTTATTGTCAACAAATAGAAGCCTATTTCACTCAAATTTGATTTGTGAGTGTTTTCTACACTTATTAAAGGTTTTACAACACATAGATCTAATCGATTGATGGGACCCATTTTCCGGGAAACTTTGGTGTAGGGTATTATATGGTCGGTCTTGACCGACTATAATTTTCTTACTTGTTTTTATTTGTGCCTGTACTTCTTTTTAAAAAGGCAGACAATGAAAAAAGAAGACAATTAAAAAAAAAAACGATTATGAATTTAGTTTTATTTGAGCTAGCATGGGGTACGGCAGCAATTGAAATTATTTCATAGAAAATATTATTAAAAAATGTATTTCGAAAAAAAATTTATCTTTTTATATAAACATTTTGTTTTGTTAACTATTGTTTTGTTTTTGCCTTTATATTTTTGGAATAATTTTTTACACAATTTGCTTTCCAAGTTTTTACCGATTGCTATATTTGTCTAAAACGAAACTAAAACATGTGTATATAAAAAAGAAAGAAATAAAGAACAAACGAAAAAAAAAAGAATTTTTAACATAAGACAAAAACGGTAAAACGATAAAAGTAAAATACATTCTTAAGTGTTATAAAAAAGAATATTGACTAACAAAATACTTTTGTTTAATTTCAATATTAATATTCTCTTACATTTATCTCGATTTTTAATCAATTTATTTTTATTTTTTCCCTAAAAAAAAAGTTTTAATTTGTCAACTAATACTGTTGGTTGATATCAGAAATTCATTTCTTGAATTCCTTTACCATATCAACAAATGACGTTTGTGTTTGTTGAATTTCTTTGTTGAAAACAAAACTTATTTTTTTTTTTTGTTAGATCAATAAATTACGTTTTGTGTTTGTTGAATTTCTTTGTTGAAAACAAAATTTATTTTTTTCTTTTGTTAGATCAGCAAATTACGTTTTGTGTTTGTTGAATTTCTTTGTTGAAAAAAAATTTAAGATTTTGTACGTTTGTCAATACAAATAATTATTTAGGAGAACTATTACAAACGCATTTATCAATTGTTTATTCAACAATTAATATTTACAAACGTTAGTTGATATTACAAATACTTTCAGTGAAAAATTTAATTGTATTCACAAATATGGGGGTCAATATAACAATTCGTTTTTTTCTGTGTATTTAAAATTTATTCAAATTTATTTTTATATTTTTCTCTGTGTAGGCTAGGGTACGTTAAACTCCAAATTTAATTAAACTTTAAAGATTCTATTTGTAATTCTTAAATTGGAATTAAAATTAAAATTCCAATTGAAATTCGAAAATTACATTTTAAAAAATTCAATTGTAATTGATAAAATATCAGCTAAAAAGCAATGCCAGGTGTAGTGTTCGATAGTTTCCAACTCCTCCATATTTTTGTTTTTCTATAAGACAGTGTCCAGTTATTACAGCAACCACCGTAAAAATCTCTCCTCTTGCCGGCAGTAGCTATGTCAAATCTTTTGTGTGATCTTACATTTCCTTCCAACTGTATATCAACATATTCCAATTCCCAAGTTGTTACAGATCGGAATAATATTTTTGAATAAATATGTATCATTACCCAGCAAAATTTTTTGGAATCGTTTCTTTGTCAATGTATTCTAGAATAGATTCCCCAGTAATGTTAATCAATTCCTCTACACCCAAAAAAAAACGTGGGTATTCAATACTAAAAATTTTACTAATGAACTAATTTTTTAGTCCAAAATGATCTAGTGCAGGCGTTGGTAATCAATACTAAAATGTTTTACTAATATTATTCAAAACCAGTAAAAATTACTAATTTTAGTACTTTGAAGATACTAAAAAACTACCGTACAACTGGTAATTAGTAACTTATTAGTAGATTTTGGTACCAAATCACTTACTAATATTTTTACTGCAGAATTATTTTGAGTGTACGTTTCCACGGAATCGATAAAAAAACTTATAATTTTTGAAAAAAATGTCAAACAGAAAAATAAAATTTATAAAAAAAAATTATTTATTTGTTAACTTTTTGTTGAAAATTTTTTTGATTTTCGCAGCACTTATTGTGCTTTTTTAATACATCTGGATACATATGACGGATATAACGTAAGTACACATCTTAATTTAGTATATGTACGTGGAACTTATAATTTGTTTTATTGTTGCTTTCAGATTATAAATAAACATATTTTAGGCTGTAAATTAAGAGCACTGATGAATGCTGTCGACTGCATTCATGGAAATATTAAGACGTATTTTCCATCCATTTTCTCCAAACTAGAAGCGTGGGATAACATATTCATTGTTAAAGTATGATCAGGGTTGTAACATGTATGTATCAACAGTTTTACATTATTTTTTATAGGTGCAAAAAAATCGCGGACTTTTGATTTTTTCTTAAGAAAAATGTCGCGAATTTTTGAATTTTATAGCAAAAATGTGTCAAAATCTAAGCCTTTTTCATCAGACTTTTTTTCTATAGGAAAAGTATCTCAGAATCTAAGACTTTTTTATACGAAAAATGTCTCAGAATATGAGACCTTTTCTATTGGAAACTGTTTCAGAATATGAGACTTTCTATAAGAAAAATGTCTCAGAATCTGAGACTTTTTCTATCGGAAAAATGTCTCAGAATCTGAGACTTTTTCTATAGGAAAAATGTATCAGAATCTGAGACTTTTTCTATAGGAAAAATGTCTTAGAATCTGAGACTTTTTCTATAGGAAAAATGTCTCAGAATCTGAGACTTTTTCTATCGGAAAAATGTCTCAGAATCTGAGACTTTTTCTATAGGAAAAATGTCTCAGAATCTGAGACTTTTTCTATAGGAAAAATGTCTCAGAATCTGAGACTTTTTCTATAGGAAAAATGTCTCAGAATCTGAGACTTTTTCTATAGGAAAAATGTCTCAGAATCTGAGACTTTTTCTATAGGAAAAATGTCTCAGAATCTGAGACTTTTTCTATAGGAAAAATGTCTCAGAATCTGAGACTTTTTCTATAGGAAAAATGTCTCAGAATCTGAGACTTTTTCTATAGGAAAAATGTCTCAGAATCTGAGACTTTTTCTATAGGAAAAATGTCTCAGAATCTGAGACTTTTTCTATAGGAAAAATGTCTCAGAATCTGAGACTTTTTCTATAGGAAAAATGTCTCAGAATCTGAGACTTTTTCTATAGGAAAAATGTCTCAGAATCTGAGACTTTTTCTATAGGAAAAATGTCTCAGAATCTGAGACTTTTTCTATAGGAAAAATGTCTCAGAATCTGAAATGTCTCAGAATCTGAGACTTTTTCTATAGGAAAAATGTCTCAGAATCTGAGACTTTTTCTATAGGAAAAATGTCTCAGAATCTGAGACTTTTTCTATAGGAAAAATGTCTCAGAATCTGAGACTTTTTCTATAGGAAAAATGTCTCAGAATCTGAGACTTTTTCTATAGGAAAAATGTCTCAGAATCTGAGACTTTTTCTATAGGAAAAATGTCTCAGAATCTGAGACTTTTTCTATAGGAAAAATGTCTCAGAATCTGAGACTTTTTCTATAGGAAAAATGTCTCAGAATCTGAGACTTTTTCTATAGGAAAAATGTCTCAGAATCTGAGACTTTTTCTATAGGAAAATGTCTCAGAATCTGAGACTTTTTCTATAGGAAAAATGTCTCAGAATCTGAGACTTTTTCTATAGGAAAAGTGTCTCAGAATCTGAGACTTTTTCTATAGGAAAAATGTCTCAGAATATGAGACCTTTTCTATTGGAAACTGTTTCAGAATATGAGACTTTCTATAGGAAAAATGTCTCAGAATCTGAGACTTTTTCTTTAGGAAAAATGTCTCAGAATCTGAGACTTTTTCTATAGGAAAAATGTCTCAGAATCTGAGACTTTTTCTATAGAAAAAATGTCTCAGAATCTGAGACTTTTTCTATAGAAAAAATGTCTCAGAATCTGAGACTTTTTCCATAGGAAAAATGTCTCAGAATCTGAGACTTTTTCTGTAGGACAAATGTCTCAGAATCTGAGACTTTTTCTGTAGGACAAATGTCTCAGAATCTGAGATTTTTTCTATAGAAAAAATGTCTCAGAGTCCGAGACTTTCTATATGAAAAATTTCTCAGAATCTAAGACTTTTTCTATAGGAAAAATTTCTCAGAATCTGAGGCTTTTTCTATAGGAAAAATGTCTCAAAATCTGAGACAGAAGAAGTAATTTTTAGAAAAAGTCTCAGATTCTGAGACATTTTTCATATAGAAAATGTTCAGAGTCTGAGACATTTTTCTATAGAAAAAGTCTCAGATTCAGAGTCATTTTTCTCTATAGAAAAGTCTCTGAAACATTTTCCTTTTAGAAAAAGTCTCTGAGACATTTTTCTTATAGAAAAAGTCTCTGAGACATTTTTCCTATAGAAAAAGCCTGAGATTTTGTGATATAAAAAGAAAATGTATGGTGCTGAGACATTTTTCTATGGAAAAGTTTGATTCATAAATGTATTCTATTATCTTTTATTATATTAATAAGTTCTATTGGTGTAGTTCTCTCCTTCTTTTTTATTGTTGTTTAAATCCGTAAAAAATAGGTCCATAGATTTTCTCTTAATAAGATTATTGTGATAAAGTTAATGTTAGTTTATACGTACTTGTGTATTTAGTTTTAAAATATTTGTAAAGAAAAAAATAAATAAAAAATTAAAAAAAAAAAATTGCATTTAATTATTCAGAACTAGTTCCATAATGCATTACATGGAACAGATATGTAACCGTTAAAAAATCGCGGAATCCCTTCTTGTACCACTATATACAGCATATTCTAGAATAGATTCCCTAGAACAGATAAGTGTTCTAGTTTGGAGGAAAAGGATGTATTGCTTTCGTGACAATCTCAAACAAAAATCATCGATGATGCAATACATAGTAGAATCGATTGCAGGGTAGTACACTCAAAAAAAAACGTGGGTATTCAATACTAAAAATTTAGCTACGAGTACTAATGTTTTAGTCCAAAAGGACCTAGTGCAGGAATTGGTAATCAATACTAAAATTTGTTACTAATATGTAGTACATGAAAAATACTAAAAAAACAGTAAATATTACTGCAATTTACTACAGTTTTAGTAAATATAATTACTAAAAAAATCATAAATATTTTAAATTTGTGTCCTATTTAGTAAAAAAAATGACTAATTTTAGTAAATAAAATTGCTAATTTTAGTGAATAAAATTACTACCTATATCAATTTTAGTAAATAAAAATCAAAAAAAAATTATATATATGTAAATGATTTTTATTTCACTTCGGGTTTAAGATATACTTAATTACATGTCTTCTTAAGCTGTTAAAAAAAAATTTTAGCGTTGATTGTACCACATTTGAAAAAATAAATGATTGATGTCGCCATACCATTGAAATCTACTTTGCAAACGATCGCTAAAAATATAAAAAAGAAATAATATCAATACATGTTCAAATGTATGTACAAACATTTTACCACAGAGGGTGCTTTTTTTACATACATTTTTTTGTATTCGTGTGTGTATCCATAAATTCTCTTCATCTTGAGTTTTTTTCACACAGCCATTGAAATAAAAAACGATTAAACAAAAAACTGACATAGAAATGTTATTTTATTTAATGAACATATTGAAATAAATAAAAAAACATATATTCAATTACTTTAACACAATTTAATTTAATAAATTTATAATATATATTTTTTTACAAACACTCCGTGACCGGGTATCGCGTTGTTTCGGTTTTAATTCTTTTTCGCACTAAACAAACAGAAAAATCTGTTGGTAGCACTGCAGTTAAATGCGAGAAAACGTGGTGGTCGCACACACTGCAGCAGCAAGCAGCAGACGGCAAGAAATATAAAGAACTGTGTTTAATTATAAAATATACATTTAAAAAATAAGTACTTTTTGTATTTGCAGCTAGGGGTATGCACTTTTAATGTTAAGAAATAAAAAATGCGTCATTTTAACGAAATTATAATTAAATAGAGTACACATCATTTTTTCTGTCTGCTGCTTGCTGCTGAACTGTGAAGAAGCATTTGGTGGCTATTACAAACAGTGTTGCCATTACCAATATAAAAAAAAAACGCAAAAATCGTAAGAAAAGGGTAAAAATTTACGAAAAAAAAATCAGCTACAAGAAAAAAAAGAGAAAATTAAAAAAAAAAATGGAAAATGTGCTTTTTAAGGTTAAAAGGATAAAAAGCGGAAAAAACGATAATAAAAGTATTTGTTTTTATCATAAATTAAATAAATAAGCTGATACAATCACGAGTAAAAATAATATTACATTCATATTACTTAAAAAAACAATAAATTTAATACAAACTTTTGTATTACATTCAATCAACACGCCACAGATCTTTTTTAATGAAATGTTTGGATATTTTATCAGTTTAATTTTTATGCATTTTACTTCATTTTGACAGTAAACAAAGTTGTTTCAAAAAACAACAGTCATTAAATATTTTAAAAAATACGTAGTTGTAAAAAAATGTAGAAAATATGTACCAAAAAGTTTATAATACATTTTCATTAAAAAATATTATATAAAATAATACATTTTCTTTAAAAAATATTGTTAGTATTTCCAATCCGTATGAAGTGATATTATACAGGTAGTTTAGTAAAATATTTTACTCATATCTTTCGTGGGGAATCCCAATATTTAAATGTTATAATCCAAAAACTAAATTGTCTTGATGAAGCAAAAAAAATATAATCCAAAAACTAAATTTGCTAAATGAAACAAAAAAAATAAATTGCGAAAAATTTTAATTTTTGTACGACCGGTACAAAACTTATTTAAGTTTTGAATCAAATAACAACCAAAAACAGCGATGCCAATTCAGCGCGTTTCGTGCTGGATTGAAAGCTATCCGACCACCCAAAAAGCGCATTTTTTTAAATCTAAGAATTGGAAAACTTTGTTGAAAATTTTTAAAAAAAGATATTTCACAATTTTTAGACTTATTCTGTGAATAGGCCTGATGATTTTCTAATTTTTTTTTAATCTCGAATTAAAATTATTTTTTTATCGCTTTTTACTTTATTCAAATTTAGCGCTTTTTGAGTCACTGTTTTGCGCGTTTTGCCTGTTACACAATTTTCGAAAATAAACCCAAATTTTCTTTATTTAAATCTGTCAAAAATACATATTTTAATTGCATCATTAGAAAAATACAACTCCATAAGAAATCCGCCGTCGGCAAGCAAAATGGGCCAGTGGCCAGCGGCCCGCCACCGCAAAAAATTCCTAGTCGGCTTGGTAACCTGCTCACGCATACTAATAAAGTATAAATCAATTATTTTTTATTTTCATGAATTTTGAGAGAACATTTGGGATCTTGATTTGTGAACACAAAACACGTTTACCTGCAATTTTGAAAGGATACCTTGAGTCAAATTTAAAGGGGACTGTTTTTTTCCAATTACATTAGGTCTAAGGCGTAAGTATAATATAAAAATTGATAATATAAAAATCACAAATTAAAAAAAAAAATGTCGCGAAAAAATGGAAAAACACCATAAATACCTTATTTTTAAAAACGCGTATTTAAAAAACGGCAAGACCAAAAAAGCACCAGCAAATACCCGAAATGAAACATAGTGACAACACTGAATTCAAATTTAACGATTTTGCAAAAAAAAACAGTTGGTAGCTCTGCTTGTAAACAAGCGCCCCCTTACGGAATTATTACTAACAAAAATAAATTAAAAACCTAATAAATTACTATATATTAGTACTTTTATGAACTAAAAATAGTAAAAAAATTAGTAAAACCAACTACCAACAAAAATTACTCATAAACAGTAAGAAATACTAATTTTAGCACTTTGAAGATACTAAAAAAACTACTGTAATACTGGTAATTGGTAACTTATTAGTAGATTTGGGTTACCAACGCACTTACTAATTTTTTTACTGTAGAATTATTTTGAGTGTATAGTTGATTCCACAATCGATTCTTTAGAATCGAACATTTTGCTGGGTAAGGTCAACATATTAACTAATATCATTGATTGTAAAAACTAAAACAAAATTCTGAATAATTTTTATTAAAAAATAAAAATTGTTTTATTCGACCTTTAACATATTATATTTTGAGGATGTTTATTCTGGCTCGAGGTCATTATTATCTTTACTTATTTGGGTATTCAATCGATTAACCGTTAATCGGTTAACCGATTAATTTTGGTCGATTAACTGTTCGAATAATTTAAAATTGTCAATTTTCAAATAACAAATAAACCGATTAATTTGTGTCGGTTAACCGATTAACCGAAATTTCTTTTTTTAGTACTTTTACCAATTTTGTTTTTGCTGTATTTTGTTTTTTGATGGTTCATTTTTAATTTTAATTACGGTTCTGTTGAAAGAAGTTTAGATCTGAAAAAAATTATCAAACTCTCTTTTATCAACATGTAAAAACTTCGTCAAGAACATATTTTATCAAAGTCCTAAAAATATATTTCGGTTTAAAAAAAACTAACTTTTTAACCCTAGCCAATTTTTTATACATTGCTAACAGTAAACATATATTTTTCTAATAATTTTTCATGCGCCTAACCCGAATCTGACCTTAGAACTGATCAATCTTGAGATATTTAGATTTTCGATTGACAATACTGCATAGACTCAGATTTTTTCAATGTTCGGGACCCTATAAAACCGCGAATTATTTTATAATGTATAACACCGTCCCACAGCCAATATTAAACATGATCCGGATGATATATGTCTAAAAGTAGAAATTAAATGAAGTAAAACTGCATTTACAGTTTTTCATTTCATAATTCTGTTTCCCAAAATTTTAAACGATTACATTTTAAAAAAAATTATAAAATATTTTTTTTAATATTTGTACTTGTCCTAGGATACCACTGGTGATGGCAAATGAAAGAGGAGGATCTCCCATAATATTTTATAAAATTTATATATACAATTCGTGGTTTTATATTCAATTTAAATTTTAAATTGATATTATTCGGTTAACCGAATAATTCAAATTTAACCGATTATTAACCGATTAAATCTCAACCCCGATTAATTATTTGTTCGATTAACCGATTAAACCAGAACCTCGATTAATTGAATACCCTATTACTTATTAAAACCATGATATTCTCATAGCATAATTTTCAAGAAAATTATTTTTTTTGTTTTAAATTTATTTATGTTGGTCATTTTTGCAAGACTTAATCGACACGTGTTTCGGAATTTGTCAAGATTCCATTGTCAAGATTATTTAGCAAAAATAGAAACGATTTACTACAAAGTAGCAAACGAGTCTAATGACAAATCGTTTGTGCACAAACTAGCATATTAATACATATTCGCCTCTATTCGCAATGAGAATTAGAAAGACGAAGAAATTGTACCATACTAATAAGGCAACGATTGTCAATAACCAACAAAAATATTTAAAACAATTTTACATACGATAGTCCATTGGACTACAACAATATGTTTTTTGAGGGGTTTGTTATGGAATATGTCAACTTTCATTTGCTTTTGGTTTCATCCCATTCCGATTTTGGGTGTTGCACTGTGTAATTAGTTCCAAATAGGTTTCCCGGATTATAAGTTTCCGCATCTAAGATTTTTTAGATCTTTGATAGATTATCTGGTGTTCTACACTGTTTTTTACTATTTTTTTTTTAGTGTACACTAACTTTCGAAGATAACAGTAGACATTTATTTTAACAATTTTAAGAAGTGTTAAACAAAGCTACTTTTTAATAAGGATTTTATTCAAAAATTTGATTTTTGAGTTCCAAGTCGTCAACTACATTTCAAAATGCCACTGCGAGCAGCCGCAGATGAAGCAGGAGCTAGGGGCTCAACTTCCCTATTTAGATCTTTAAAGATTTCTGCTGTAACTCGTCTTTTTGTTCTCGCAGATTTTGGCAAAAAAAGTTAATTGCGGTCGCCCAGGTTTCGATATAGTGGAGGCAGGCTGCGTTTCTCGTTTTCTTATCCAAGTATTGCCTTTAAGCCAAACAGCAAGCCGTTTTTCAAAAACTTTCAAACTCCTACAACTTTTAAGCCTTTTTATATTTATATTTGGACAAAATATTCTTGATTTTCCATTTTTATA
The DNA here is from genome assembly GCA_963921195.1 of Pegoplata infirma. Lineage (NCBI taxonomy): Eukaryota > Metazoa > Arthropoda > Insecta > Diptera > Anthomyiidae > Pegoplata > Pegoplata infirma. The sequence continues at coordinate 115,470,445 of OY992536.1, read as the reverse complement.
CCCAGCAAAAATTGGCATTACTAGTAATGGGTTTTGTAATCCGAAGCAGATGTTAATAAGTAGTTACTTATTGAATGAAACACTAATTATTTTAACAAGGGCGTGAGACAAAAATAAGTAGTGAAGAGTATGTAGATAAATAAGTAGTTACTGACTCGAATTACTAATAAGAAGTAAAAACCCATTACCAATAAGAAGTAAAATAATTAGTTAATTAAAACATTTAAAATTTAACTTGTTTTTACTAAAACTTAAAAATTGCGTAATTTTTATTAAGTTTTTAAGTACTTTTTAAGTTAATTGAATTGTAAAAGTTAAAAACTGTAAGTGCAAGGAGATATTATTACTTAGAAGTACTTTTATAACATATTACTGAAAAGTAGTTACTTTTGGGCTTAAAATAATGTTAATGGTAATGGGTACTCATTATAAAAAATGTACTTGGTAATGATTACTTTTCACACCTCATTACCACGTTTTTGCTGGGTATTGTTTAAAGTTTTCAAAACAATACTCTCAGCAATGTATGCAAAGAAATGTGCACAAATAGCGGCTCTTTTGTCATATTCGTTGTGTTTCTGTTGCCATATATTGAAAAACTCTGAATTTGGCACGCAGTAGTCACCTGGAAAAATGTGTTTTTAAAAAAAGTTTGCACATATCCGACTCTGAAATTTATTAAATTCGGATGGTAATTGATTGTCCCAGAGAACTTTTATGGTTTTATACACACAAAAAATTATTGGCTAAAAAATTTCAATTAAATCTATTGATCAACAAAATTTAAATGAGTCAATTATTGTTTTGATCTACATTTTTGTTATTTTCTTTAACTATCAAATTACAAATTTTCAACATACCATATTTTTTCCCCCTTCAATTTATTTGAATACATTAATTCAAAAATACGCTTTATACTAGGGGTTTACTTTTTTTTTTATTGTCGGCAACATATTGGAAAGCAAAAAATATGAATTTCTTCATAATTTTTCTATAAGCTTGAAATTCATTTGTTAAATCAATCATTATTTTAATTGACTTTAAATAAAAAATTGATCAAATTTTTAATCAAAATCGAAAAAATGATTAATATAAATAAAAATCAATTAATCACCTACAATTTGATGATTGATATAAAAATTTTCTTTATCGGAGGAGTTTCAATTAAAAAATTAATTGAATCCGCGTTTTTGTTGATTGACTTTCGTTTTCAATTCTTTCTGTGTGGCTAACATATGCTATCATTTTTTTGTAAGTCTAAAAAAAATTCCAATTCATAATTCCATAAGTTCAAGTTAAGGTCACTTAAATTTTTCCAATTTAATCGATCTACTAATTAAGTTCACCAATATTTCACTAAATTATATTTTCACTATATTTTATTTTTATTGTGTCAAAATTATTTTCGGTCATAGTCCCCACTACCATGTGGTCATAATCCCCTTAACGGAAATGCGGATTATGTCCGTGGGGGTTATGTCATGTCACCCAAAATTTGATTACGGTTATTAGAGCCATTTAAGCCAAATTAAAAGGAACGTTTGTATGGTAGTTAGATCTTAACATGGACCTATTTTTTTTATCATGTACCAATCAATTTCAATAGGCTTCGTCAGTGGCCCAAAACATGCTTAATTAAGTTTCAAATTTCTAGTCAATTGATTAAAAATTTCGACCTTTATCGAAAACCGTTAGATAAACAGACGAAAGGAGGGACGGGTAGTTACAAACATCAGCACAAACTCATTATACCCTGAACCACAGAGTGGTGTAGGGCAGGTACGTACTAAAGAGGGGGGCCCTGGGGGACCGGGCCCCCCAAAAATGATTTGGCCATATGAAAATTTTAAGACATTGCACTACAGTTACGTTTGCTAACAAAAATAGGATGAATATTATTTTTTTTTATTTATCTCTAATTTAACGAAAAATTCGTAAACTTTTACGCTAGTGAATAGGACACTAGACCGGGCCGAAAAAAAAGTTCCTATTGGGCTGGCTTAATTTTAAAGCTTACCTCGAAAAAGTTCCATAGCCAAAATATTAGATTTTTAGGTCGCGATTTGGTACCGCCGAAATCGTTATTTGTTCATAGCATTTTCATTTGATGTCCGATCGTTATAAAAAAAAAATTGTTAGAAAGTCTGAGGTCATCTTCGTGTTATGAGTGTTTGTTTCTCAGCTTTCTACCCACCTAAATGATTTTGATTTTTCCATTGAATTATAGCACTAAAAAATTCATGAAATTCTTCCCTTAGAAGAACCCTCTTAAATTAATTAACAAAAAAGTTACATTCGATTTTAATTTTCCATAGAAAAAGATTCGAAACACTTGTTCGGATTTATTTAAATACAAACTAAAAAATTTAAATATAGTTTAAAGGCATAATAACAAGTGTTTTTTCTAATTTTCTTTATATTGTATTTAAAAATGTTAAATCAAATGTAACTTTTTTGTTAATTAATTTAACTGGATACTTCCAAGGAAAGGATTTTATGATTTTCTTAGTGCTATAATTTAATGGAAAAATAAAAATCATTTAAGTGGGTAGAAAGATGAGAAACTAACAATCATAACAAGAAGATGATCTCTGAGGTTAAAACCAGATATGAGTCAAATTTAGTTCTCGCTGAGGACTTTCTAACAATTTTTTATTTATAACGATCGGACATCAAATGACAAAGCTATGAACAAATAACGATTTCTGCGGTACCAAATCGCGACCTAAAAATATAATATTTTGGCTATGGAACTTTTTCGAGGTAAGCTTTAAAATTAAGCCCGCCCAATAGGAACTTTTTTTTTCTCCTTTATGGTCGACCCAGTCTATAGGACACCTCTTAAAGGTAATTGCGACTGACCATAAGTTATGTATCATAAATATTAGCTAAAAATTAGCTTGTCTCTCGACTTTATTTAAAGCCGCTGCCACATTTGACTAGATTTGTAATATAGAAAAATTTACTATCGATAATTTTCTATAGAAAAATTTGCTATCCAAAATTTTCTATAAAAAAATTTACTATCGAAAATTTTCTATAGAAAAATTTACTTTCAAAAAGTTTCTATAGAAAAATTTACTTTCAAAAATTTTAAATAGAAAAATTTGCTATCAAAAATTTTGTATAGAAAAATTTTCGATTGTAAGTTTTGCCGGAAAAATTTTGATATACACTCTAAAAAATGCATGTAACTTTACTATTATTAAGTTAGTAAATTTTTATGTATATTTACAGAAAATGCTCAAATTTAAGCATGTAGTGTTTGAACAAAAAGGTACACATTTAGTTATATGGAATAACACAGAAATTATAGTACATTTTGTGTTGTGAAACATGTTTATAAGAAAAAAACACTTTCACTTTATATATACATTTTTTCTATGTAAAAATTTGTTTTAGACACAAAATATGTAATCGTACTAATTTAAAATAGTATTTGAAAATTGTCAAACCTTTATTTTTTTAAAAAACAAAAGTTCAATAATTGTTACAAAAATATTTAAGAAAGAAAAAAAACGTGCAAAATTAAAATAAAAATATTGCATAATTAATAAAATCGTTAAAGTGAAGTGTGAATTATGTTTAAATGCAATATTTGCAATTTGCTTTTCGAAAAGCTCCATCTTTATGAAAAACATTTATATTGTCATAAAATGCAACAAAATGCGTCGTTTAAGTGTTTGCAACCAAGTTGTTTTAAATTGTTTTCAAAATACAAAATGTTCAAAAACCATATTTATAGACATCACAACTCTGAAACACCAATTCCTGCAGCATCTGAAATCTATAAATGCACAATTTGTTTGTATGAATCGGACACAAAAAAAACAATTATATCTCATAATTTGGAACATCTTGAGAATAAGTTACAAGTTGTTTGTCCTTTTAATAATTGTAATAAGCAATTTGATGCCAAGTCGTCCTTCAAAGTACACATCCACAGGCATCACAATAAAAACAAGAGTGCATGTATTGTCAAAAAAAATATAAATTCAATTCCAACTCCTTTCCGTGTCTTTGACCCCTTCCTACGAGCGAAAACGGCTGAACTTATTGCAAATTTTATTTCACCATTCGATTCTACAGCAAAAACTAGTGCTATGACGTTTTTCGCAAGCTTCCAGATGTTTTTGAAAAGTGGTAATGAATCGCGGAAAAAACCGATGATTTTTAAAAAATTACTTTAAATTAATTAATTCCATTACGTGTGTTAAAAAAAACACTTTTTACGTGCGTTAAAAAAATCCGCTTTATCGTCACTTTTTGGAACCTTCTGAAAGCTTGCGACGAATGTTATAACTAGGGATGAGATTTTCATGCACTAAAAAATCGAAAATATGCGCTTAAAATATGCGTTAAAAAATTCAAAATATGCACTAAAAAACCCAAAAATATGCACTTAAAAAATAAAATGTGTGCCATAAAAATCTTGTTTTCATAGGAAAAACTTTTTAAAAAGCAAAAAAGTAACGCCGGGTTTAAATAGTAACATTTAAAACTTTATTTAAGCTAGATTTTTTAGAAATAAAGACAATCTATAAAAAAAAATTAAAAAAAAAAAATTCTTATTTTCAAAAGAAAATTTTAAAATTTTAAATAGAGTTTGAAACAAATGAATTTTAATCTGTGCTTTTGCTAATTTATGCCAAAATATGCAAAAATATGCACTTAAAACTTGGAAATATGCACAAAATATGCATTTAAAACCAAAATATGCAAAAATATGCATTTTCATCAAAATATGCAAAAATATGCAAAAACAAATCGATGCCATTTTAACGCAAATTCCTTGATTCGGAAAGATAATTGGTCGATATCATTTTTAGACTATCGACAAAAAACATGCATTTGCATGGAAATCTCATCCCTAGTTATAACACTAAATTTTGATGTACATAGAATCGAATGGTGAAACAAAATTTGCAATTAGTTCAGCCGTTTTATCTCCGCAGAAAAATGGGGTCATACACCGGGTTTTTAACCGCGAAAAAGGCATGGGAAGGAGTTGGAATTTTCCAAAGAAAGGACGACATTATTTTTATTAAACCAAAAACTTTCTAAAAAGTGATAATATCAAAAAATCTATTTTTTGAAAGTTATTTTAATGTATGCTCTTGTTATTTTGTTTTCATGTTTTTTTTTTTTTTGTTAAATGCATATTTAATTTTTCACTTTTTTAATCATTTATTAATTTTGTAATATTGAAATGTTAAGATTTTGTTATTTACCACTGTTATGTTTTATACCACACACGTGTATGTACTAATTAACACTTTTATTTTTAACGTAAATTAACTACTGGCCACTTAAATTTCTTTATTTATTTAATTTTAGCAAGTTTGTTTTGAATCCTTTATTAATACTTTCTATTTTAAATAAAACATTATTTTAAAATAAATTTCTTGTTTTTTAATATTTAAATTTGGAATAGATTGGGTGGTTTTATAAAAAGCATTTTCAATGTACATATGCATACATAAATTCCATGTAGTTTCAGGCATTTATTTTTTAAATTTACTAAATTAAAATGTTTATTTAGACACAAAACCTGTAAATTTTCCTGAAACATTTTTGTTGCGAAGCATTTTGTAGACACATGAGCACAGTACATGAGTAGTAGTATCACAGAGTTGCATCTGATGGGTGTTAGTATTAGTGACAGCACACGGTGTAACTTTTGACGTTTCATACAAAACGTAAACAAACATCATAAATACATGCACAAAAGCTCACACGTACAGGCACACATATACTAGGCAGCGATGATCATTCTGTACTAAAACCATACCACCATATTGGAAAGTACGCAATTAGCACCAGTGTTTGCATACTAGTCTGTACTGTGCACATGAGTATGTACGTTTACATACTTTGTGTCTATCAAATTAAACACATCATGTATTTTAACACGGTTTATAGTAGGAGACAAGTTACCAACTATAAACAGGGTAAATTTACATGAAAATTAATTAGAGTGTATAAAAATATAATTTAAAATGGTACAGTTTTGGTAAAAACGCAGATTTTTTACGAAATTTTTCAAAGGGTTTGAGAATTTTTATTGGAAAATAATTTTTTAAATCATATACAGTGAATATAGTGTCCTCTTCTCTAATTTGAAGCTTTTGTAATTCCAAGTTTAACCAAATTTGACAATTGACAATTTAAATCGAAACATCTTCTCTGAATCTCGAACTTTTTACACAAAAAATTTATCAAAGTGTTAGTTTTTTTTTTTTTAAATATCTAAATAAAACTGGAAAATCTTTATCGACAAAAAATATAGTGAATTTAAAAAAATTTTCTTTACAAAAATGTCTCAGAATCTGTAAATTTTCACATTCAATAAATGGATAAAAGATTTTTTAAGATTGTTATAATTTTTTCAGACTTTTTCTATACGAAAAATATTTTAGAATCAAAGAATTTGTCTATACAAAAAACGTTTTTAATCTGAGTTTTTTCGTTACGAAAAATGATTCAGAATCGAAAAAAATCTATACGAAAAATGTATCAGAATCTGTGAATTTTTCTACACCAATTTTGAGAATTTTTCTTAGCAAGAAATTTTTCTGTACGAAAAATGTGTTAAAATCTGAGAATTATTCTATGCAAAAATGTTTCAGGATCTTAGAAATTTTCTATACAAATCTCCGATTTTGCGTATAGAAAAATTCATTATACAAAAAATGTCTCAGAATCTGAGAATTTTTCAATACGAAAAATGTTTCCGAATCTGAGAATTTTTCAGTACGAAAAATGTCTCAAAGTCTGAACTTTTTTTTAACAAAAAGTGTCTCAAAAGCTGTGAACTTTTTTTATACGATAAATTTCTTAGAATCTGAGAGTTTTTCTGTACGAAAAATCACTCTATAAGCAAAATGTCTCAAAATCAAACAACTTTTTCTTAGAACCTGAGAGTTTTTCTATACGAAAAATGTCTTAGAATCTAAGAAATTTTCTATACGAAAAATGTCTTATAATCTGAGAATTTTTTTTATTCAAAAAATGTATGGAGTCATTCTATCAAAAAATTTCTCAAAATCTTTGATTTTATTTCGATACTAGCTGGCCCGGTCCGCGTTGCTGGCCCAAATGTAAGATAAGTATTATATTTCGTCTCGCTTTAAATATATAGCCCTGCAAAAAAAGTAATGAATTTCTTGGCTTAGAAAAATTTGTGGGCGTGGTTTTAAAGACCCGATTAGGCAGATAATCATCTTCAAATTGTATTTTGGGAACTAAAAAAAAAATACCATGTCTTCGACTTTGCGAACTGTTTAAATTTAAAACTTCTTTAGTATCATTACGAAAAAAACAAAAATAAATTACGCATATTCTTCGTTCTTATCGTGAGCTATTGTCTTAAGTTCAAACAAACCTTTTTAGTTTTCCCGGATTTTCCGCTTTTCCGTGACACTTTTCTCAGGACAATAAATATTTCCGTAAAGTCCTTACTTGGACTATAATGATCATTAAAAAAAATTTACCAAATCAGGCCAATCGTTCGCCGATTTTAGATGTATTGAGAAAAGTGGGAGTGGACAATTTTTCCTTTCGTTAAAACCTTAGTTGTACTATCACGAACGTCAACAAATACCAAATACGCCAAATCAGCCCTGCCGTTTAATTAGTGTTTGGGGTCCGGGAATTCCCGGGTCGGATTTCCCGGGAATTCCCGGGAAAAGACTGACGGGAATTCCCGGGAATTTTTTTAATTTTTCCCGGGAATTTTATAAAATAAACCATTTTACATATAAAACGTGTATTTTATTTTAATTTAATTTTTAATCTTTTTTTTTACATAAAGGTGTAATTACATTTGCTATTTTTTCTAGTTTTTCTATTTGGAAGAACAGTGCAAATATATATTCATAGGAAAACTGACCAAGTGTAAAAAGTATGACAATATCATGAAAAAATTTAGAAAGTCAAAAAATATACTTCGGTTAATGATAATTTTGCTAAGAAAGTCAAAAAAATATAAAAATTTTGAACCTAGAATTTACATTTCCAGAACAAATATTAAAAGTGCTGCCAACTATATTAGTTTTTGCTCGAATAACGCAGTTTTAAAGTTTTTTGCGATTTTTAGCTATTTTTTTCGATTTTTTGTGTGGAAAAAATTTGCGATATTTTTTTTTGTTTTGTTTTATTGTATTTCAGGATTTTTGACTTTTATTTTTGATTTTTTATGTTTTTATTAATTGTTTATCTGTAATAAAATTGTTTTTAATAAAAAGTTGGTCAAATTGTAATGTTTTTTATGATTTATATTAATAATGAAAATTTCCCGGGATTCCCGGGAATCCCGGGAAACAAATTATTTTTTTCCCGTTTCCCGGGAAATTGAAAAGTCCGGGAATTCCCAAACACTAATCAAAATAAAAGTGGGCGTGAAAAATTTTTATTTCCGTTGGACTATGACTATATAAAATAATGTTTAGTCAAATCGATCAAAGGAGGCGTAAAAGTATGAGTGATTATTTTTTTTTTTTTTCGAAAAAACCTAAAACGAACATTTTAAAAAAATATTATTCAAATCGGTCAGTTCTCAAGTGATGCGATAAGAACGAACATTTGATTTTAATTTATATTTAATTATTCTATATTTTATTGTTCTATATTTTATTATTCTATATTTTACTTTTCTATAGCATAAAAACCTTATTTGAATTTAACCAACTCGGTCCATCCGTTTAAAAGTGGGCGTAGAAATGGAAAATTGTTTTATTTACGGAAATCTTAGTTGGACTATGACGAACATTAAAAACAAAATAAGACAAATTGATCCAGCCATTCCATGATTGAAAATATATATGTAGGAAAAAGTGAGCGTAAAAATAGGCGTGGACAATTGTTCTTTCCTTAAAAATCTTTTGCGGACTATAACCAAATCGGGCTAGCCGTTATAGTTTTTTCGATACATAAAAAAAGTGAGGGTGGGAAATTTTACTATGCGTAAAAACCTTAGTTGAATTATGACGAACATTTTCAACAAAAATTAGCCAAAGTGGGCGTGTTTAATTTCTGATTTCGTAAAAACCAAAGTTGGAATGTGATGATAATTCATTTAAAAAAAATTTAGTCAAATCGGTCCAGCAATTCTCGGATTTTAGATAAATTGAAAAAGTGGGCGTAAAAGTAGGTGTGGTTGATTTTTCTTTCAGTAAAAACTTAAAATACTTTATTATGAACCTTAAAATAAAAAATTACCCTGATCGGTGCAGCCGTTTTCCGATTTTATATAAATCAAAAAAAGTGGGCGTAAAAGTGGGCGTGGTCAAATTTTCTTTACGTAAAAACCTAAGTTGGACTATGACGAACATTTCAAAAAAAAAATCATCCAAATCGGTCCATCCGTTCTCAACTGATGCTGTTACCAACGAACGACAATTGATTTTTATTTATATAGATGTTGTATCTTAGAACCGGAGAATTTTTTATACCAAAAATGCTCTTAGAACTTTTCTGCATAAATATGGTTTATAATCCAAAAACTTTAAAAAAATATATTAACAATTCAAAAATGTGTCCCACAGTTTTAATTTTTTACGCGTAAAGTATATTTGAGAATTTTTAAAGAAAAGTTGCATAAATTTCCAAATTCTTTTTTTTAAATAATTCGACTCCTTTCTTACCATAATTTTAAAATATATGTTTTGTTTTCTAAAAATGCAAAAAAAAATAGGCTCAAAAACATTGAAGCGAAAAAAACAAATTTAAGAAAAAATTTTGGGCCCCCCCCCAAAATAAATTCCTGCGTACGTGCCTGGTGTAGGGTATAGGAAGTTGTTTTTTAGAGGTTGGTTTAGTTTTTCAAGGGAAACTTTTTTCCCCTGAACCGATTTTGCCCGTTCACAAACTTAACCTGACTATGACCCATGGACGTATACAGGGGGTGGGCACAGGGGGCACGTGCCCCCCCTTTTCGATTTAAAAATTTTTAAAATCTAATGCACATGCTTTATAAAAAAAAAACACAAGTTTCTAAATATTTTGGTTTTTAAAGAAAAGATGTTAGTTTTTTGTTATAAAAACTCTAGAGTTTGAGATAATTTCATTTATAAAAAGTCATTTATATCTAAATATCTGTAAAATATGTTTACAAAAGACATAATATTGTTTTTTTCTAATAAATTGAATCGTAAAAATAAATTTCTAAAAAATGTTTTAAACATTAAGATTCTAAGGCACTTTTTCTATATAAAAATCTGAGATTCTGAGATATTGTTTCTATAGAAAATTCTTAGATTCTGAAAAGTTTTCCTATAGAAAAATTTTCAGATTCTCATAGACATTTTTATCAGGAAATTTCTTATATTTTGGATATATTTTTTTCTTATTACTAAATTGTTAGATACTGGCATATATTTGACATACCAAAATTAATAAAAACAAGTGAGAGTGTTACATTCGGCTGTGCTAAATCTTTTATACTCTCCAAAATGTAAAAAACAATTTAAAGAAAAATCAGGGGATTCTTTTTTTTTCGGGGGGGGGGGGGGGTTGGTGGGAGAAGTTAGGGGTCCCCTTCCCCTTGCGATTTTAAACTTCTTCTGAGATAAGAATGTTGCATTTGCTTAGCAAAAGTTCAAAAAACCCTGCAACAAATTCGGTTTTTTTAGGTTGGTTTAGTTCTCCAAGGGGGAACTTTTTTCTCCTTGGTCCGATTTTCCCATTTCGAACATAACCTGCCTGGGAATATAAGACATATTCGTGCCAAACTTCGGAAGTCTATATCTTTTATTTTGAACTGTATCGTGTCTTCTACAGACAGACAGACGGACGGACGGACATCGCTAGAATGTCTTAGAATCGATCACTGATCAATAAAATTTATACTTTATGGGGTCCTAGACCGATATTTAGATGCGTTACACACGGAATGACAAAGTGAGTATGCCCCCATACTGTGGTTGGAGGGTATACAAATTATTGACGTATATGGAATTCAGATACCCATATATTAAAATCCAAACCTAAATTATATTAAAATCCAAACTAAAACGTACCAGTTGAGCCAAAAAAAGTGCTAAAAAGCATATTTTAATTTTTCGAACGCAAATATCTCGATAACAGAATGTACCAGAATTATTTTTTAAAAAAAATCTGATATTCCAAGACATTTTTTGTAAAAAATAAAGAAGAAATCGTGTTTGGGGGGGGGGGGGGAGGGTGTAGACTTAGTTAAAAATAAATAGGAGATGACAAAAAAAATATGCGAGTTGTGCCCCCCCGTTTTCAAACTTCTGGATACGTCGCTGCTATGACCATGAGACATATTTGTGCCAAACGTCAAGAGTCTAGCTGTTTTGTTTTTGACTGTATTGTTTTATCTACAGACAGACAGACGGACATTAATAGAATATCATGAATCAATAATGTATATGGGGCATTCCATGTCAAATCGGACACTTTGAAATTTTTTTTGTTTAGATTTTCCCAATTTGTTTACAGTTTTTAGTACCCTACGAAAACTCCTTAGTGGTAAACTTTCAGATTTTTTTAATGACCCGTAGTTTGTTCCTTTACTCAAACTTCTTTTACTCATAACTTCTTCAATAGTGGTCCAAATTTCAAATTTTTTTCTTCAAATTTTTTGTTTTTTTACGTACTTTTAAAAAAATTTAAGTTTTAAAATTTAAATCACATTTTTGAAAATGTTTGTACTCTTCGATTTTTTTGAAATTTTTTTGTGTAAAACTTCTATCGATTCTACAAATTTTTTGCCCAGGATTGTAATTTTCCAAACTTAAAATCATTTCTACTGCTCCAATGGTGCGTCATAGAGGGGTCCTTTATAAGACCGACCCCCATTAATTTTTTCGTCTTAACATTTCTGTGGAACAAACTAATACCCTATCTCCAATTTCTAAGGAGGCTACCACACAAAACGACATTTTTTAAAATTTGCTCCAACCGCTCTAACTGCCCTAATAGTGCCCTTAGAACAACAAAATGTATGACCGACCCACAATATTTTTTTAGTCCAAACATTTTTCTGAACACACCTACGCTCTATCTCTAATTGTTAAGGCGGTCCCCATACAATTTTTTTAATTTTTTGTAAATTTGTTTTATTTAATCAGCTTCTACCGGTCCAATGGTGCTTCCGAGAGGGGTCATTAGTGAGACCGACCCCCATTTATTTTTACCCCACAACCTTTTTTCAAAAGATACCTACGCCCTATCTCCACTCCCTAAGTAGGCTCCCATACAAAATTACATTTTTATAAAATTTGCTCCAACTGTTATTTGTATGGGAGCCTACTTAGGGAGTGGAGATAGGGCGTAGGTATATTTTAAAAAAATGTTGTAGGGTAAAAATAAATGGGGGTCGGTCTCACTAATGACCCCTCTCGGACGCACCATTGGACCGGTAGAAGCTGATTAAATAAAACAAATTTACAAAAAATAAAAAAAAATGTATGGGGACCGCCTTAACAGTTAAAGATAGAGGGTAGGTGTGTTCAGAGAAAATTTTTGGACTAAAAAAATATTGTGGGTCGGTCATACATTTTGTTGCTCTAAGGGCACTATTATTTTAAAAAATGTCGTTTTGTGTGGGAGTCCCCTTAGAAATTGGAGATAGGGTATTAGTTTGTTCCAAAGAAATGTTAAGACGAAAAAATTTATGGGGGTCGGTCTCCTCTATGACGCACCATTGGAGCAGTAGAAATGATTTTAAGATTGGAAATTTACAATAAAATTTTTTCAAAAAATGGGGGTCGGTCTTATAAAGGACCCCGCTATGACGCACCATTCGAGCAGTAGAAATGATTTTAAGATTGGAAAATTACATTAAAATTTTTTCAAAAAATTTTAAAAAATAGTAATAATCGTTATCCCACGATCTTCCTGGGCAAAAAATTTGTAGAATCGATAGAAGTTTTACACAAAAAAATTTCAAAAAAATCGAAGAGTGCAAACATTTTCAAAAATGAGATTTAAATTTTAAAACTTAAAAATCGCATACTAGAGCGCTTTTAAGAATTTTTTGGGATTTTTTTTTTAAAGTACACTCAAAAAAATACGTTAGTAGATTTACTAATTTTTTTTTGCTAATGCTAGTTAGCTAACTTTTAGCAAATTTTTAGTTGAGATTAGCATGTTAGCAAAAAATTCTTGTAAACTTCATTTAGCACATTAGCAATTTTAAACAACTTTGATCTAATTTCTTTTGCTAAATTTGAAATTGAGTTGACAACATTTTTACAACATTTTTTGCTAACATTAGCAAAAATAAATGGCAAATTTTTTTTTATTTTCAGAAAACTTAAAATGGCGCTATATCGGAAACTAAGCCAGATAGAGCAAAATGGAGGGCATTTTTGGTTCTTAGAAACCCCATACTTTCGCGGGTCCTCTTCACATGTGTGGACCCTAATGGGACCTAACTTTGGATCCAAAAAAGTTAGCATTCCCGAAAATTTTAAAATGCTCATATCTCGGTAAATATTGCCGACACAACAAAAAGTCCGAAAGAATTTTTGTAGCTCTCAACACGTAGAACAAGACCGCAAAATAACCAAAAGCTCTCCGAGTAATATTTTTGAAGTTATCGAGTTTTTTAATTCTCAAGACCCCAGTGATCCCCTAAAATCACGTATCTCAAAAACTAAGCAAGGTAGAGCGAAACGGACACAAATTTTGGATCAAAAACTATGACGATTTTTATGGAACCCAACTAGGTCTAGGCCCATCGAGATCTGGACCTATTGGGTCCGAACCCAATGGGGTCCTCAAATGTGTATGAACTAAGTTCAAAAAAAAAAATCAGTTAACTAATTATTGGCAAAACAGTTTTGCAAAAAAATTGTGGGTTCAAAATCAGCAAATTTTCTTGTAGGTTTACAAGCTTTTTTTGCTAACATTACAGTTTTTTTTTTTGAGTGTACGTAAAAAAAACAAAAAATTTGAAAAAAAAAATTTTAAATTTGGACCACTATTAAAGAAGTTATGAGTAAAAGAAGTTTGAGTAAAGGAACAAACTACCAATTTTTAAAAATCGATGTCTTTTGAACGGGTCATCAAAAAAAATCGGAAAGTTTACCACTAAGGAGTTTTCGAAGGGTACTAAAAACTGTAAACAAATTGGGAAAATCTAAAAAAAAAGAATTCAAAGTGTCCGATTTGACATGGAAGCTGGTAGCTTTTGTAAAGTATAAAACAAAAACACATACATACTATAACGACAACATGCTCTCTCTCGTCGTGTAGTTTGTTTTTTATTTGTGCCTGTACTTCTTTTTAAAAAAGCAGACAATGAAAAAAGAAGACAATAAAAAAAAAAACGATTATGAATTTAGTTTTATCTGAGCTAGCAAGGGGTTCGGCAGCAATTGAAATTATTTCATAGAAAATATTATTAAAAAATTTATTTCGAAAACAAATTAATCTTTTTATATAAACATTTTGTTTTGTCAACTATTGTTTTGTTTTTGGCTTTATATTTTTGGAATAATTTTTTTACAGAATTTTGTTTCCAAGATTTTACCGATTGATATGTTTGTCTAAAACGAAACTAAAACATGTGTATATAAAAAAGAAAGAAATAAAGAACAAACGAAAATTGAAGAACTTTCAACATAAGGGTCCCCGCACAACAATGTCGGTGACGTTTTTTTTCATACAAATTTGGCAAGAAAAAACGGTCGACCGAAAACCGCTTGAATAAAATCAATTTTATTTTTGTGTCGGTTTCTCTCTCTCTTTTAATTTTTGATATAAAAATGTTGCCACATTTTTATAAATATTTCGATTATTTTCGATAAAGTAAACAAAAAAATGTGATCTCTAAAAAAAAATATTTAAAATTCTAAAAAAAAAACACAAAACAAAAGAATCAATATGAGAAAATCAAATTGATATTATAAAATACAATAAATTTAAATAAAAAAGTGAAGAAAAAGTATCAAAAAAGTGAAAAATTGTGTAAAAATTAACATATGACAGAAATTTCCGCTACCGCCTTTGTTTTGCGCCTATACTCTCTCATGACCGAAAACGTCAACCGCTCCGACATTGTTGTGCGGGGACTCTAAGACATAAAAACGGTAAAACGATAAAAGTAAAATACATTCTTAAGTGTTATAAAAAAGAATATTGACTAACAAAATACTTTTGTTTAATTTCAATATTAATATTCTCTTACATTTATCTCGATTTTTAATCAATTTGTTTTCAATTTTTTTTCCTATAAAAAAAGTTTTAATTTGTCAATACAACTAATACTGTTGGTTGATATCACAAATTCGTTTCTTGAATTCCTTTACCATATCAACATATGACGTTTGTGTTTGTTGAATTTCTTTGTTGAAAACAAATTTTTTTTTTTTTTCTTTTGTTAGATCAACAAATTAAGTTTTGTTTTTGTTGAATTTCTTTGTTGAAAACAAAATTTATTTTTTTTTATTTTGTTAGATCAACAAATTACGTTTTGTGTTTGTTGAATTTCTTTGTTGAAAAAAAAATTTAAGATTTTGTACGTTTGTCAATACAAATAATAATTTAGGAGAACTCTTACAAACTCATTTATCAATTGTTTTTTCAACAATTAATATTTACAAACGTAAGTTGATATTACAAATTTCCGTATAGGTGCACTTTCAGTGAAAAATTTAATTGTATTCACAAATATTGGGGTCAATATAACAATTAATTTTTTTTTTCTGTGTAGTTTTTAAACATTTTAGCTGTTTTCAAAGTCCCTAAATAAGCAAAGATGCTTTGTAGTCCTAACGATCATATCCTGAAGTAGTCAGATTTTAAAATTATGCTTTTGAAACATTTTAGCTTATTTTGAAGCCCTAACGAGCTATGAAGCTGACGGACTCGACAGTAGAGTTTTATAACAAAAAATGGTGAAAAACTAAGCGGTTTTAGGAGAAAACAGAGCGGTTTTTATTTAGTTTTAAACTAACATGGCAACACTTTCTAGTGAGTGAAACAATAAAAACCGATCTGGCATAAATTTTTCTTATGGCGCGTTATATTAGCTTTCACTTTCTATTCTAATTCGTAGCATAATTTAAAAAAATTTACCATATGGTTTAGAACTACTTTTTTGACACCTGTCGCTTATGTCGAGTCTGCATTAGTCTGTGTTAATAGTATTGAAGATGGAGCAAATCCTAAAGTTGCCGGATTTAAAATTGTTGGACTTTGGAATGAAAAATAATATGAATTATGGTAGAATTGTGTTTTTTGTCATGCTAGTACGTAACATAAGATCCACACACAGATAAAAATGAGTTGTTAGATCAAGCACGAAATACACCAGGTTGAGCATTATTTTAATTCAAAGTCAGCTAATGAAGAAAAATGTTGAATCAAGCACGAAAGTTGTAAGTCAGTCATTGACTAATCCTTGATTAAACCAATGCTTGATTTGAGTAATTTGTTAATTGTTATTTTTCTGTTATTTTTGATTAAACCAATGCTTGATTTGAGTGAGCGGTTAATCAATAATTTTTCGTTATTTTTGATTAATCCAATGCTTGATCTGAGTGAATGGTTAATCAATATTTTACAGTTGTAGTGTTTTTTGTCAGTCTTTTGTTTAAATTGTTTTTTTTTTTTGTGCTTTATATTATTTTTTTTGTGTGCGTGCAAGTACTTTTCTATTTGGCGACTAACGAAAACTAAAACAAAAAACGCAACAGCGTTCATCGCATTGTTACTCAAAGCCTACTATGATGAGTTTTTTGTTTTTATGAATTTTTTTGTGAATTTTTCAGATTTGAGCAAATGGTTAATTTCAAGTAAAATTTAATTGAATGTCAATTTTTAAGCTGAGCAAATATTTAATTGTTTTTTTCCATCGAATATTTTTTTCTGTGCACGGTGTAAGGTCCACCCTTAGACGAAAGGAAAAAGGGGGTAAAATTTTCCAGAGTTTTTTGAAGTCCACTGATAAGCTGAAAAGCTAAAAATATTCCTACATTGGCAGATCCTAACGTAGCCGTATATTTTTATACTTTCAGCAATTACCAAAAATTATGCTTTGCATAATCCAGAGTTTTTTAAAGCCCAATGATAAGCTGAAAAGCTAAAAATAGGCTTACATTGGCAGATCCTGACGTAGCCGTATTATTTGATATTTTCAGCAATTACCAAAAATTATGCTTTGCTTTTATATTTTAAAAATTTAAATTTTAATAATTTTAGCATGATGTTTACTAAACTTTTTGCGACCCCCTAGAAATGCTTCCGCGACGCCCTAGGGGGTCGCGACCCACCGTTTGAGAACCATTGTTGTAGAGCGTATTATAAGCTTTACAAGAAAAAAAATGGGCTCTGTAGCTACAAAAGCACTTCTGATATTACATTTACTTTATAAAGTAAAAAATAAAGTGGAATATACGTAAGGACATCATATTAGTCGGTAATCTCAGAATTAACCATGTATTCATTTATCATAGCATAAGGTGTTTAAATAAAAATAAATTTTAAACTATGAATGCGAATAATTGACCTAAAAATATGCCAATATTAACACAAAAATCAAACTGTATATTTTACCAATTCAAATACTCTTTTAGTGTTAAATAAAAATTAGTTAAGAGTAAAACAATGTAAGACAAATTTTGTATGTTATAAATATATGGATGTTAAAAAATATATTGTAAGAGAAAATTTCCCTTTTTGAAAGAGAGTTTTGACAACATTACAACGTTATAGTAGGATAACAAGTATTTTGTATTGTAAGGACCGCATTTAACAAATACAACAGCATTTATGGTATAATAGAAAGTTTATGATAACAGTACAATTTTAAACACTGCCTTGAGTATATCCGACGTAACTACAGACAAAGCATTAATGCGTTGGAGGTTGCTATTGTGTATATGTATTTATTAAACTAAGGAAGAATGACTTTGAAAAAAGTTGAATGTCTGCTTTTAATCAATTATTGACTACTATGTGGTTGGTTAAATATGTTGGTATATAATAAAGTTTTAACTTGTTGAAAATAATTATTTTGTATTTAATTTTCTTTATTGTGTAAACACTTTAATTTAAAAAAAAAAAATAATAAAAGTCGTGTTATCATATTTAGTTTTTGCGTATAAAATTAATTTGTATTCAAAATGTTTTGGCCGTTGCGAGTATGAAACGCAATTTCCTGCATTTTTTCATTTGCCGAGAATATGGGGAAAATATTTAAGTTCCCAAGATCCCGCAACAATATCCATTAATACATTTTTTAAGTTTTTTACTAGTTGTTTTATAAAATGTTAATAACAATGTGTTCGTTTAACAAGTCCTATTTACAATAGTCGTACAGTATAAAATTCATTAAAGGAGTTAGTACTTGAACTATACTACAATTTAACTAATTGTAAGTTACAGTATAATTTTTTTTTTTTTTATTTTTTTTTTGGAACTTGGCAACAATCAAAATCGGAATGCGATAAACCAAAAGCAAATGAATGTTGACATTTCCCATAGCAAACCCCAAAGTTTTTTTTTTTAAGTTTAGTGCATGATTTTTTAAAACGCATTTGAAGTAATTTAATTTTTTAATTGCCTTTAATTAAATAACAATCATACGCAACGGTGCACATTGATTTATTTTTAATAATTCGGCTATTCAGTACTGGATCGTTTGCTGCGAAATTCATACCGGTTATAGCTAACATTATTTCGAACTTAAGTTTAGACGCAGGATCCCACATGTACAATAAGGGTACCACAAGGGACCCCTAAAGTTTAGTACTTATACAAAAACTTAAAATGCTTTAAAATCGCCAACTTCAAATGCTTAGAAAAAAAATCTCGCACTAAACTAGAGTTTGCAAATAATCGAGATAATTCATTAAAGCGATTACGATTAAAAATAGCCGTTAATCGATTAATCGAGTTTTTTAAGTAAATATATTTGCTATACATAGTTGATTTGAAAAAAAACTCTTTTTAAAATTTACATTTTAGAATGTACGAAAATACAAAAATAAATATTTTAAGCAATAAAATTAGCTTTCCATACCAAATGTCCTGCGAAAAAAACATATGTTCCATGAATGCCTGACCTACATATGAGGCATTCCACACCAAATGTCCAGCGAAAAAAACATGTGTACCGTAAACTTCTGAATAGGTTGCATGGATAGCCCTATATAGAAGTTAGAAAAACTGGGCTTAGGAGGCGTGGTCAAATATTAGAAAAATGGTCAAATTTGTGGCGAGTTGCCTTGATTAAATATTTATCACATTAAAACGGAATGCACCACAATCTCAAAAATTTACATTCTTATATAGTTTTGTATGGGCTATCGATTAATTTTTTTTTTTTTGGAAAATTTTCGGAACCCGTTCTGAAATTTTCCATTTTTTTAAAAAGTCAATTTATCAAAAATCCGGCCACTTTTTTTTTTCTTTTTTAATTTTTTTTTTTAAAGTTTAGATGTTTGTCCATCCACAAAAAAAAATCAGAAACACATTTTTCGTTTTTTTTTCGAGAAAATCGCATTTGAATTTTAAATTTCATAATAATTTAGTAATTTGCTTGTATTTTCTTGTTTTAACAGAGCGTATGAGGAATATTTATGCAATTAATATTACTCATTCGCAACGTTAAATCAAGAAAATACAAGCAAATTACCAAATTTTTATGAAATTAAAAGTTCAAATGCGATTTTCTCGAAAAAAGCAAAGAACGTGTTTCTGAATTTTTTTGTGTGGATGGACAAACATCTAAGCTTTAAAAAAAAAAAAATAAAAAAGAAAAAAGAAAGTGGCTGGATTTTTGATATATTGACTTTTTTTAAAAATGGAAAATATCAGAACGGGTTCTGAAAATTTTCCAAAAAAAAAAAAAAATTTAATCGATAGGCGCCCCAGTAGGCTAGTTGGTAGCGTGCTAGCCTATGAGTCTGGGGGTCGTGGATTCGATTCCCACCAGAGGCCTTGGTCTGATTCGCTACAACGAGACGAAGGTCATTGTTACCAGTTCTCGGTTAGGTAAAATTAGTATATAATTTGTAATTATATGGTAATTCTTAATAAAATAAAAATAAATAAAAAATTGAATAAAAATTTAATATGTAATTTTTTAATGTTTTTTTTAACCTCTCATAGTTTTTTGAATTCTCGTTTAGTTTATAGTTTTTTGTGTATGCATATAATTTTTTGTAATCGTCTTTATAAAATTTTCATATGTTTTTGAGACATAAATATTTTTGGTAAAGTTTGAAAAAAACAATTTTTTTTTTTTTTTTTTTGTAAAAAAATTTAAAACTTTTTTAAACTTTTAAAAAAATAAATAGATAAATTTTGAGTAAATTTTTAACTGTGTCAATTAAAAATTTACTCAAATTTTTTTTCAAACATTTAATAAATTTTTATTAAAAATTTACTCAATACTATTAAATCGTTTATGGGTGCAAAATTGAGTAATTTTTTACTCAATAGTATTAAAAATTTACTCAAATATTTTTTTTTATTTTTTTCTGTGCAGTATGTCGTAAAGCAAAAACAAATTTGAGTTTTTTGATTTTGTTTTATGTACAAATTTTGTAGTCACTCACTGCGACCGAGATAGCGATCCGCACAGTAAATAAAAGAAATTTGGATGCAAAATTATTTTGACTGGTTCCATTTAAAATAGCATAGACCAATGGTGGTTTAATTTATCCAAAAATTAACATATCAACTCTTCTGATTTTTATTGAATTTCGGTTTTTGTTATTTAGTCGAAATTGTGAATGGTTCGCGTTTTATCGCTGTTTAAAGTTGGTGTTTTGCCACAATTTTGTGAGAAATACATAATGTTTAAATGATCGTTTCGTTCAACTGTTGACAAGTGTGGACGTGTTTTAATTTAACTCCTTGCTATTAATTGAATTACTGAAACTGTTCGTAATAGGTTTGTTCGTAATAGGTATTTTTGTGATATTTTCATTACCACATCAAGGAAAATGAAAATATGGACACAAATGATACCGATTTAATTCGAGGCTCTGCCTCACCGACTGGTGCTGGTCCTAGCACTGGTCTTAGGGCTGCGACCTTGAAGTCCGGCCTTGATTCTGGTAGGGGTGTTCAGCCTAATATTGGTGGTAAAAAGAAAAAGAAACTTAAGCCATCAAAGGTCAGGCACAACCAGAGAAGGTTTTGTTTGAAAATAATTAACAGACTAAGCCAACTCGATGGAACGAAGCTCTCCGAACGTGAGAGGGCGTCGCTATCATGGGCGAAAGGAGTCATTGAAGAACAGGACAAACTTTCGGCAATGCGCGCATCTGATAAACAGAGCGCTGTTTCGGCCTCGTCATCGAAGTCTGGTAAAAGGTTGCGCTCGCCCGACGAGAAACCTTTACCTAAGAGATCTAAGGTGACCGGCAACGTCTGGACTCAGTCTTTTAGTGAAGTGGTGAAAGGTAACTTCGTTAGGGCTGTGATAAACAGGCAAAATGGGGATTGTAGTATTCCAAGGGACAAGTGGAGTTTAGTTGAAACTAAATTAAATGAAATCTACTTTAGGCTCCTTGAGAGTATGTCTGATTTTCTCCCTACTACTGTCAACGCAGGTTGGTATCAGGGGCGAGTAAAACTTGTTGCTTTTGGGAACGAAAGATCCGCAGCCGTGTTTAAGGTTGCCATTAGCCAAGTGGGAGAGTTATGGCCTGGAGCCCGACTGGACGTTGTGGAAAAACATTATATCCCCTCGCAATCCAGAGCTCATGCATGGATTCCAATGGCTACAAGTGACACTGCGGTGATTCTTAAGATGATAAAAGTCTGCAATCCTGACCTTCCAACTCAGAACTGGCAAATTGCCAGATTGGGTGAGATGGAGGGCGCTCGTCGTCAAGCAGTGGTCTTGGTAAATGTGGAATCGCTTCCGCTTTTAGCCAGGACTGACGGCATTATTAGATTTGGCTTTTTTCATATAAGAGTCAATGTCTACAAGGGCGACCAGAAGCTTATTTTGGACGCAGCGAAGCCAGTGGCAAAGTCGGCTGGGGAGGAGAATCTGGAAAAGGTTGATATTCAGCTGACCGATTCTAGGCTGATGGGAGATGCATCTGGCATTTTCGAAACCGAATCTGGTAACGAATGCGACCTCTGTGAAGGCACGTAGGATAAACCTGATGCCACGATGGGTGACATTCAGGACGAGTCCCATGCAGTGAGGAATTCGGAGAGTTCTGTTGCCTCCGATTCAGAACAGATGGGACACACATCTGGCTTATTCGAAACCGAATCTGGGGACGAATGCGACTTCTATGATAACACGGAGGATGAAGCCAATATCACGGTGGTGGAAAGGATGGTGGAAAAAAAGCAAGATGTTGCGGTTCCTACAAATAAACCTCCATCATTGTAAGGCAGCCTCAGTTGCACTCTTGCTGCGCCTGACGACAGGAGCAGTTGACTTGGTTTTTATCCAAGAGCCCTGGGTGCGGGGTGGCAGGGTTTGCGGATTGAAGACCCCTGGGTTTAAGTTGATGGTTGCCAAAGGTGTGGGCTCACCAAGAGCCTGCATCTTGGCGAAAAATGGCTTAAATATATTCTTTTTATCAACTTTTAGTGATATGGATGTTACAGCGGCTAGCTTAGAGCTTCATGGGAAGTCTATTTGGCTCGCCTCTGCGTATTTTCCTAATCCGGGGTCAATACCCCCGGAGAAGGTTGTCGGTCTAATTCGGGAGTCTGAATCTAGGGGACACCAGTTAGTAGTGTGTTGTGATGCTAATGCACATCATTCGATATGGGGAAGTACAGACACAAATGATAGAGGCGAATCACTTTTGGAGTTTTTGTTAAGCACTAACCTGTATATTTGTAACAAGGGTGGTGAACCAACTTTCGTTACAAGTACGCGGCAAGAGGTTCTTGACGTAACACTTGTATCAGATACATTGTCTGATAGAATTGATGACTGGAGAGTTTTGGAAGAGCATTCTTTCTCAGATCATCGCTACATTGAGTTTTTACTCAGGGAGCGTGCCCCGGTTGGGACAGTCTCTAGAAATCTGAGGAGAACAAACTGGGTGAAATATAGGGAGACTTTTTCTTTGCTTTTGGATGAAGTACCCTTATCTGAACCGCATAGTTTGGCGGAAATTGACTGTCTGGTTGACCATATAACAAATGTTTGTAATAGGTGCCTGGATGCGTCTTGCCCTTCTGCAAAGCCTAGAGGGAAAAAAAAGCCACCTTGGTGGTCAAATGAGTTGCAGACGAGCAGAGATTCCTGCAGAAAGCTCTTTAATAAGGCTAAATTTTCAAGAGCGGACGAGGACTGGTCTGCATACAGGCTGCAACTTAAGAGTTATAAAAAGATGATCAGAAATGCAAAATGTGATTCTTGGAAAAACTTCTGTGGAAACATAGAAGACGTTTCTGAGGCATCCAGGCTGCGCAAGGTTCTGGCTTCTTCTCCTTGCACCCTGGGATACCTGAAAGATCCTAATGGGGTGTGGTCTTCCTCCAGTGGAGAGTCGCTGGATCTCCTTTTAAACACGCATTTTCCGGGCAATTCCATGACGCCGTTTCAAGCTTTGGAACGTTCTGACGCCCAAGCATCTGAAATTGCTTCGTAAATAATAAATATGCCAACATTAATCTGGGCGATAAAAAGTACCATCGAGAGATCGCTTTCGGTAAAGGAGTACACTATGGTGGCCTTTCTTGATAAAGAGGGGGCTTTTAATAATGTCATCCCAGACTTGATAATTTTGGCATTGTCTGGTCTAGGAGTAAAGCGTGGGATCGTTTTAATGGTGGAAAACCTACTTGACAATATACGTATAACGTCTGAATTGGGAGCGTCCGTCATATCTCGATTTGTTAATAGGGGCACACCACAAGGAGGTATTCTTTCGCCGCTTCTTTGGAACCTGGTACTGAATTCAATGCTGCTATCTCTAGAAGCACGTGGTTGTCATGTTGTCGCATATGCTGACGATGTCGCGATAGCGGTAAAGGGGAAGCATCTGCCAACATTGCGGGACATTCTTCAGGGTTCTCTGAAAGATCTGTCTAAATGGGCAAGAGACTGTGGTCTAGGAGTTAATCCTAGTAAAACAGAGCTTGTTTTATTTACAAGGAAAAATAAGATTCCTGCTTTTGATCCTATTTCTCTGGACGGTACTGAAATCACCTTCTCAGATGGAGCCAAGTATCTTGCAGTATTTCTAGATAGGAAGCTGAATTTCAGGCGTAATATTGAGGAACGGGTGAGAAAAGCAACGATTGCTTTGTATTCCTGTAAAAGGGCCATTGGAAAACGATGGGGTTTTAGCCCTCAAGTCGTTCATTGGATCTATACAGCAGTGGTGCGTCCAATTTTGCTGTATGGAATCATTGTCTGGTGGCCTGCTTTAGAAACAAAAGCGAACTGTGTCTTTATCATGAAGGTACAGAGAATGGCGTCAATGTGCATCACTGGTGCTCTTCGTACTACACCTACGGCTGCATAAGAAATCCTCCTTCACCTGATACCCTTGGACATATTGGGTAGGCAGTATGCGGCTGCGTCGGCAATTCGACTTAATAGCACGCTGCAATGGAGGAGCAGCGATTGTGCCCATAGCGCGATCTTGAAAAAGATAACAAAACCACAAAATGTGGACTGTGCTCCCTCTTTGAGCCCCTTTGAGCGCCATTTTACCACTATGAAACCATCCAGAGAGTCTTGGATGGGGGATACTCCGGGTAGTGGAGCTACCATAAATTTTTACACCGATGGATCGAGGCTGCACGAACAAGTGGGCTTTGGAGTCTATTCGGAAGAGCTTGGGTTAAGCCTGGCTCGTAGATTGCCAGATCATTGCAGTGTTTACAAGGCAGAGATGCGGGCAATAAAGGAAGTGGCTGACTGGTTGAGCTGCAATGTCTTGTCTACAACCGCAGTCAACATCTATACTGACAGTCAAGCCGCGGTCAAGTCCCTAGATTCAATGTTTCTGAAAACAAAATCTGCCCTTAACTGCCGCACGTCTTTAAATGAGATGGCCAAGCAGTTTAACATACGACTCATATGGGTCCCAGGGCACAGAGACATTCCAGGGAATTGCAAAGCCGATGAGCTTGCAAGACTAGGAACTACCTTACAGGTTCCAACAGAATTGGAATGTGTTGGTATGCCTCTAGAAACTTGCAAGCAAAGCCTACGGCTTTGTTCTGCGACGGAGACTAATCAAAGATGGGCAAATGGATAGACGTGTGAGACAACACGACTGATTTGGCCTTCTCTTAACCAGGGGCGCACAAGTGAGCTGATATCGCTTCCAAGAGGAGTGATTTCGACGGTGGTTTCTATAATTACCGGGCACTGTCTTATAGGGAAGCACGCAGAGCGGTTAAATGTGCCGTCGAATGACTTTTGCCGAAGTTGCATGGATAAAGAGGAGTTGGAAACTATCGAACACATTATTTGCCATTGCCCGGCACTTTCTGGTCAGAGACTTGCTTCACTGGGATCTAGGGAGCTGTACGATCTTTCTGATTTGTCGGATGTCAAAATTCAACATCTAAGGAGTTTCATAAGAAGCTCAAACTGGTTTAACGACAGGGACTAGTAGGGAAACCTATTACGGTCCCGTGGTATCACAATGGACCTCAGAGTCTACGTGTGTTGACGTAAAACGTCAGCAGCCACTTACAACCTAACCTAACCTAAATGATCGTATCTTTGGAACGCATCATCCGATTATCACGAAATGAAGTGTAAAATAATGGTTATGTCCTGTACTTAAAATAGAATTTTGAAAAAGGATAGGATGATTTGCAAAAAGGATATTGAAATTAAAAAAATGTCCTTAATTTGCAAATATCTCAAAATCCATATCTTTAATTTTCCTTTATTTTTTTGCACATACTTATAGCCCAAAATGTACTTAACAACATATGCAAATCCCAAATTGGGGTGATAAGCGGTTTAATTGTAAACGCGGTTTCACGAAACGCCTTATTGATTTTTGTTATTAACTCTCGTTTACAAATGAAAAACAATTTCTGCGCACTAACCGCGAATAATTTTTTATATTTATTTTTGATCGCTAAACTCAAAAATTTCATTAAAACAACACTTCGCGAATACATTGTTGTTTAATGAAATTTTTAGCGTTTTTTGGAGGTATTTTAACTATTTTGCTTATATCTTAAGTTCTGTTTATCTGATCTTCTCGCAATAAAAAACAAGCTAAAGATAATCAAATTTCCAACAAATCCTACATTCATCATTTTTTCATCAGTTCATAGCTTTACGCGGATATAATTTTTTTTGCGTTATTTGGAGGTATTTTTACTATTTTTCTTATATCTTGAGTTCCGTTTATCTGATCCTTCCGAAATAAGAACCAAATTAAAGACAATCAAATTTCCAACAAATCCTTCATTCATTATTTTTATATCAGTTCATAACTTTACGCGCTATAGGCAAACAAGGAAAACCAATTTTTTTATTAACAAAGATCATTTAAAAAAAAAAAATTAAAAAACAGAAATCGTTACAAATTAGCAATTCTTTTTATATATCTTAAAAGCCTGAACATTTACAACGATTATAAAAGGGTTTCATTCAAATCTATGAGCAAATACCAAAGTTATGAAAAATTTTATGAAACTACCCTAAAGATTTTTCTTGTTTTTTTTTAAACAGCTTAATTTTTTACCTTTTTTAGTGCTTGAAGGATTTGTTGGAAATTTGATTGTCTTTAATTTGGTTCTAATTTTGGAAGGATCAGATAAACGGAACTCAATATATAAGAAAAATAGTCAAAATACCTTCAAATAACGCTAAAAAAGAATTTGCGCGTAAAGCTATGAACTGAAGAGAAAATTACGAATGAAGGATTTGTTGGAAATTTGATTATCTTTAGTTTGGTTTTTATTGCGAGCAGATCAGATAAACAGAACTAAAGATATAAGCAAAATAGCCAAAATACCTCCAAAAAAACGCTAAAAAATTCATTAAACAAAAATGTATTCGCGAAATGTTGTTTTAATGAAATTTTTGAGTTTAGCGATCCAAAATACATATAAAAAAAAATTCGCAGATAGTACGCAGAAATTGTTTTTCATTTGTAAACAAGAGTTATTAACAAAATCAATAAGTCGTTTCATGAACCCACGTTTATAATTAAACCGCTTATCACCCCAATTTGGGATTTGCATATGTTGTTAAGTACATTTTGTGCTATATGTGCAAAAAAATAAAGGAAAATTAAAGATACGCATTTTGAGATATTTGCAAATTAAGGACATTTTTTTAATTTCAATATCCTTTTTGCAAAGCATCCTATCCTTTTTCAAAATTTTGTTTTAAGTACAGGACATAACCATTATTTTGCGCTTTATTTCGTGGCAATCGGATGATGCGTTCCAAAGATATGATCATTTAAACATTGTGTATTTATCATACAATTGTTGCAAAATACCAACTTTGAGCAGCGATAAAACGCGAACCATTCACAATTTTGACAAAATAACAAAAACCGAAATTCAACAAAAATCAGAAGAACGTATATACCAATTTTTAAGACACTTAAAATAGGTAAGGCCGAAAAAGTGTTTTTATTTTTTGTAGTCAAAAATTTTGGAATTCTTCTTTTATTAACTTCACTTAACTTAATACAGTATAAAAAACGTTTGGTTTAATATCTAAAATAATGTTTTAGGAATATAAAGCAATTTTTGAGTTCTGGTTGTGTTAGAGTTTTTGAGTATTTTTAATAAAAATTTAATTTTTGTTGAAAATTCACGTTCGATTTTTGTTTTGCAAAATATCGCTAAAAACTTTGGACCAAAATCGCTGCCAATTTTTTCTATAAATTAGAAAGTGACACCAATGTTATTGGTTATTTATATAAAAACACCAGTTTTTCGAATAACCGAATTTGTATAAAAACTGAAACCGGCCGGGTTTTTGAAAATGAAAAAACCGGTCCACCGGTTTTCGGTTTCGGATACTATAAATAAATTAAACCGTACCAAACGAAGCTTACAGTTTTAAATATTTAAAATTTTTTTAAAAAAATTTTATAAATATTAAATATACTTTGCGAAGCACATTGGATTGAATGAGAGGCAAAGTGGCTATTTATTCAAGGCAGCAGCAATTTTAACATATAATATTTTTTGAATGATGAATAATACATTAAAGTGCACCCTTTAAAAGATAAAAATACGTTTTTTTTCCTGAGAGAATTTTTTTAGTGTTTATTAAAACCTGCAAGAATTTTTTTAGTGTTTATTGAAAATTGAACTTGATTCACAATTTAAGCTGTAACTTTTAAACCAAAAGCGATAATTTCATGAATATAGTTGCAAATTAAAGTATTTTTAATGCGCTAAAAAAAAAATAAAAGATTAAAAATTAAATATGTATTAAAACTTGCATAAAAATTGTTTTAATTCGGATTTTTGTGTTTCACCAAATTTTAAATTTTTTTTAATTTTTCATAAAAATGTCAGGAAAGGTTTAATTTTTACTATTGGAGTCTAATCATTACACACAAAAAAAAAAATCAATTTCAATAAAAAAATTCACGAATTCAATAAATAATTAACTAAAAAAGCCGCGGTGAAGATTTTCATGAATTCAATAAACGCATTTGTAAGTCGTTTGCTGAAAATTATTTCAATGAAAAAATTCCTAGATTCAATAAAAAAAGTTAATTGATTTTTATAGATTATTAACTTTTTATAGAAATAAAGAAAAAATTTTTTTTTTAATTTTTTTTTTTTTATTTTAGTTTTTTTTTATTTTGTTTATTTTTATTTATTTTACTTTTTTACTTTTTCTTAATTGTTCTTCATCACCCAGCAAAACTTAGATTACCAAATAAGGTATAAAATAAGGTATAGGATCTCTTATTTTATACATTGCAGCATTGATGATTTTAACAGGCGATGAGACTCAAAGTAATGCATCTACATTATCACAAAGAATACCAGTAAGGTATAAAATAAGTCATAAATTTACAACGAAGAATACGAGTAAGGTGTAAAATATATGATATTTTATAGGTTACGAGAAATGAAATAATATAGCATACCAGAAGATAATATATAAGGTGTAAACGAGTAGTGAAAACAGTAATTTTGTATTAAATTTACTCACGTGATTGTAAGTGAGTGTAAGTAGATAAAATATGCTCGTGAGTGTGTGTCGTTAGAAATTTCCTGTCGTGAGTCCATCTCTAGTTTAAACTTATGCATTTTTTTTATAAAATAATTATTTTTTTATGTTATTGTAATGCATTATACATCCAATTATAAATAATGCATTATTTCAAATTTTCAAATAATACATAATGTAACCAAATATAAGTCATCCATGATTTAATGTTTAGAAATAATAAATATGAAATACATTTTTTCCAATAATCATGCATTACGTAGCAAATTATTAGTAATGCATTATTTTTCACTTGAAAAAAATACGTTGTGGAACAAATGTTTGGTAAGACATCATAAAATAATGCTATAAATAAGTTATATACATTACGTGGTAATGTGTTATATAATCACTACCCATTACCAAAGTTTTGCTGGGCAGCTTTGAACCGCATACGTTTTGGTTTCTACCCTTGCCGTCTAATGAACTGAGCTACAGCATAATAACAAATAACATAGCTTAAAATCAATTTCACTTTCATATATTGTGTGTGACTATGTGTGCTGTATACTATACAGACAACCAAACAAACAAATAAAAATACAAATTGTGTGTGACTATGTGTGTGTGTTTTTATTTGAGTCTGTTTTGTTGTTACTATACACACACACATAGTCACACACAATTTGTATTTTTATTTGATTCTATTCTTGTGAGCATATGATGAATTTAGTAAACAAAATTATAATAGATCCTTGGTGTTGTAGGCTAAGCGGTTGGTAAACCAAGCAATGCATTTTTTTTGGAGTCGTTGGTTCAAACCCCCCTCCGGACACATATTTTTTTTTTTTTAATTTTTTTAAATTATTATTTTATGGATTTTTTCTAAAAATTAATATTATTTTTCTTTATTTGAAATAGTTAAAAATTTGTATTTTTTAATTTCAATATATTTTTTTATTGGTTCAATGAAAAATTTTATTGAAAATATTTTTATTTTTAATAAACGTGTTAATTAAAATTTTCTTTAATATTTTTTTTCTGTGTAATAAGTCAAATACCACCATTTTTGAAAAAAATTAACATATTAGGCGCGTGGTTATGCTTTTTTTTGGAAAAACAAACTAAATTCACAATTTTTACTGTATCTGTGAAATTAACACAATATTTTGAAACAAATAGCAAATTAAAGTGTACGTAAAGTGCTATTATAAATGTAAAAACAAAATTATATGCTCTCATATAAATTGATTAAAAAACCTAATTTTTTCAAAAAAATTCTTGAAATTTTTTTATACCCTCCACTTAGTGATAGAGGGTATATTTATAGCCTCCACTTAGTGATAGAGGGTATATATAAGTTTGTCATTCCGTTTGTAACTCATCGAAATATCGGTTTGGGACCCCATAAAGTATATACATTCATGATGCCCGATCGATTTTAAGACATTCTAGCGATGTCCGTCTGTCCGTCTGTCTGTCTGTGGAAAATGCTGTCGCGGACAAAATATTGCACAGGGATGACTAAAATTTAACATATTTATTGGAAGTTCTCCCGAGAAGTTTGGTATTACATTTGAGCGATATCGGTTCAGCGGTTCAAAAGTTATGAACGAAAATGTAAGCACACCTCAAAAATTTCAGTACATTCAACATAACCTAAAAATACAAAATGCTTCAATTCGGCTTCTGGTTGACATATGTGAACATAATTGAACACCAAACGGTATTTAAACAAGTACGAACATATTTTTTGACAAAAAAAGAAAAAAATCGCGGATTTTTTTTTAAATAAAGTTTTTTGCAATAATATTTTTGAAATTGTGGAGGGTATCACTGCATTCGGCAAGGCCGAATTTAATTTTTTACTTGTTTTTTTTTAATATCAGATGCTTAATTCATAATAAATAAAGTTAACTTCATGCAGGTTTTTTGTCAGATGTTATATTACACCGAAAGGCATCTGCCCCCCCCTATCACCATCCCCTCTCACCCCAAAAAACGGCTCTGTAATTTGATTTTTTTTGCATGTTGGAAGTATCAATGGTTCGGCACAGCCGAATGTATACTCTTGTTTATATATAGATTACACAGACCCAAAAAAATATGGACACTCTAATCCTTACGTATTTTAATCTTCTAAATTCGATTTCTCCATCAGAATTAAATTCTATTGCTGGGTTTTCCTTATTTCGTTGTAAATTTGACTCACAATAAGTTAAAATTTTTTAAAATTTTATTTCGGCATGTAAGGTTCAAGTCTGATTTATTACGAAGAAAATAAGAGGTTTTTTCATAAAAGCCGTCAAAAATTGCAGTAGTTACTTGCACTTGAACAAAAATGCGTCAATTCATAACATAAATACAACTGTTTTTGTATAAAACTGAAATAATGCATTTTTGTTAAAATGCATGTAACTTCTGCAATTTTTGACGGATTTTATTAAAAATACTCTTATTTTCTTCGTAATAAATCAGACTTGAAATAAGCATTCCGAAAGAAGATTTAAAAAATTTTGTAACTTAATCAAATTTACAAGGTTGGTTCACTTTGTGGACTTTACTTGTAAATTACAGGAAACCCCAACGATAGAATTCAATTCTGATGGCAGAATCAAATTCAGAAGGTCAAACTACATAAGGATTAGTGGGTCTAGTTTCTGAGTCAGAAACTTTTTTGTTTTTTTTTGTTTGTGATGCCCCAAGCAGAAATTGACGACGGTGCTAAAAAAAGAGTTCTGAAAGCTCTATAACAAAAAAAGCAATCCCAAAACGTTTTTTGGAACGCTTTGCGAGCGTTTTCGAAAAGCGTTTTTAAGAGTTCTTTAGATTTTTTTTTCTTTTTTAATTTCTAAGTTCCGAAACTATTTTTGAATAACAATTTTTTGTCAATTTTTTTTTGTGTTTTAAGTAAAAAAAATTATAAAAAAACGATTTCAGATTTTTTTTTTAATTTTTTACGTTTCGAAAATTTTTTTTTTCGGATTTTACTTTGTATCAAACAAATTATTATAACCGAACTAAAACAGAAATTCTTTACTTTCGGTTTTTAAAGCGCTTTGATGACTTAAAAAAAAACGTTCTTTAAGCACTTTTTTACATCGCTTTTAAAACGCTTTAAACCTAGCTTAGATCGTTGATATCATTCGGATCATTTGAAGGCGCTTTGAAGTTGGTATACAGAACGCTCGTACAACCGTCTACAACGTTTTCATTTTGTATTTTTCTGACTGGGGCAGTGTTATTGAAGCCACAAGTTTTTTTTTTCATAAAAGCTTAATAAAAAAAATAATGGCATTAAATGCGAATTTTTTTCTTTTAAATTAAAGCTTATACTATATACTTTATTATTATAACATTACAATGTAACAGCAATAATAACGTCTTACATTTTTTTTTTTTTTAATATTCCTCAAGTATTAAAAATACTCCAATTTTGGAACATTTTACAAAAAAAAAAACAAAAATACTTTTACAACAATTTTCAAAAAAGAAAAAGAGAAATATATTCGAAAATGCCTGAAGTTGATAGTTCCATAATAAAAAAAATACCTTTGAATGAATAAATACAAAAAAACATTCTAGCAAAAAGTTGATTTTTAATTTTTAGCACCACATTCAAAAACACCAAAAATTATTTAACTTTGACGGCGGATTGTAAGAAAAGTAAACAACTTAGAATAATAGTTGTGACAGATTATTTTTGTGTAATTTTATATACTTTAAACATAAATTAATAGCTGAATTTTTTATTTAGTTCGGTTTGAGTCCATATTAAATATTTCTGAGAAATAGTAATTGTTGTACAATGAGAAAATCTGAAAAAAATCAGGAGAAAACACAGGATAAGTGGAGATGTCGACAGCTTTCGGAAGATGCCACCCTTCCATCATCAGCCCTCCTTCGATTGCCACAATTAAATTAATATTTTTTGTATTCTGAGGCATTTTTCGTATAGAAAAAGTCTCAGATTCCGAGACATTTTTCGTATGGAAAAAGTATCAGGTTCTGAGACGTTTTTCGCATAGAAAAAGTCGTAGATTCTAAAACATGTTGCGTATAGAAAATGTTAGATTCTGAGACATTTTTCGTGTAGATAAAGTCTCAGATTCTGAGATATTTTTCGTTTTGAGGAAGTCTCAGATCTGAGACGTTTATCGTATAAAAAAATCTCAAATACTTAAACATTTTTCGTACAAAAATATTATCAGATTATAAAACATTTTTCGTAAAGAAATTGTCACAAATTCTGAGACATTTTTTGTATAGAAAAAATTTTAGATTCTGAGACATTTGTCGTATAGATAAAAAACTAAAAAAATTTAAAAATAGTTTTTTGATGGAATAAGTCATAATTAAAAGACAATTGGTTCCCTAAGACTTAAGATGGCTAACGAAATGAGCTATGCAACCTTAAGAGCAATGTTAATGCTTTACCTTCGACTTTTTTTTATGTCGCTATCACATCGGGTTCATACGCTACCCAGCAAAACTTAGATTACCAAATAAGGTATAAAATAGGATCTCTTATTTTATACATTGCAGCATTGATGATTTTAACAGGCGATGAGACTCAAAGTAATGCATCCACATTATCACAAAGAATACCAGTAAGGTATAAAATAAGTCATAAATTTATAACGAAGAATACGAGTAAGGTATAAAATATATGATATTTTATAGGTTACGAGAAATGAAATAATATAGCATAGTGAAAAAGTAATTTTGTATTAAATTTACTCACGTGGTTGTAAGTAAGTGTAAGTAGATAAAATATGCTCGTGAGTGTGTGTCGTTAGAAATTTCCCTGTCGTGAGCCCATCTCTAGTTTAAACTTATGCTTTTTTTTTATAAAGTAATTATTTTTTATGTTATTGTAATGCATTATGCATCCAATTATAAATAATGCAATGTTTCAAACTTTCAAATAATACATAATGTAACCAAATATAAGTCATCCATGATTTAATGTTTAGAAATAATAAATATTAAGTACATTTTTTCCAATAATCATGCATTACGTATCAAATTATTAGTAATGCATTATTTTTCACTTGAAAATAATACGTTGTGGAACAAATGTTTGGTAAGACATCCTTAAATAATGCTACAAATAATGTATATACATTACCTGGTAATGTGTTATATAATCACTACCCATTACCAAAGTTTTGCTGGGTATGTGTCAAAAATGCCCAAATCGTCGATTTTTTTGAAGTTATTGTTAGACATACATTTTCTCAAAAACCTGTTGTGTTGGAAAATTTTGGAGACCAGATTTGTGATCACTAGATTAAATGCAACTTAATGTGTCAGATAGCGTGTCAGTCGCATCCAGTTTTTATCAAAATTTTTAGTGGTGAATGTATTGCAAAATAATTAAATTTTTTTTTTAGAAA
Source organism: Pegoplata infirma (assembly GCA_963921195.1). Taxonomy (NCBI): domain Eukaryota; kingdom Metazoa; phylum Arthropoda; class Insecta; order Diptera; family Anthomyiidae; genus Pegoplata; species Pegoplata infirma. The sequence continues at coordinate 115,435,966 of OY992536.1, read as the reverse complement.
TTCAAAATTGTTGTGGTTTTTCACCAGTTGGCTTTAACTAAGTTTAAGACTCTCTAAAGATCAATTAAAGGGTAAAGGAAATGAAATTTTGATTTGTTGTAACAGCGTTATTGCAAAATTTGTTTGAAAGATTTTATATTTTATATTTGTGTTCTTCGCAATAAAATTAATGAATATGATGTGTCTGAATCAGGCGCGGATCCAGGAATTTCGTTTGGGGGGGGAGTTTTTTTTTTTACCAAAAAATCGGAAAGCAATAAAGTTTGGTTTGAAGGGGGGCGGGGGGGTATTGTGTTAATTTTTGTTAATATTTTTAATATTGCGTAACAAATTAATAACCAAGAAAAATACTTTTTTTCAAGCATTTGGATTTAGGGGAACTTTTTTTACTCAAAAAAAGTATTTACTTCCAAAAGAGGACCATTTTTATAGTCTTACAAACGTGTTTATTCACAGTTATGACTGACTATGACTGTCATAAGTTGATGTTTATGATTGAACAGTCATAACATCAAATATTTTTCTGTACAAAAAATTAAAAAGTTTTAAATTTCATTTGCATATTTTAAGATTGATATTATAACTTTTCAGTCATAAAAATTGGCTTATAACAGTTAAAGCTACCCAAGCAGAAATTGACGACGGTTCTAAAAAAAAGCGTTGTGAAAGCACTGTGACAAAAAAAAGCATTCTCAAAACGCTATTTTCGAACGCTTTGCGAGCGTTTTTGAAAAGTCTTCTGAAAGCACTATAACAAAAAAAAAGCAATCTCAAAACGTTTTTTGGAACGCTTAGCAAGCGTAATCGAAAAGTGTTTTAAGAGTTCTTTAGATTTTTTTCAAAAAAATTTCTAAGTTACGAAACTATTTTTGAATAACAATTTTTTGTCCATTTTTTTTTTTGGTTTTTTTTTAAGTAAAAAATCATCAAAAATGTTTTTAGAATTTTTTTTTTAAATTTTCTAAGATTCGAAAATTTTTTTGAAAAATTTTCTAAGTTTCTTGGAGTAAAAATTTTTTTTTTTTTTTCGGATTTCACTTTGTATCAAACAAATTATTATACCCAAACTAAAACAGAAATTTTTACTTTGGGTTTTTCAAGCGCTTTGATGACTTTAAAAAAACGTTCTCAAAGCACTTTTTTACATCGCTTTTAAAACGCTTTAAACCTAGCGTAGATCGATGTTATCATTCGAATCATCTGAAGGCGCTTTGAAGTTGGTATACAGAACGCTCGTACAACCGTCCACAACGCTTTCACAACGCTTTTGCGATTGTATTTTTCTGACTGTGTAGTCACAACTGTAAATAGACACGTAAAAATAATAATAACATTAAGCATTAACTGTAAATAGACACGTAAAAATAATAATAACATTAAGCATTAATATTCCGAAAAAAAAATAATTAAGTATTAGATTTTTATGCATGTACCCTTCACAAAATATCTCAGATGATGAAATAATTTTACTACAGAAAAACTCTTGGATTCTTAAATATTTTTCATATAAAAAAATAACCCTTTCAGAGAATTGTTCAGATTCTGAAACCCTTTCTTATAGAAAATGTCTCCGATTTTTAAAATTTTCTATAGAAATAATCTGAGATTTTGAGACATTCTTTCTATAAAAAAATTCCAAATTCTTATATATTTTTCTTATTAAAAACCTCTGAAATAATTCTCATATTTCAAAGTTATTCTTAGATTCTAAGAACTTTTTCGTATACAAAAATTCTCAGATCCTGAAACATAATTCGTAAAAGAGAATTATCAGATACTAAAAAATTATCAGTTTTTAAAACATTTTATGAAGAAATTTTGAATCAATTTTCTTAAAAAATGTTACGGTTTTAATGTCATCTAGATTCTGAAACATTTTCATATAGAAAAAATGTTATTATTAGACACATTTCAAAAGAAAAACTTACATATTCAGACTCTAAGACGTTTTCCCTTTAGAAATGTTAATCGATTCTGAGAAATTTTTTGCTAAAAAAATCTTGGTATATTCTGAAACATTTCAAAGGAAAAATTCTCAGTTGCTGTGGGATGTTTTCTATAGAAAAGTTTTAAGACATTTTCCCTAAAATTTAAAATGGTTTTACAATAAAACAATTTTACATTTGGAGTCAAATAAGTATCAAAACAGTTTCTAAAAATAAAGTCTGGAATATCGAAACATTTTTCTATAAAAATATTCAGATAATAATTTTTTCTTAGAGAATAATAACTCTATTGCCATTTAACTCTATTGTCATTTAAGTTTTTCAAATACAATTTCTTTCATTCCGGAACATTTTAAGGATTTAAAAAAAATTTACTTCAGTACAAATAGCCTCTATTTGTTTACATCCTGGTCATTTTCCTTCCATCTTTGTTCCTCACCCTTTTTCCTTTTTCTTTTCTTTTCTTTTCTTTTCTTTTCTTTTTTTTTTTTTTAAATCATTTTGGGGGGGAGAAATCCCATTCTCCCCCCCCTGGATCCGCGCCTGGTCTGAATATAAAAATCTAAAACATTGATGCCGTACAGATTAATTAAAGCCGATTGGACTCAAATTTGTACCACATAAGTTTTATGCCTTGGAGAATACATATTTTCCCTAAAGTTAAAAATCGTAAAAAACCTGTTTACCATACAAAAATATATATGCTAGAGTTTGCAAAACGATTAAAATCGTAATCGTAATCGCGATTAATCGTGCCAATTAATCGTAATCGTAATCGACAAAAAAATCATGCGATTACGATTAAAATTTTCCTATTAAACACACTGGTTTGATAACAAATTTAAATCAGTTCCAACATTTTTTTAAACCCATTTTGAAGTTTCTATTTAAAATTATTTTTTAAAAAAACTAAATTAGTCTAAAAACGATTACTTTCGGGACAATTTCAAACAAAAATCAATAGCCTTTACCACAAGAAAACAAAAAGTCTATTTTAACTAAAGTTTGAAGAATTCCAAAATTTTTGACCACAAAAAAACACTTTTTCGGCCTTACCTATTTTAATTATCTTAAAAATTGGTATATATGTTCTTCTGATTTTTGTTGAATTTCGGTTTTTGTTATTTAGTTAAAATTGTGAATGGTTCGCGTTTTATCGCTATTTAAAGTTGTCATTTTGCAACAATTGTATGATAAATACACAATGTTTAAATGATCGTATCTTTGGAACGCATCATCCGATTATCACGAAATAAAGCGCAAAATAATGGTTATGTCCTGTACTTAAAACACAATTTTGAAAAAGGATAGGATGCTTAGCAAAAAGGATATTGAAATTAAAAAAATGTCCTTAATTTGCAAATATCTCAAAATGCGTATCTTTAATTTTCCTTTATTTTTTTGCACATATAGCCCAAAATGTACTTAACATAATATGCAAATTCCAAATTGGGGTGATAAGCGGTTTAATTGTAAACGCGGTTTCATGAAACGCATTATTGATTTTTGTTAATAACTCTCGTTTACAAATGAACAACAATTTCTGCGCACTAACCGCGAATAATTTTTTTAAATGTATTCTTTATCGTTAAACTCAAAAATTTTATTAAAACAACATTTCGCGAATACATTTTTGTTAAATGAATTTTTTAGCGTTTTTTGGAGGTATTTTAACTATTTTGCTTATATCTTAAGTTCTGTTTATCTGATCTTCTCGCAATAAAAACCAAACTAAAGATAATCAAATTTCCAACAAATCCTACATTCATCATTTTTTCATCAGTTCATAGCTTTACGCGCAAACAAATTTTTTAGCGTTATTTGGAGGTATTTTGACTATTTTTCTTATATCTTGAGTTCCGTTTATCTGATCCTTCCGAAATACGAACCAAATTAAAGACAATCAAATTTCCAACAAATCCTACATTCATCAGTTCAAAGCTTTCCGTTCAATAGGCTAACATATGACTAAAATAAGTTTTTTGATTAACAAATCATTTAAAAAAAATTTAAGAAATAGAAATCTTTGCAATTAATTACATCTTTTTATTTATCTGCAAAGCCTGAACATTTAGAAATATAATAAAGTTGATTTGATGAAAATCTATAGGTTTACTCCGAAGTTATCACAAATTGTATGATTATACATGATAAAATACAAAAAAAATTGATAATTTTTTACAATTTCTGTTTTTAAAATTTTTAAAAAATGAGCTTTGTTAATAAAAAATAGTTTTTCCTTGTTTGCCTATTGCGCGTAAAGTTATGAACTGATATAAAAATAATGAATGAAGGATTTGTTGGAAATTTGATTGCCTTTAATTTGGTTCTTATTGCGAAAAGATCAGATGAACGGAACTCAAGTTATAAGAAAAATAGTCAAAATACCTCCAAATAACTCTAAAAAATTTATTTGCGCGTTAAGCTATGAACTGATAAAAAAATGATGAATGTAGGATTTGTTGGAAATTTGATTATCTTTAGTTTAATTTTTATTGCAAGAAGATCAGACAAACAGAACTTAAGATATAAGCAAAATAGTTAAAATACCTCCAAAAAACGCTAAAAAATTCATTTAACAAAAATGTATTCGCGAAATGTTGTTTTAATGAAATTTTTGAGTTTAGCGATCAAAAATACATATAAAAAAATTATTCGCGGTTAGTGCGCAGAAATTGTTTTTCATTTGTAAACAAGAGTTATTAACAAAAATCAATAAGGCGTTTCATGAAACCGCGTTTACAATTAAACCGCTTATCACCCCAATTTGGGATCTGCATATGTTGTTAAGTACATTTTGGGCTATATGTGCAAAAAAATAAAGGAAAATTAAAGATACGCATTTTGAGATTTTTGCAAATTAAGGACATTTTTTAATTTCAATATCCTTTTTGCTAAGCATCCTATCCTTTTTCAAAATTTAATTTTAAGTACAGGACATAGCCATTATTTTGCGCTTTATTTCGTGATAATCGGATGATGCGTTCCAAAGATACGATCATTTAAACATTATGTATTTCTCATAAAATTGTGGCAAAATACCAACTTTGAACAGCGATAAAACGCGAACCATTCACAATTTCGACTAAATAACAAAAACCGAAATTCAATAAAAAATCAGAAGAATGGATATGTTAATTTTTGGATAAATTGAACCACCATCGGCTGATTGTCTATGCTATTTTAAATGGAACCAGTCGTTTTATTTTAAATTTAAGATTTTCAATACATTTTTTGAAAGTCGATTTTAAAAACAAAAACAATTTGTATGGAAATAAAATTAAAAGCTGGTTTTAAATATGTATATTTTATTTTGCTATGGTTAGGCTGGTTGATTCTACAATGTTAAGTAGAATCTGAAACCGATTATCTGGAACGGAAAATTTTGTAGGCAAAAACAAATGAAAAACACATTTAAAACAAGTGATAAAACAATTGAAAACCATCCCAGTAATTATTCATAAAAAAATACCTACGAAATCATTAATTTTTAATGTTTTTTACATTTTTTCTACGGAATTATTTTTTTAAAAAATTTAACAAAAATGTTGGGGAATCGAGCCCACAATCAATTACATTCTGCCCGGACACTCTTTCCATCGTGCCAAAGTTACTTGATACAAACATGTTTTTATATGGCTATAAAAATTTTTTTGATTTTTTTTTCTGCAAAAAATAACCTACACAAGTAGGTAAAAACTAATGATTTCTAATTAAAAAATCCCAACAAATTAAATAAATAACGTACACAAATCATTTTGAATTAAAGACGAATCACTTATTTTTACTTACAAGACAAAAATAAATGACTTTAAAAATTATTTAGACATGAAATTTTGTCAAAAAACTTAATTGTTTTCATACCTTGACGCTGGTTGCCGACTAATGATGTCTTGTAAAATTTTTTAATAAATTTTCTCACAATTTGCCATCGGCAGGTATTCCGACACGAATACGTTCTAAAATTTAAATTTTAAACGATTTTTTTAAAGCTATTGAAACTCAAATTATTTTAAAAATTCGATTAATCGATAATCGCGATTAACGGCAATTTTTTTGATCGTAATCGCGATTATGAAATATCTCGATTATTTGCAAACTCTAATATATGCCAGCCTAATAATCCGTATGAGTAATATTAAATTAAACAATACTCATACGCAATGGTACACACACCAGAGTTGCCACCTCATGTGTAATTACACATATCATGTGTAATTTTTTTTTGCATGTGTAGCCCATGTGTAATATGATGCATGTGTAATTCATGTGTAATTTGAAATTTTGACGTTTTTCAACATTTTTCATAATTTGTTTTAATTTATTTTAAACTCCACTTATTGATAGAGTAACTCAGTTTGTGACATTTTTAAATATCGATCTAGGACGACATTTATTCATGATTTTATGAGCAAAATCGTGAATTTTAGATGGATTTCATACCGAATTCACATGTTAAAAAAACGCTTAACATGCTTTTTGGTGAGACACAAAATTATTTTACGAAGTAATTTTTTCACTTAAAAAATGTTTAAATTCCTCAAATAAAATCTTTCAAAAATCTGTAAAACGGGCTTTCAGTTAAAAAAGCTAACTTTTAGCAGATTTTTCTGCAGAAATGGAAAATTCTCTGTTATTCAGTTTAAAAAAAAAACTGAATTTTGTTAAGTATATTACTGATTCTGTTTGCTGAGTTTACAAAAATATTTTTGTGAACATTTCAGATGATTATTTTTTAATTTTACAGAAATTGTTTTTTTTTTATTTTTGTGGTATTTTAACGATTAAAAATTGTCAAAATTAAAAAATATCAGATAATTTTTCTAATTTTACAGAAATATTTAGTTATTTGTTTTTTTTTTTTTTTTCATCAAGCCTGCAGATTTTTCTGCTAAAATCAGCAGGGTTTTTGTTAAAATTAGCAGATTTTTCAGCTGAAATCAAAAAATTTTTTTGCTGTTTTTACAGATTTTCTTCTGATTTGACTTAGATAACACTGTGTGACAGCGAAAAAAAACCTGGGATGCGATACTTTTTTTCTAGTAGGTGTTGTCGAGTACAATAAGACCCTGTACTTGAAATTTGCGAAACACCTCCAAAATCTTGAGTTACGGGTAAAAAAACGGGTTTTCGAACTTTTTACACTTATAAGCCAGTAACTTTGTTGAAAACCAACCGATTTTAAATTTATCGACGGTTTTAGAAAGAAGAAAGTGAGACCTTCCGAAGATCTGAATATAATATTTAAGTAATATTGAGACAACTATGCGTATTTCTCCAGCAAACTCAATTTTTTTTAAAAAATTTCTCTATTTTTCAACTTTGGAGATGTTTTTACACATTTTTTTGTTAAGGAACCGTATTATTTATGAATTTATTAAAAAAGTATATTTATTTGTGAGAAAAACTCAACTTTGGTTTTTAAAATCGGTAAAAAATTGACCGAGTTATTAAACTTTTAATAAAAACTAAATAAATGCCTGCACAATGTTTTTATACCCTCTAACCGTAGTACGGGGTGTATTCACTTTGTCATTCGGTGCGAAACGCATCAAAATATCGGTCTAGAGTCTCACATCGAATATAATTTTTTGATCAGTGATCGATTCTAAGACATTATAGAGATGGCGAAATATCGGTCTAGAGTCCCATAAAGTATATATTTTTTTGATCATTGATCGATTCTAAGACATTGAAGAGATGTCCGTCATGTGCGGACGCCCGCTTGTAGAATACATGATAATTTATTGGAATGTAAATCTTGTATAAATGACAATGGAACTCTAAAGCAAAAAAGTTTTGCGAAAGCTCTTGTTCTAAACTGTAGTTGAGAAGGGGAACTCAGCGGCGCGGATGTATGGCCTGCCTGGGACACCTTTCCTTTGCGATAAATGAAAATAAAATACTACAAGGACGTTTCACTGCTTATTGTTTGAGATCTTGTCCTCAAACAATAAGCAGTGGAGACGGAGTTTTTATTTGTTTTTCTTTTTTTAAAATATCCCAGATGATGGTCAAAGACTTTGACCGAAATATTGGAAAATAAAAAAATAAAATAAATAATAAAATTAAAAATAACTTTTTAGTTTTTTATTGTTTTTTGGGGGGGCCCCCGTAGGCTAGTTGGTAGCGTGCTAGCCTTTCAACGTGGGGGTCGTGGGTTCGATTCCCACTAGAACCCTTGGTTTTTTCGCTACAACGAGACGACGGTCATTGATACCAGTTCTCGGTTAGGTTGCATTTATTAAAAATGAGTTGTAAATAAATAGAGAGAATAAATAAAAATAATTGATCATGTGATGTGATCAAAACTATTATTATTATTATTGTTTTTTCTGACCTATAGCCGAAATAAAAATAAATAATTACAACAAAAAGGTCAACAAAATATAAAAATTATAATTTTATATTTTTTTTTTTATTTTTCGTTTAACTTAAAAGGAAAGCGGACCAAAAAAATGGCATTGTTTAATCCCCTTGGTTCAACAGCGGGTCAATGAACTTCATATGACGCAAAAATGTTTTATTTGTTGAACAAATAGACAAAAAAACTTTAAAATAAAATAGTGTATTTCTGGGGTTGCATTAGTTCTCCAAGGGGAAACTTTTTTCCCCTGGTCCGGTTTAGCCCATTTACAAACTTTACTGTCCTATAAACATAACACATATTCGTGTCAAAACCTCAGGAGTCTAGCTCTTTTATTTTAGACAGTTTCGTGTCTTCCACAGATGGACAAACGGACTGTCAGACGGACAAAGCTAGAATGTCGTAGAATCGATCACTGATCAAAAATATATACTTTATGGGACCCTAGATCGATATTTCGATGTGTTTCACACAGAATGACAAAGTGAGTATACCCCGCATATTATGGTTGGATGGTAGAAAAACATTGTGCAGGCATTTATTACAAAATTTTGTTTTTATTAAAAGTTTAATAACTCAGTCAATTTTTAGCCGATTTTAAAAACCAAGGTTGTAATTTACTCTTAAATAAATATACTTTATTAATAAATGCATAAATAGTACGGTTCCGAAATAAAAAAATATGATAAAACATCTTCAAACTTAGAAAATAATGATTTTTTTTTGAAAAATTGAGTTTGCTGGAAAAATACGCACAGTTGTGTTAATATTACTTAAATTTCATGTTTACAGCTTCGAAAGATATTAGTTTATTCTTTCTAAAACCGTCGAGAAATTCAAAATCGGTTAATATTCAACAAAGTTACTGGCTTATAAGTGTAAAAAGTTCGAAAAACCGGTTTTTTACCCGTAACTCAAGATTTTGGAGGTGTTTCGCAAATTTCAAGGACAGAATCTTGTTGTACTCAACAGCACCGACTAGAAAAAAAGCATCGCATCCCAGGTTTTTCTGTTTCATTCATTTTTGTAACACTGTGTAATCCAGACACAAATTTCGCAAAAAACAATTAATCGCAGGTTTTTTTGAGCAGTAAAAACCAGACTTACGCGGATTACTCAATGTCCAATTAGCTGCTAACTGTTAATTTAACGGAGTCTTATCTCAAAATCGACAGACTTAATCGTTATATTTTCAAAATTAACAAAAAAAAAAACGTTATTAAAAAAAAGCATGTGTAATTCGTGATTTCATGTGTAATTTTGGCATGATCCATGTGTAATTCACGATTTTGTTGGTGGCAACACTGACACACACTCAAAAAATTGAACTAAAAATAGGAAAATTAAAATTAATAGGAAAAAAACGGCATAGATTTTGAGAAAATTGGTGAAATAATTGTAAAGATTTGCAGCTTATTTTTCTTAAAAATAAGGAAAACAAAATATTAAAAAATGGTTTGCCCATTTAACTAACTTGGAATATGAGGCTGAAAATTGGTGCGCTAGGGATGCCAAACGGGGTTAACTTTATTAATCCAGGGATTCGGGTTTGAAAATTTAAATCTCAGGATCCCGGAACTTTCTGGTTTTTTCGGGATTTTCGGGTTTTCTAGGAATATTCGCGTTTTTTGTGGATTTTCGGGATGTTTTATCATATTAAAATTTTAGTATATTAATCGGTTAGGTTATGAAGGATGACACTGGTAGAAACCAGCGCCCATAGAGGCCGTGATGTGGCCCATTATGATTTCTTTGAAACTTTAATCCTCTCTCTTCTTCTACACACAGAGAAATGTTTAGTTGGAATTCCATTATAAAAACCGAATTTTGATTAATCTTATAAATTTTTAGTTGTTATTGTAAAGATTTTATCATCATACCAAATTACTAACAAGAGTAAGAGATAAATAGCAATCGTGACCGAATTGAGGTATTAGCAACTAAAAAGTTGGTCACCTCAAATAAACTAAAATATAATAAAGTTTTTGAAAAATATTTAGTCAATACAACTGTTTCTTTAAGTCTAAATTTGCCATCTCGACCAATAATCATTTGCTTAAATTGATAAATTTTAAAAATATTTAATAATTGTATCGACAACTGAAAATGTCGGTTAACTTAACCAAATTTAAAATATTTTTATATTTTTTGTAAAATTTTATTTTGTGTTGGCATTCATGATCAATAATTAATTGTTATTATTTCATTTCTATTAAACAAATCGAATGTCAAAAAAAAAAAAAAATTATAATTTCATTAAATAAAAAACGAAATACAATTCAAACGTGTTTGCGGAAAAAAATTTATTTAAAGAATACTGCTGAAAAAAGTCATAAAAAATGTTGCAAATCTAGACGGTGAGTTGATAACTTCGCGAAATATGAGAAACTTTAATCAATTAAACATATGTTAGATGCACATGAGGTATTACTGCAGATTCTCAAGATGATATAACACCTATAAGGCGACAATATAACATAAAAAAAAGGCATTTCCAACTAAATACCAAAAAAAAAATTATGAAGTCTCGCCCAGAGAATTGTAACAAGTTTCGTCCTGATAGTGGTAAGATGCGAACACGAAAATTTATATAGGTTAGTTATCTCGTAGAAATTCTCAGAATCTGTAATATGTATTTCGCTTTAAAAATTGTAAAATTTTTTATAATCAAATTTAATTATTAAAATTGTTTTACAAAAATAATAAAAATTTAATTTTTTAAGAAACAGCTTAAAAAAATATTGATTGGAGCTACCGTATAACGCTTTTTAAATTCGATTACTCTAACCAATGTCAGTTTTAGCTTTTAAATATTCTGTTCTCATAATAGAATTTTAACAGTTGAGGCAACTGAAATTAACAGTAGAGGCAACTGAATATTGTGATAGTTCGTGGGACCGCAAAAATTCAGTTGGCAAACAATTTAGTTGCAGCAACTGAAACTATTTTCTGTGTGTACTGTGTAGCCAAAAGTGGTTCTTTTTATGTGTCCCATTTTGATGCCATTATAAATTCTAGTAGGGTCCAAGGATTCGTTCCTCGTAATTCGGATAAATTCTGAAAAATATAAGAACCAAAAATTTGTAATCTTCTAAATCAGCGGTTACCAACCTATGGTACGCGTACCACTAGGGGGTACGCGAAACTGTCCACGGGGGTACGCGAAATTTTAGTTATTTTTTTCGCATTATTTTTTTTTGTTTAGTAATAACATTTAATAGTATCAATGTGCTACACCAAAAAAAATGCGAAAGTTCTCATATAAAAATTAGAGCTGGTTGAAGTCCATCGAGTACGGAAATACTAATAGTCTTTCTCGATCACTTCTTTAGTTACCAACCACAGCGTGGGGGTATACTCACTTTGATATTCCGTATGTAACGCGTCGAAATATAAGTCTAAGACCCCAGAAAGTATATATAATTAATACGGATGAGATTTTCATGCACTAACAAATCGAAAATATGCGCTAAAAATTTCAAAATATGCACTAAAAAACCTTAAAATATGCACTAAAAAATAAAATGTGTGTAATAAAAATCTTGTTTTCATAGGAAAATCTTCTTAAAAAGCAAAAAATAATGCCGGATTTAAATAATAACATTTAAAACTTTATGTAAGCAAGATTTTTTTTAGAAATTAAGAAAATCTATAAAAAAAATTAAAAAAAAAATTGTTTTTCTTATTTTCCAAATAAATTTTTAAAATTTAAAATAGCTTTTGAAAAAAAAAATATCAATTTGTGTTTTTGCTAATTTATGCCAAAATATGCACTTAAAAGTTGGAAATATAAAATCAAGATATGCAAAAATATGCATTTTACCAAAATATGCAAAAATATGCAAACACAAATCAATGCCATTTTAAAATTTCTTGATTCGGAAATATAATTGGTCAATATCGTTTTTAGACTATCGACAAAAAACATGCATTTGCATGAAAATCTCATCCCTAATAATTAATCAGTGATCGATTCAAAGATATTTCTAGAATTTCTAGACTCCTGAAGTTTGGCACAAATATGTCTCAAGGTCATAGGCAGTTTAAAGTTTAAGTACCTATAGCCGTAATTTCAACAAGCAGATAACTATCAGTGCATAGATATCTACCGTGTAAGTAAAATTTCGTAAATTTAACTCTTAGGTAACTATAATTTTCAATGTTAATTTACCGGCTCGGTAAAGATATCTTTTAGGTATTTTACACCCGTAGTTACCTACTTGTTGAAATTACGAGCATTAAAAGGGCAAAATCGGACCAGGGGAAAAGAAGTTTCCCCTTGAACGAACCTCTAAAAAACTCCGTTCCAAGATCATGCTGGGGATACAAAAAAGTCGTTTTGTTTCGCCCCTTTTGTGGGCGTGATTATTAAAAATTTACTTAAAAAATTATAATATTGCATTACTAATGCTCGTAATTTCAACAAGTAGGTAACTACGGGTGTAAAATACCTAATAGATATCTCTACCTAGCCGGTAAATTAACATTGAAAATTATAGTTAACTACGAGTTAAGTTTACAAAATTTTACTTACACGGTAGATATCTATGCACTGATAGTTATCTGTTTGTTGAAATTACGGCTATAAGGTGCAAATAATAATTGAGTTTCGCGGATTTTAAGGAATTTTAATTTTATAGCAATATTTTTTTAATGTCCCACGATGAACTTTCAGAAAAATAAAATTGAAAAAAATCTCGGTGCGCCTTTTTAAGCTGATAACGGAAAAAAGAATAAAAAAATTTTAGGAGGGTACTTTTAGTCCTCTATAAGCGGTTTTAGTTCGAGGGTTTTGGAAAAAAATATTTTTTTTAATTTTTTTTTAAATTTTACGTATTCTTAAGTTGCTGCAACAAAATAGGACTTGATTTTATATAAAATAGGCTGCAATCCAAATTTTTCTAGCATGTTCCGTTTTCGAGATATTCCCGTTTAAAAATTTTAGAATGATTTATAAAGAATATAAGTGCGTAACAGTTGATTTTTAGTTTTTCAAGCGCCAATATTTCAAAAACAGTACGCGTTCGAAAAATTTGGATGCAAGATTTGAATCACGAGGTCTCGTATATACTAAATGAGTCCTTATTTGTGTGAGCAACTTAAGAATATTTTACAGGGGAGACCCAAAAAGTGCCGAATTACCGTTTTCAATATTCCAATGCGAATATCTTAAAAATCTTAAATTTTGAAGGCAGATTTGGAAAGTTTTTTATATAAACTTTAAGTTTGATATAAAAGTAAAAATACTACAATTAATAAAACTTTACAGTATATTTTTTTTTTAAATTTCTAACCATATTTATATGAGAAGTGTTTAATGAAAAACCAAAAAACTCGTTAAGGGGTACGCGGCTGATAAAATTTAAAATTAGTGGTGCGCGAGCCAAAAAGGTTGGTAACCGCTGTTCTAAATGATAGTGCAGGGCATTCGCATTGGAAATAATGGATATCTTCTACGGATTCTCTGCACCATCTACTTGTATTATCATTTCTAATTCCAATTGCTACCATGTGTTTACCCAATGTGTTGTGACCAGTAATGAGGTTAATTGTAGCTCTAAGTTGCTTTCTGTCCATATCTAGAAGAACTAAACAGTGTTTTGCCAAGCTTTCATCCCATAATAATTTTGTCTGTATACACCTGTCAGAGTCGGACCATTTATTCAACCAACTTGCCCTTGTGTCCAATCTTATTTTCTGACAAATAATAGACAGTGGAGGGAACACTTCAGATTCCGTTGTCTCCTGTGCGAGTTCCGCTCCCCGTCGTGCAAGCTCATCGGCTTTCTCGTTTCCCAAAATATCTTTGTGTCCAGGTACCCAGCACAGAGTAATATTATGCTGCTCGCTGATAACCTTAAGCTCTCTGTGGCAGCGGCTGACCACCTTAGATCTGATATTATCACTTTTTAAAGCCATTAAAGCAGCTTGACTATCAATGAAGAATCCAATATCACACCTGTATATTGGTAACATCGAAATTTGCTCAGCTGCCTTGGCTATTAGAAATACTTCGGCTTTGAAGATACTACAATCGTTGTCTAGACGAAAAGACTCATTCAGGTTTAGTTCCATGCAGTGAAAGCCACCGCCTGTGCCCTCCAACATTTTGGAACCATCCGTAAACACGTTAATTTGCTGAAATTTTAGTCTGTTGTTAAGCCAATCATCCAGTGAAGGAATCACAATTTTAAATCTTCCGTCAGTTACGTTATAAGGAATATCATAATCAGTCCTTATTAATATATTTTATACTATATTAAAAACAAGTGAGAGTGTTAAATTCGGCTGTGCCGCATTTTTATACCCTCCAACATGTAAAAAAATTAAAAAAAACAAGTTGAAAAGTTAAATTCGACTTGGCCGAATCTATGAATACCCTCCACAATGCCCTTTTTAAGTGATAGTAAATTTTCTAACGTGAAAAAATAAAATTTTTGATTAGAAATATTTTATTTTGTGTAAAAACACTTTTTTTAAACTGATTTTTCAAAAAAAAAAATAATTTACAAATTTTTTTTTTTGAGTTTTAAAATTTTTAATGAGTGTAAAATTTTTTTCGAGTGTAATTTTTTTTTGTGTAAAAAAACTTTTTTTTAGTAATTTTTGAAAAAAAAAAATATTTTACTAATTTTTTTTTGAGTGTAAAATTTTTTTTGAGTGTAAAATTTTTTTCGAGTGTACTTTTTTTTGGTTTTTGTATAAAAATATTTTTGAGTGACAAAAAAACGTTGTAAAATATTTTTGTAACTTACCAATGTTTTTAAAACAGGTTTAACGGGTTTTCAACACGTGAATTTAAGGTGAAGCTAATCTGAAACTCACGGTTTTGCTAATAACTTTTGAACCACTGGACCGATTTGGCTGAAGTTCGAAATGAACTAGGCCAGGGGAACGACAAAAATATATGCCGGGCTTCAGCATCCTCAGAACTGCCTTTTGAAAGTTAGCTAGATTTTTATCTCGTAAATTCACGAAAAACCCTTGCCGAAATTCAGTCATTTGTTCATAACTTTTGAACCACTGGACCGATTTCGCTGGATTGCAATACCAACCTGACCAGGTAGATGCCAACATATATACCAAACTTCAGGAGCCTCCGTAAAGTCTTTCAAAAGTAAGCGTGTTTTCAACAGACAGACAGACAGACGGACGGACATCGCTAGATCGTCTTAAAATCGATCGAGGATCATGAATATATATACTTTATGGGGTCCTAGACCAATATTTCGAGGTGTTACAAACGGAATGACAAACTTATATATACCCTCTATCACTAGAGTGGAGGGTATAAAAATTGACAGGGGCGTTTTTTAGGGAGGGGGGCAAGGTCAGTGAGCTGGGTGGCCCTAGCGGTATATGTTTACAAGTTCATTTTTGTCTGCTTTGTGCACTGAAAATAATAAAATAAAAAAATTGTTTAAATAATTATATAACTATAATATATAATTGTTTAAACAATTTTTTTATCCACGCCCTGAAAAGAGGGAAGGACAAAAAAAACAAAAAATTTTAATACCCTGGGTCCAAGCGCAGGACTATGAACTTCTGCGAACATAAAAATGTTTGACTTGTTTCACAAAAATACAAAAAAACGTCTAAAAAATTGCCATTTTTAGGAGGTCGGTTAAGTTCTTCAAGGGGGAACTTTTTTCCCCCTGGTCCGATTTGGCCTATTTCCGAACTTAACCTGCCTAGGACCATAAGACATATTTATGGCAAACTTGAGGGGTCTAGCTCTTTTATTTTGAACTGCATCGTGTTAACTACAGACGGACGGACAGACAGACGGGCGCACAGTGGGGAAAAATTGACTTTTTTATCCAATTTTGCCTACATGTCGCAATTCTCAACCGATTTTAGTTTTTCTTTTTTTGTATTTTAGCTAATAAAACTCCACATCGATCTGTCATGGTGGATTTTTGAAATAAAAATTAAGTCTACTTTTTATATTTTTCTAAAGTTCAGAAAATTTTAATTTTTTTAGTATTTTTGCAATAAAAAATGTATCAGACATGGGACAAAAATGCTGTATAGACTAAATTAAAGGTATTTAAACCCCTTATCAACTATGTGGATAACATTGGCTAATATGCTTTTATTTTGGTTTTTATAACCATATAAAAATTCAAGAATTTTCACTTATAAAAGCCAATATCTCTCAAAATAGAGAAACAATTTCAATGAAATATTTTTTAAATGTAATCTTATCTTTAGCTTAGTCAAAATTAGTAAACAAAAAATTAAAAAAAAAATATTTTAATTTTCGCTTAAATTTTGCCTTAGCATTTTTGGAATTTTAAAATTTATTTATAGTCTGTTTAAAAAAAAAATATATATTATTACGTTGTAAATTCGAAAAGAAGAGTTAAACTATTTTTCAAAATTACCTTGTTTACCAACAATGATTAAGAAAATGATAAGCTTTAATTTAACAAAAAAATTCATTAAAATTGGTACATTATTTCAAAATATATAGGTACTTAAAAGTAAACAATTTTGAGTTTTTATATCTTTATAAATAATAATTTAAAAGCGAATGCATTTCACATCGATTATAAGGGATTCAAATGCCTTTAATTTTGTCCATACAGCGTATTCGTCCCTTGACTATTAAATTTTTTAGAGCAAAAATTCTAAAAAAAGTAATATTTTCTGAACTTTCTTTTTTCTTTCTTTTCTGAAAAAAATATTAAAAGAAAACTAAAACGTTTTTTAGAAATCCGCCATTACAGATCGATGTGGAATTTTATAAGCTAAAATTCCAAAAAAGATCAATAATATATATACATTATGGGATCCCCGACCGATATTTCGATGCGTTACACACGGAATGACAAAGTGAGTATACCCCCACACTGTAGTTGGAGGGTATAAAAGTAAGATTTATTTAAACTTAAATATTTTATATATCATATTTTTATGAAAATGTCTAAATTAATATTCAATAGAACTAACTTTGGTGCAAATTTCATCGGAAGATATCGGTTCGAAAAGTTGTGTCACTTGAGATGAAAAGCCCATATAGCAAACCGGCTGTGGTTAATATTGACCGATTTTCAATCAATTTGATCCACATTACTTTTCCACCTACTTTCGTTACTATACAGCAGGAAATTGCCGAAAGTGGAAAAAATACCACTCTAATGCATAAATTTTGTTTTATATCTAAACTATTTGTGTGTGGGTTTTTGTACTTTCCTTTTTTTCTCTTTTGCTTTGTGGGGTGTTTGTTTTGATTTTTCCTTCCTTTGTTTTCAGAAAGTATTTCTCTGTGTATATTTGTGTAGGGATATGTTTGCATTTTAAAGAAATACAAACAGAGAAAAATGTTTTGTTGTCCTGTCCATCATCAGGAAAACAATTTCAAAATTGTAATTTCCGTTATGCTACACAGACGAGTGGATAATGTGTATCAACAACTACATACAAATATATTTATAACAGAAACAGCAACAAACACAACAGCAATATTTAATGTACATATACATATGAATGTATGTATGTAGTAGTAAAATATTAAAATAACAACAACAAACAATATCAACCAAAATTTAAAAAGTTCGACATGCATTTGAGATGTTCTGTAATGTTTTCGTCTGCTGGAACATTCACACAGTTAAATCTCTTCTGGTGCTTGTTTTGCTGGTATAGCAATTTTATATAGAAACTCACAAAAAATATCATTATCATCATGCTAGTAATTGTTGCCAATACCTACCTACATACAGTGGTTGGCAACAAATTATAAACTTTTCTATAGTGTGTATATTAGATCGGTCCTTCGTTGTATGGGCGATTTTAAAGTTGTTTTGAATCACGCTCCCCGGGGCTCATTTCGTAAGGTTACTGGAAAAACTGACCCAGAAAAAATTTCAGCTCGTTTCAAAAGCTATCCCAAGCCGTTCAAAGTTTTGAAAAACGATTACAAGGGGAATATATGACTTATTGGTAATTTTTTAATTTTTTTTCGATATTTTGAGTTAAGTTTTAATTCAAATTGGTACTAAATTGTTATTTGAATAACTGAAATTGGACAAAAATCAGCCGAGTTATTACTACTTCCTCCGGCAAATAACGTGTTGCAGACCACTTAATCAAGGCATTTGAAATTTATTAAATTATCTACTGCAGCAAAAAATTGGTGCTCAAACGAATCGGAGGTTAAACAATTTGAATTTGTTCTACTGTATTAAAAAATTACATTTTTGTTTGGGTTGTTGGACAAATTAGTCGATTACTGAATAAAATCTATTGGAGCATTTTTTTAATTTAAATCTCTATAAATAATTTCATTTTCCATATCCACTCCGTAGCACATTTAATATTTACTCAATCTGAACTCTTTCAAGCTTAAATTAAAGCTTTATAAATTACCTACATAGCGGTTTTTAAAATTATACTCGTTTGATAATTATAACGTTGAGTATTGTTAACTTTGTCTTTAACAAATTGTTTAAACTATAGAAAAGTTTCTAATTTGTTGTCAACCACTGTATGTGTATTAGGGATATAACTTTTATTTTTTTTTATAAATATCAAATCGGCCCTATGCAGGCGGTATAGAGCATGAAAAACTGTGAAGAATTGCAGTCTCCCCTTTTTGCGTGTTAAAAAAAAGTTTCCGTGTAAACCTCTTTTGGCTGTAGGCAAAATCGCCCAAAAAAATTTAGGAAAAATCGCCCAAATGCAAAATCGCCCAAAAAATATGAAAAATTACCCAAAAAGAAAAATACGAAACTTGGCCCTAAATTTACGAAAAAATGAAAGAAATGAAAAATGATCCAAAATAAAAAAATCTCAACACACATATTACCAAAATAAAACTTTATTTTGCGGAGAGGGTGGGTTTAAGGCATGGAGTTTGTAATCCCTAAGCACGGACAAAGGCCGACACTCAGAAAAACTTTTAAGACGAGGACAAATATTTTTTTGACAAGGCTTTTTGTTACGTATCCTTTTAAATATTTTTGACAGTTCGTTTTTTTTCATAATATAGTCTGTAAAACCCATAAGAAATTGAAGTAACCCGAGTAAAAATAAACATATATTACAATACATAACTTGATACAAACATAATAAATTATATATGATTATACATCGCGTGAGATATTTTCAAAATTTTTTAAATGCAGTCATATGTAGTTATATATAACTTAATCATGATTCGGATTAAAAGGTGTACGGTTGATATAATTATATAAAATTACATGAGGGTCAATACAAAATTTGTTTTTCTGTATAATTTAATATAAAATTATATATATCCAATTCTGTTCCATATATAACACTATATGTTTCCATTTAACCAACAATTTTCTAAGTTTTTAAGGCAAAGTATAAGAAATTTTTTGAAATGTTCCTAAACATTTCCTTGTTAGGGTTATGTATATCACCTATCTGGTTCGAAGCGTGCCCGAACATTTTTTTTTTTTAAGAAAATTATATGTTTGGTGAATGTATCGTTGACCTGTGGTGTAACTCAACCCAAACCAAAAAACACCAGGATTTTACATGTTTTTATGCAATTAGATCTAATTAGATCCACTAATATATGGCAATGTCTGGTCAAAACTCGGATGAAATCAAATCATATTTTATACAAATTGATCTTTATTAATGCAAAAACATCCACCATTTTTCGGATCAAATTGCGTTTAATTACACTGCGCAACACAAAAAAAAATTACAAGGTCAGACCAAAAAATTTTGATAGAAGAGACAAAAAAAAAATACACGTGTATCGGCGTTTTGAAAGTTTACATCTGGGTTTCATTTTAGGGGGAGGTAAAGTTTCCCCCAAATGCAAATGTTGTATTGTCAATCGTCATTAAATATCGAGTGAAGCTTACGTTTAAAGTATATGGTGTGTTTAGCAAATTCATGTAAAATGTTACGGAGAACATTTTCGTAGAATATTTTAACCCTCTAACTCCTCAAGATAAGGGTCTTTTTTGTCCTTCTTTTCAAAAAGAGCAAAAAACACCATTAAAACAGGGATTTAAGGGGTTTAAATGTTCCGCAAAAATATTCGCCGTAAAATTTTACTATAAGTCCTTGAATACACCAAAACGAAAAATTCAACCAGAAAGTCAGAAATAAGACACAACAAAAGAGAGCTTAGGGTTAATTTCGCATTTATTAAGAAAATCGAGTAAAGCTTACGTTTAAAGTATATGGTGTGTTCAGCAAATTTACGTAGAATGTTATGGAGAATATTTTTGTAGAATATGTTAACCCTCTAACTCCTCAATATAAGGGTCTTTTTTGTCCTTCTTTTCAAAAAGAGCAAAAAACACCATTAAAACAGGGGTTTAAGGGGTTACAATGTTCCGCAAAAATATCCGCCGTGAAATTTTACTATAAGTCCCTGAATACACCAAAACGGAAAACTTAACAAGAAAGTCAGAAATAAGACACAACAAAAGAGAGCTTAGGGTTAATTTCGTATTTATTAGGAAAATCGAGTAAAGCTTACCTTTATAGTAAATGGTGTGTTTGGCAATTTTATGTAAAATGATACGGAGAACATTTTTGTAGAATATGTTAACCCTCTAACTCTTCAAGGTAAGGGTCTTTTTTGTCCTTCTTTTAAAAAAGAGCAAAAAACACCATTAAAACAGCTATTTAAGGGGTTAAAATGTTCCCCAAAAATATTTGCCGTGAAAGGACTTATGGTAAAATTTCACGGCGAATATTTTTGCAGAACATTTTCACCCCTTAAATCCCTGTTTTAGTGGTGTGTTTTGCTCTTTTTTAAAAGAAGGACAAAAAAGACCCTTATCATGAGGAGTTAGAGGGTTAACCTCTTCTACGAAAATGTTCTCCATAACATTTTACGTAAATTTGCTGAACACACCATATACTTTAAACGTAAGCTTTACTCGATTTTCTTAATAAATGCGAAATTAACCCTAAGCTCTCTTTTGTTGTGTCTTATTTCTGACTTTCTGGTTGAGTTTTCCGTTTTGGTGTATTCAAGGACTTATAGTAAAATTTTACGGCGAATATTTTTGCGGAACATTTAAACCCCTTAAATCCCTGTTTTAATGGTGTTTTTTGGTCTTTTTGAAAAGAAGGACAAAAAAGACCCTTATCTTGAGGAGCTAGAGGGTTAATATATTCCACAAAAATGTTCTCCGTAACATTTTATATAAAATTGCTGAACATACCATATACTTTAAATGTAAGCTTCACTCGATATTCAATGAAGACTGACAATACAACATTTGCATTTGGGGGAAACTTTACCTCCCCCTAAAATGAAATCCAGATGTAAACTTTCAAAACGCCGATACACGTGTATTTTTTTTTTTGTCTCTTCTATCAAAATTTTTTGGTCTGACCTTGTAATTTTGGAAAAAATTTGATTTTGTTGTACAGTGTTATATATTGTATTACATATCAATATATATTGCATCATATAAAAATTTTTACTCGGGGAAAAAATAACTGTTTCATTGCGACTTATTTTAGTTTTAACATTGTACGATTTTGACGAAAATTAAATCCAAAATCAAAGTGGGCAATATTTTTTTTTTTCATATTTTATTTTTCTGCATTTTTTCGTAATGAAAAATTACCCAATTCTTTGTTTGGAAATTTTGCCCAAAAACTACGAAAATGTGGCCATAAATGTTGGGTAACTTTTCATATGAAATATGACCCAAATTTGTATAAATAATTTTTGGGCGAAATTTCATTTTCTTTTTTGGGCGATTTTGCCTACAGCCAATGTTTGTATGAAAGTACTCTCCGGAACTACTCATCCGATTTCCAAAAGTTTTTCAGCAATGTTTAGAGTGTTCCTCTAGGTTTCATCGACAACGCCCACTTTTACGCCCACTTTTGGCCAAAAAACGGAATATTTAATAATCTCCAAAACTACTTATCGGATTTCAAAAAATTTTTTACCAATACTTGGAATGGTTCTTAAGAGTAGACATATGGTGGGTTTCATCGACTACGCCCATTTCTACGACCTTTTTTGGCAAAAAACCCCTAAAATTTAAATATAATGAAACTTCTTATCCGATTTCAAAATTTTGCTCACAAATATATATAAGGAATGGTCCTGTATGGTGGACATGGGTTAGGTTTAATCGACTACTCCCACTTCTACGTTTACTTTTGGCCAAAGATCGAATGAAACTATTCATTTGACTTAAAAAAATGGTTTCTCCAATAAAAGGAATAAACAAAAGTTAGAGTTTATCGGAGAGGTCGAGGCTCTTCTACGCCCACTTTGGCCAAAAAACGAAATCTACTCATTCGATTTCAAAAATGTTGCTACCAATATTTAGAATGCTGCTTCATTCACTTTTGGAATTTCAAATTTTATTGGGGTTATAAGGGTAAATTATTGTACTGTGTTACCTCATCTTATCGAAGAGGAAGACATATTTTGCAATTTAAATTTGTAAGGGTTAAAAGGAGTAAACAATTGGTAAAGGTAAGGTAAATTAAACCTTTTCCATCAATTGAGATAACGACCTAACAACCAAATACAAATACGAAATGGAATTATATAGGAATTATATATAGAAAATTGTTCACCTGAACGAATATGATTACGGGCTAAACTGGGCTATTTTAATTTTATTGTTTATTCTAAACAGTTTTTGTGAAAGACTTCAACGTCAAAAATTAAATAAAATAGAGATTCCGTAAGGGAAAATTTTAGAAGTTCATTCAAAAAAAAAAACCTTGTAAAGTTACAAAAAAATCTCGTGATTTTACGAGGCTATTCTCGTAAAATAGGAGGTTGGTAAAATTCTCGTAAAACAACGAGGATTTCGAATGCGCCAAAAATTGGTAAAATAACCAATTTTATTGGTAAAAATATTGATTTAAAACCGGAAAAATAAAATGGTAAAATTTCAAGAAAAAATATGTTTAATATGTTTAATATGTTTAAAAAAATGGTAAATTTACAAACCAAAATGGTAAATTTACAAAAATAAAAAAATTGTTAAACAACATAAATCCTCGTAATAAAATCATTTTTGTATAATAACCCCAAGTAGAAATTCATGACGGTTAAAAAAAAAATGCGTTTTAAAGCACTCCAAAGTAGAAACTCATGACGGTAATAAAAAAATAGCATTTTTAAAGCACTTCCAAGTATAAATTCATGACGGTAAAAAAAAAGTCATGACTTATAAAAAATAAAGCATTTTTAAAGCATTATTTCATAACGCTTTAAGGGCAGTTTACATGTTAACCACCCTTGACCACCCTTATCTACTATTTTCCAGTATTGGTGATACGGTTTGCCGGGTTTAAATAATTTTGTATGAAAAATTATTTGAATTTGACAATTGCTATCCTCCAATACTGGGAAATAGTAGATAAGGGTAGTCAAGGGTAGTTAACGTGTAAATCAAGCTTTATGAACGTTTTGAAAACAACATTTTTTTACACTACTTTTTAAATATGGTTTACGACGACCAAAAAGCCAACATTAAAAGCGAATTAACTCTTGACGACCCTATAACAGATTTAGTTAAGTTTGAGGAGTTTGACAACAAGGTTAAAACTGATCAGCAATTTTGCAATTCACTGGTATGTATTTTTCTATATTTACATTTGAATCAAAATTACTAATTTTTATTTTGTTATTCAGCGTGACCTGATGCGGTTAAAATGTAAGGCCGACTCATTATATGAGGCATACATGGGACTATTTAAATAAATGGACTAAATAATTGACGATTTCATTGGCATTATATTGAAACTAATGCCAATGAAATTTTTAGCATTATCATTGTTTCAATCAATGCCAATGCCCGTTAAGGAATTAGAAGCATTAGTATGCCAATTATGAAAAATTTCATTGGCATTAATAAATGTCTTAATGAAAACAAAGCATAAGCAATATTAAAAGTCGTATTTCCGTCAACCAGTTGTGAACATTTTTTTTTTGGTTAAAACTTAAAATGGCTATAGGTCTGTTTGTTTACCCAAATTTCTTACTATTTTTACTACAACTGGAAAGTTTTGTTTACTTTTTGTATTACAAATTTCCAGCTTTATTAAAAGTAGTAAAAATGAGTTGATTGTAGTTAGGTAAACGAACAGGCATAATATCTCGAAAACTAAGTTAGAGCAAAATAGAGGGCATTTTTGGTTCTTAGAATCTCCACAGTTTCGCCGGTCCTCTTCACATGTGTGGACCTTAATAGGTCAAAATTTTGAATCTAAAAAATTGGCAGTCCCGAAAGTTTAAAAATTCACATACCTTTAGCATTATCTTGCTTAATTTTCCAGGTACTGCAATTTAGGGGCCCAATAGGGTCTTGGGAATTTTAGAAACTGAATAACTAAAAAACTATTGCTCTGAGGGTTTTCTAGTATTGGCAGACGAGTTCTAGAAACCAAGAGCTACAAAAATGCTTTTGGACTTTTTGTTCACAGAAAAAAATATTCAATTGAAAAAAACAATTAAAAATTTGCTCAGCTTAAAATTTGACATTAAATTAAATTTTACTTGAATCAATTAACCATTTGCTCAAATCTGAAAAATTCACAAAAAAATTCCAGAAAACAAAAAAACTCATCATAGTAGGCTTTGCGTAACAATACGATGAACGCTGTTGCGATTTTTGTTTTAGTTTTCGTTAATCGTCAAATAGTCGTCACGCACACAAGACGAAAAAAACAAATATAATATAAAGCACAAAAAAAAACAATTTAAACAAAAGACTTCAAAAGACTGGCAAAAAACACTACAACTGTAAAATAATGATTAACCATTCACTCAGAACAAGCATTGGATTAATCAAAAATAACACAAAATTATTGATTAACCGCTCACTCAAATCAAGCATTGGTTTAATCAAAAATAACAGAAAAATAACAATTAACAAATTACTCAAATCAAGCATTGGTTTAATCAAGGAACAGTCAATGACTGACCTACAATTTTCGTGCTTGATCCAACAATTTTCCTCATTAGCTGACTTTTAATTAAAATAATGCTCAACCTGGTGTATTTCGTGCTTGATCTAACAACTCATTTTTATCTGTGTTGTGTCACCAATATTTACCGAGCATTTTTAAATTTTCCGGAATCCAAAATTTTTTGGATTCAAAGTTAGGGGTAGACATATGTGAAGAGGACCCGCGAAAGTATGGAGATTCAAAGAACCAAAAATGCCCTCCATTTTACTCTAATGGCGAGATATCGCCATTTTAAGTTTTAAAAAAAAATATATATTTATTGTAAAAAAATGCTTTTTTTATCAATTGTAAATATTTTTTTAGGCATTTGTGCCGTTTCATTGGCATTAGTACAAATAATGCCAATGCCAAAAAATTTCATTGGCAATAAATGTTAAAATTCCTATGTATGATATAAGGCCATTGGAAGTATCCTTTCCGTTATAATGTCCCCAGGTTTACAGCAAATGTTTAGCGGCGTTGGAAAACCGACTAAAGAAGTTTCGAAAAAAAATTTTAGCACCATTAAAGTTTTTAATGAATTAAAAGGTAATATTATGCTGGCCAACAACTATATATCTTTGATCAAAACATGTATGTGTTTTTCACAAAACAATTTTAGGTATCAACCTAATTTCGTCCCTTCGCGTTATATTTTTAAAGTAAAATTTATGTTAATAGAAACTTTTCAATTTTTTTTTTTTTTTTGATATTTGTGAAGTTTGCCTTACCGCGAAAGCATCAAATTAAGCAAATTTCTAGATCTTTTCAAAAGATTTAAAAAAAAACATCGCAGTTTTCGTCAGATCAGAAATGCTATATACCTATTATTTGCATGCTATATACCTATTATTGCAGAAAACCTTCTTCTACAATTTGAAAATGAGTCCGACAAGTCTATCGTGACTAGGGATCGCAATTTCCCGCACTTTTCCATTTCCCGGGAAAGCGGGAAAAAATTTTGAATTTCCCGGGATTCCCGGGATCCCGCACTAAAAACCAATAATATTTTTTTTTTTAGTTTTTAACAATTTTTTTTATATATTTTTGTTTGCGAAATTGGTACGTCTAACAAGGCCAATACATAACATACATTTAAAAAACAAAATAAAATAATAATTCAGTGTAATAAAACAAAAACAACAAATTATGCTAAAAACTATATTAAAATAAAAAATAAGCAATGTCCTGTTAAGTTTTTTTTTTTTTTTAAATCTTAAAACAGTTTAAAAAATGTTTCTTTTTGCTTATTTTTCAGAGTTTTACGAAAATGAATATTTTTTCTTATTTCGTTATAGATAAGAAAACTGACAATATTACACAAATTTAAAAATCGAAAAGAAGTTTTATAGATCAAAAATATTATACATTTATGTTTAAAAAATATTTGTGTTGTACAAAAGTAAATGCATAGTATTTATGAACTAATTCTTAAGAGTTAATTAACTTTTTCATAATATTTATGAACTTTTTCATAGTATTTATGAATAATTCTTAATACGTGGAATTAAAAAATATAATAATTTTTTTGATGAATAAAAAAGTTCAAAGAATTTATGAAAGGTTTACACATTTTTAAGAATTTGTTCATAAATACTATGAAAATATTTTTTAATTATACAATTTTTTAACTTAAAAATCTTCAACTTCTGTGTCGGTACAAGGTCATAAACTTCATATGTTTTGCTTTTAGTAAAACCTTTTCTTATGAAAAACAATTTTTTAATTGTTTTTATTAAATATTTTTGAATTTTTTGTGCATATTTTTGATTTTTAAGTTCATATTCTAAGCACATATTTTCAATTTTGTAGTGAGCGAAAATCCGAGCACTTACCCAGCAAAAATAAATCGAGATTTTGGCGACACAGCATCTTTTTATAGCATACCGAAGCGCATCCAAAGAGCGCTCTTGAGGATGCAGTAAAAGTAAGGGGAAAAAATTAAAATTTTTTGTTAAGATTTTTTATATAAAACTTAAAATATAAAATTATATTTTGATAAAATTTCAAACATGCTTTCCTTTTAAATATATTTAACACTTTTTGAATAAAAAAACAATGAGTTTTGGACAAAGCCACATGATTTCACTGCATAATTATTGCGCATTAATCAGCGCTGCAAAGAGTGCTTTAATCAATCACCTTTAACACATTTTGGATGAAAAAAAATGTAGTACACCATCTTCTTTAGTTTCAGAAAATACAAATTATATTACCAAAAATTCCAATCATATTTTAGAATTCCAATTATATTTCAAAAATTTCCAATATAATTAAAAATTTTTGAAATGTAATTTAAAATTTCTTGGTTATAAATGGTAATATCTGAAATATAAATGGAAGTTTCTGAAATATAATTTGAAATTTTCAAAATATATTTGGAAATTTTTTAAATGTAATTGGATCTCTTAGGCGATATTTCTTCCGAATGCTTGCAGGGAGTCAACTAATTCTCAGAATTAGTCAATTGTATTTAAGATTTTCCAATTGTATTCAGAAATAGTCAATTGTATTTCAAATTTTGTAATTTGTATTTCAGAAATAGTCAAATGTGCTTCATCTTTATTCTGCTTAAATCAGCTCTAAAAAGATATGTACATGAATTCACTGCATATTAATAGCGATTTTTTCAGCGCTCTAAAGAGATGTGAATTCAGAGCATCTAAAGAGCGCTTTTTCGGTGTATCCAACTAGCGCTCTAAAGTGGGACATCGCCTTAGAGAATCATGCATGAATTCAGCAGGTTTGGATGCGGTCCTTGACTCGAGTTTCCCTTCCAAAAGCTGCTGCCAGTTCAGCAAAATTTCTGCTGGGTATATTTAAACATTTATTTACCTTAATACAGCAGTTAACTTGCTTATGTACATTTTTTAAAATTCCCGGGAATCCCGCACAAATTTCCCGGGAATGCGGGAAATGAAAAATGACGAATTTCCCGGGAATCCCGGGACGGAAAATCCCGGGATGCATTCTCTAATCGTGACCAAAACAAACCGCTGGCTAGCGGCAGCAGAAGAGAGAATAACTAAACGAAATTCTTTTCTTAGAACGAATTTACATAAGGCAATTTTAATTGCGGCAATTCTGATTATCTAGTGTATCAGAGAGAGAGGGAAGAATCTTGGGTCTCTCTCTGATACACGATAAAATCAGAATTGCCGCAATTAAAATTGCCTAATGTAAATACGGTCTTAAAACAATAAAAATTAAAACAAAAATAAACTTTCATTTGGTTTTTAAATTGATGGAAAATTACTTTAGGTTTTGTATCTGAAATGCTTGTAAATTGTTTTTTTTTTTTTGCATATAAAGCACTTTAAAATTGCTTTACATACCGTTTCAAAAGTGATACATTTTTGGTTTTTGCAATGCTTTAAAAGCGCTATAACGAAGCGTTCTAAAATCATTATTATAAATGTCTTTAAAAACGCTTCAAATAAACCGTCTAACTGTGTTATCATTAGGACAGTCTGAAAGCGCTCTGATGATGGTTTTCAGTATGGTCTGAGAGCATTCGTACTACCATACAAAGCGCTTTTAAAGCGTCTTAACGGTTGTATTTTTCTACCTGGGAACTGTTTCTTTTTGGAAATTAGCTAGAATACTCGTAATAATAATTTCAAAATTTTGTCAACTTTTTTTTAAATATTTTCAATAAAAAAAAAATTTGTCCGGGATTTGGAAATTTAAAAAGAAAAAAAATAGAAAATTTACAAAAAAAAATTGTTTTTTTGTTAAACAACATAAATTGTCGTATAACATAATTTTTGTAAAATAACAGTTTTTTTGTAAATTAACTAGAATCCTCGTAATAAAAACTTGGAAATTTAAAAAAAAAAATAGAAAATTTACAACACAAAAAAATGTTTTTGTTTTGTTAAACAACATAAATCCTCGTATAACATAATTTTTGTAAAATAACAGTTTTTTTTGTAAATCAACTAGAATCCTCGTAATAAAAATTTTGTTGTAAAATTACAGTTTTTTTTGTAAAATAACCTTTCAAAATGGTAGAATACAATTATATAAATTTTACAAATAAATTTGTAAAATTACCAATAAAAATGTAGTTCTCGTTTGAACAAAGTACAAGATTTTTTGTTAAAAAACAAGGAAAATTGTTAAATATTGGTAGAACGGGATTACAAGGCATTTTACCAGGCGTTTTACCAGGATTTTTTTTTAGTGTAGATAGGGTTTTAGAAAAAGACGTTTTTTGCGAAAGGTTTTTGTTTCGAAATTACAGATGGGCTCGTGAGTGACTTTTCAATTACGCACGCTCACGAAAAAAAATTTTAAATACGCACAATCGCGCACAATTTTTTTTTGTGCTCACGCATGCTCACGATGTTTTTTTTGTAAATAGAAGCAACACTCATAAAAATGTAACCGTGATGCTTCTTTCGGCAAGGGGATAGAAGAGTGATGAAAGACTTGAAAGATAGAAGGGCTTCAGTATGGCAACAGTGTAATTGCGCATGTTGATAATTTTGATTACAGTTGTTGCATCGCTGACAAAACATTCCTTTGGCTTTTGAATTTTATCATAAAACTTATCGAAACATTGGCGGTTTCAAATGATGTGCTATCCCAGCAAAACTTAGATTACCAAATAAGGTATAAAATAAGGTATAGGATCTCTTATTTTATACATTGCAGTATTAATGATTTTAACAGGCGATGAGACTCAAAGTAATGCATCCATATTATTACAAAGAATACCAGTAAGGTATAAAATAAATCATAAATTTATAACGAAGAATACGAGTAAGGTGTAAAATATATGTAATTTTATAGGTTACGAGAAAGGAAATAATATAGCATACCAGAAGATAATATATAAGGTGTTACGACTAGTGAAAAAGTAATTTTGTATTAAATTTACTCACGTGATTGTAAGTGAGTGTATGATAAAATATGCTCGTGAGTGTGTGTCGTCTAGTTTAAACTTGCATTTTTTTATAAAATAATTATTTTTTTATGTTATTGTAATGCATTATGCATCCAATTATAAATAATGCATTATTTCAATTTTTGAAATAATACATAATGTAATCAAATATAAGTCATCCATGATTTAATGTTTAGAAATAATAAATATGAAATACATTTTTTCCAATTATCATGCATTACGTAGCAAATTATTAGTAATGCATTATTTTTCACTTCAAAATAATACGTTGAGGAACAAATGTTTGGTAAGACATCCTAAAATAATGCAACAAATAAGGTTATAATAATTACCTGGTAATGTGTTATATAATCACTACCCATTACCAAAGTTTTGCTGGGATCGCTCAACTCGCAAAATACACTTACACTTTTTAGCCAAGTTTCTGTGTAAAATACAACCCACTAAGGCTGCGTTTTTGACATATCGCTTTAACTTAGTTTAACCGGGAGTTTTATTAAACTTTATAAAAATAAAACCAAGTTTAACCAAGCATTCTGTTTTTCAGTTCAAGTTTAGCAAATGTCGATTAACGCGGTATTGCCATATCAAATGCCACATTTCCAATTAGAATAGTTGCCATCATCGCACATTTTTTCGAATAAAATACCACAACATGTCAATACTAACCAGTATGTTTGAAAATCAGAGGTGTTTTTTTGACATTTTTGTACCTCAGTTTAACACTCCATCATTGGTGAGTTAAACTTAAAATAAACCACATCTCAAAAACAGAATTTGTGGTTTTAACTCAGTTTAAACCTAAAACCAATAAATTTTACAACTCAAAAACTCAGCCTAAGTGTTTGTGCGTAAATTAAATAAGTTTTTCTTCTAAAAATTGACTAAATTACTCAAAAGCACTTGATGGAAAATCTGAGCACACTGAGGGAAAAAACATATTAAAATCAAACATGTTCATGTGTATTTTAAGTATGCTACATATTTTTGGAAAAAAAATTAAATTTTAATATTGTTTTTGATTGATTTTAACATAAACTTTTTGTGTTAAAATTGCATACAATTTTGATTAAAAATTGATCAGTTTAAATTTAATATGCTGTCATCAAAAGTCGTTAAAAATTTGAAATATATCTTATTCAAATATTTGTATTAAAAATATTTTTCATGGTTATTTTAAAGTTAAACAATTTTGTTTTTTGACATTTAAAGTTTTTTTTTTTTAAATATAATAAAGTTGGGCAATTTTATTTTAAGTAGAAACAATGTTAAAATATTGCTTCATTAAAAAAGACGTCCATTTTTTCACATCTATTAATGCCACGAGTTTTAAGTGAAATTAAAAAAAAAATAATAAAAAAACTAAAGTAAAAAAGAAAATTATTTCAAATAAACACAAAAATAAAACTGAAAAAGTTAAAAACGAAGTGAAAAAATTGCTAGAAAACGAGAAGGGGATGAATCCATGTTATTTGGCAGAAAATAAAAACAACTAACTTGAGTTTTTTATATATGATATATAAGTATAAGTATTAATCTAAATGTGTTTATTTTTGGTATTTAATTACATTTAGGCTGGATTACTCAATGCTCCGTTATAAAATAACTCGCCGTTAAATTTAACTTTTTCATACAAATTATGACATAAAGCCCCGTTAAATCCGCAGTTAGCAGCTAACTTTTCATTGAGTAATCCGCCTTTAATGTAATTAGATGTAGTGCTACAATTGGGGTATAAGTACATCCATGGCTTTTGTTTATGTATTGCAAAAACCAAAGCCAACAAACAATATTTAAAGCCAAAGCCTTTACTTGGATGTACTTTTACCCTTAAATGTACAAATAGAGTAGTGTTAATTGTTTTGCTGCGTAATTGAAAAATATTGTAAAACTAATTTAAAAATAAAAAAATTTCATGGTTTCTTGGTAAGTAAAAAGCTGCAAAAGAGCAAAAATGTTCCATATTTAAATTAATATTAGTCAACTTTAAATCAAAATATTAAGAAATAGTCAATTTTGACTCGCTGATTCCAAATCTGTGCTACAAATTTTTCCATCACGTCTAGAATTTTAGTTATTCGCGGTTGAAAAAGCGAAAAAACGTGATTTTTGTCTATTTTGGAAGCTTGCACAGCAGCCACTGGTTCGAATAAAAATCTGGTATAAAGCGGCTGTAGGCAAAATCGCCCAAAGAAAAATGGCCCAAAAAAGAAAACGAAAATTCGCCCAAAAATTTTTCATACAAATTTGGGTCATATTTCATATGAAAAGTTACCCAACATTTTTGGGCAAATTTTCATAGTTTTTGGGCAAAATTTCTAAATTAAAAATTGAGTGATTTTTCATTACGAAAAATTACCCAAAAATTATATATGAAAAATTGCCCAATTTAATTTTGGTTTTATTTTTTGTCAAAATCTTAAAATGTCAAAACTGAAATATGTATGTCACAATAAATCAGTATATTATTATTTTTAGAAACAGTAAATGCATATCGTGTTTTTTTTTATAAAATTAGCAAAACCGTTCCATTGTTGCTAACATACAAAGGCTCTGGTGGGAATCGAACCCAAAACCACTGCTCTTATATGCAGAATACCATTATTGCAGATCTATCGCAGCGCAGTAGAAAATCAAAAGTAATGAATTTAAAAACAGTATTCAATTCCGATGAAAGCGCCGCAGGCAAAAAATTTTACCAACAAATTTTTCGCCTGCGTCGCTTTCATCGGAGCTAATTCAAATTTTTTTTATTTCGTTCAAATTTAAGTTTCACACTTAAAACTTTTACATCAATTGCATATGCATTTTACGGGCTGTATTCTCAAAACAACGATCTACAAAAATAAATAATAACCACGTAACCTATGGTCTTATCTTAAAAGTTGTTATCTTTGTCTTAAAGTTCTTCTGCGTAGCAGGCCTTCGGCCGGGCTTAGGGATTACAAGATCCATGCCTTAGACCCACCCTCTCCGCAAAAGAAAGCTTTTCTGTGTAGTATGTGTTTTGAAAAAAATGTGTTAGAAATTTTTTTTTTATTTTGGGCCATTTTTCATTTCTTTTTTAGGCTTTTTTTCGTTAATTTTGGGCGAAGTTTCGTATTTTTCTTTTTGGGTCATTTTTCATATTTTTTGGGCGATTTTACATTTGGGCGATTTTACATTTGGGCGATTTTTCATAAAATTTTTTGGGCGATTTTTCTTTGGGCGATTTTGCCTGCAGCCGTATAAAGCGTTAGAGTAGAATTGAACTATGAGACACAAATATATGATCAAAAAAATTTGAAGTTGTTGCACTATTATTGGCCAAACAGTATTTAAAAAAAAAACACTGTGAAAAAAATTGGAAAAAGCACCATTTTTAAAAGGCTCTAAAACAAAAACCAGATGATCAATATTTACTGTGATGACCTCAAAATTTAGGAAAAAGTTCATTCTTTCTTATAGACATTTAAACCCATAAAAGATATCTTCCGGTTTATATGAAAAATAACACAGAAAACTTAAATTTGTAAAATATTATTTTTTTTAGTTTTCCTTTGAAAAATATCAGAAAAATTTTACAAAAATGCTAATTTTAACTGTATCATTTTAAAACGCAAGTGTAACCCAACCAAACGCAATAATTAGAAAAAAAATAGTTTTCTATGTTGGAGACCATAGATAAATTATACTTTTGCGTTTTATACCAGATTTGTATTCTACTGAATGGCTGCTGTGCAGCAGGCTTTCAAATAATGCAAAAATCGTAATTTTTCGCATTTTCAACCGTGAATAACTAAAAATCTGGACGTGATGGAAAAATTTGGAGAACAGATTTGGAATCAGAAGATCAAAGTCTACTGAAATTGATCACCAGAATTCAAACCGGAAAATGAGTGTTGAGCGGTGTAATTTTCCATATTTTTTTTTTGTGTTTTGCTTTGTTGTTTATTTCCATCTGCCAAAAAACTTGTATGTACTTTAATTGTATTTTCCACTATACAGAAAAACAATACTTTTTTTTGGTTAAATCTGGCAACTCCATAAAATAAAATGAGAGAAAACATGCGAGATAAAAAAACGCCATGAAAATAGAATAGAATCTATATCGGCGGAAAAACGCTGCGGAATTTTGTTTTCATACAAAATGTATGGAGAAAGTTGCGGAAACCCGCTCCAATTGTGATTATTCTCTTAATCAGATGATATTGTGTTTTTTATGTGAACAGACGACGCTATGCATGCGCAAAATTAAAAACAAAAATAAATAAACTTTACTTTGGAGATCGACAAATCAGAACGGCATCGAAAAGACATCACAAAAAGAAAATACGGTTGGATTGGCCACACACTAATACCAAATTCGCATTAAATTTTTTAAACATGTTTAACCACTTAAACATGTTTAAATTTAAACTTGTTATGGTACATAAACATGTTTAAGTGCTTAAACATGTTTAAACAAATGAATGCGAATTTTGTATTAGAAAAGATTCTAAAGAAATTGCTCATGCATCAAGGCAGACGGCCTAGTGGGCGACCGAAAACGACATGGAGGACAACGATTCCGAATGAGACGAACAAAACATTTGACCAGCTAAGGTAAGAAGCCAGAAAAAGAGATGAATGGAAACATTTAGTGAATAGACTTAGTTCTTTATTTTATTTACAATATTTCGTAATAATAATAATAAAAAAAGTGAAAAAAATTAAATTAAAATAAAAAAGCTGCGAAAATTCTAAACAATCGTAATAATAATAACACATATATTTCTTGGAATTTATTGGATAGTTTTATCATTTGCGTGGTGTTTTTTGTTTTAATTAAAGAATAAAAAAAAAAAATGAGTTTTATTGAAACCTTTAAATACTTCACAAAGGGATGACAACCCACATGTTCCACAAAGAGAAGAACTTTTCACTTTTGATATGTTTGACATTGAAGGGGTTTAAGCCAATTTAAAAGACGAGATTATGAACTAGTATATTCAATATCGTCCTACAGATGTCTGCGCGTTATATAAAAATATAAATCGTTTTAGATGTTGGCATAGATGGCCTTCCCTTATACAAAAGTAGAGCGGTTGGTCTTTGGCCAATATAGGAAAGAAAAACGTACGGCATTAAGAGCAGTTTAAACGTTAACTACGCTTGACCACACTTATCTCCTATTTCCCAGTATTAGTGATACGATTTGCCGGGCTTAAATAATTTTGTATGAAAAATTATCTGAATTTGAAAATTGTTATCCCCCAATACTGGGAAATAGTAGATAAGAGTGGTCAAGAGTAGTTAACGTGTAAATCAAGCTTAAAGCTGTATCTTCACGGTTTATTCTATGAAATAAAAAAAAAAAATTATAGAAAATGTAAAAATGTATGTTAAATTTATAGCGTTTATTTGTGATCGTATCGATGCACCTGCTTGATCATTTGTTTGTGGCATTAAAGGGCACAACTCTTTAAGTGGATGCAGCAAGTGCGAACAAAAAGGGGTAAGCATTTCAAAAGTTACAACTTCTTCTACCTCAGTAACCAAACTTTGAACTGACGATGACTTTCAAATTAGACGTGATACAAATTTTCACTAAGAAAAATATTTAAACAATGAAATGTCACTTGAAAAAGCCAGTGTCACAGTTTCCACTTGTACCTTGAAGTGATGAAAAAAACGATTTCATATATCCTTAAAGAGAAAACCATTGAACTCATTTCGCCAAGTTCAAAGGAATTAATGTCATCGTTGTTACTTTCTTTGTCACCCTATATTCCTCGTGAGTTTGCGAGAAAGCCTCGTTCCTTTAAAGAAATTTCAAGATGGAATGCTGTGGAGTTTTGTCAATTTCTCCTGTACACCGCACAGTGGGCCAGGAACTCTGTTTTTTGGCCAAAAGTCCATATCGCTGCATCCAAATTCTGTTGATGTATTCAAAATCTTGGAATGTTCAATATTATGTAAATAAAATATTGTAATATTGTGGCTAACTGATTTTCTTTGGCAAGAGGTCAAAGTCAAAATTTCGAATTTTGGTGACAATTTTTTTTTTTTTTAATATATTAGAAAAACTTTGTAAATTAAAGAATTTTTGACTGAAAATCATTCAGAAATCACTAAAGAAGCACTTATTAACATATAAAAATCTAAAACACTTCAATAATTATCTAAAGAAGGTATAAAATTTAAGTTTCCCCAAAAAAATAAAGATTTTTTTGAAAATCCCCATTTTTCAACATCGATCTCCAAAAAGCTCCAAACGATTTTGGAAAACCTTTAATGCCAATGTGTTCCATAATATGTCCCCTAACTAGAATTTTGCGACCGTCTGCTACCATTCATAAACTTTCGAGATATTGTCCTATAACTGAAAAATGGCGTTCAGATTACACTTCTACACTAGCACGGAAGATAAAATTACTTGCACTCCGATTGTATTGCAATTCACATATGTTATAGAAGGTCGAAATCTAAGATTAACCTGTTTTTTTAGGTGCCATCTCGGGGACTAAAGAGGGGAAATGGGAGGGGGAAAACGGTATTATTTCGTTTTTTTTCATATCTGCTCCAAAGGAGCTATATGAACATTTCATACAGATCGAAAGGTTTTTTTGAAGGCCTATTGAATGGTGTATTGGACTTAGCGAAATTCGGTTTTATTAAGTTGTAATTGTCAAAAATCTGTAAACTATACTATATACATATAAACATTATATTATATACATAGATACGAACCCAAATTCATGTATAATAATCTCAATTATGATTAAGCCGACACTTGTTTTTGCTTTTGGCGATATTTTTGCTAGTCGGCTTTTATTCGGACTTTTATAAATTCTTAATGCTCACATATTCAGTGACGCATTTAAGCGGATGATATTTATGGGTTACCACCAGTGTTGGCTACCGTTACCCTTTCAATACCGTTTACCGATTAAAAACCCTTTAATATTGACTACCGTTACCGTTACCAATACCGAAATAAAAAATGTTAAATACCGTTACCGATAAAAACCATTACCTTTATTCGGATTTTTACCGGTATTGTATCGGTTTTGTTTCGGTTGTCTTAATATTACTTATTTTGAATTTTTGGCAGATAAAAAACAAAGTAAAATATTTTTAATGTCCGAAAATAAAAAAAAATATTGAAAAAAATTATTGAAATGAAAAAATCTGTTCAACCAATGATCACATTTGCAATTTACTTAATTATGTGGAAATCGGTCCAACTAATGATCACATTTGCAAATTACCTAAAAATTTCTGAAGAGAAAAGTGAGTGCCACGTTATGTAAGCATTTTTAAGCGGGAAAATAAAAGGGGACAAACCTATATCGCTTAAGTGTTGCTGGCGTTGTCATCCACACAGGCAAATGTGAAGAGATGGTTCTCTGAAATTAAATCATAATGAGCCCAAGTCGTACAGTCTAAAGAAAAACTCTGTGGAAAAATCTGTAAAACAACTTTCAGCTTAGGTTAGGTTAGGTTAGGTTGTAAGTGGCTGCTGACGTTTTACGTCAACACACGTAGACTCTGAGGTCCATTGTGATACCACGGGATCGTAATAGGTTTCCCTACTAGTCCCTGTCGTTAAACCAGTTTGAGCTTCTTATGAAACTCCTTAGATGTTGAATTTTGACATCCGACAAATCTGAAAGATCGTACAGCTCCCTAGATCCCAGTGAAGCAAGTCGCTGACCAGAAAGTGCCGGGCAATGGCAAATAAAGTGTTCGATAGTTTCCAACTCCTCTTCATCCATGCAACTTCGGCAAAAGTCATTCGACGGCACATTTAACCGCTCTGCGTGCTTCCCTATAAGACAGTGTCCGGTAATTATAGAAACCACCGTTGAAATCTCTCCTCTTGGAAGCGATATCAGCTCACTTGTGCGCCCCTGATTAAGAGAAGGCCAAATCAGTCGTGTTGTCTCACACGTCCATCCATTTGCCCATCTTTGATTAGTCTCCGTCGCAGAACAAAGCCGTAGGTTTTGCTTGCAAGTTTCTAGAGGCGTACCAACACATTCCAATTCTGTTGGAACCTGTAAGGTAGTTCCTAGTCTTGCAAGCTCATCGGCTTTGCAATTCCCTGGAATGTCTCTGTGCCCTGGGACCCATATGAGTCGTATGTTAAACTGCTTGGCCATCTCATTTAAAGACGTGCGGCAGTTAAGGGCAGATCTTGTTTTCAGAAACATTGAATCCAGGGACTTGACCGCGGCTTGACTGTCAGTATAGATGTTGACTGCGGTTGTAGACAAGACATTGCAGCTCAACCAGTCAGCCACTTCTTTTATTGCCAGCATCTCTGCCTGGTAAACACTGCAATGATCTGGCAATCTACGAGCCAGGCTCAACCCAAGCTCTTCCGAATAGACTCCAAAGCCCACTTGTTCGTGCAGCCTCGATCCATCTGTGTAAAAATTTATGGTAGCTCCACTACCCGGAGTATCCCCCATCCAAGACTCCCTGGATGGTATCATAGTGGTAAAGTGGCGCTCAAAGAGGCTCAAAGAGGGAGCACAGTCCACATTTTGTGGTATTGTTATCTTTTTCAAGATTGCGCTATGGCCACAATCACTGCTCCTCCATTGCAGCGTGCTATTAAGTCGAATTGCCGATGCAGCCGCATACTGCCTACCCAATATGTCCAAGGGTATCAGGTGAAGGAGGATTTCTAATGCAGCCGTAGGTGTAGTACGAAGAGCACCAGTGATGCACATTGACGCCATTCTCTGTACCTTCGTGATAAAGACAAAGTTCGCTTTTGTTTCCAAAGCAGGCCACCAGACAATGATTCCATACAGCAAAATTGGACGCACCACTGCTGTATAGATCCAATGAACGACTTGAGGGCTAAAACCCCATCGTTTTCCAATGGCCCTTTTACAGGAATACAAAGCAATCGTTGCTTTTCTCACCCGTTCCTCAATATTACGCCTGAAATTCAGCTTCCTATCTAGAAATACTCCAAGATACTTGGCTCCATCTGAGAAGGTGATTTCAGTACCGTCCAGAGAAATAGGATCAAAAGCAGGAATCTTATTTTTCCTTGTAAACAAAACAAGCTCTGTTTTACTAGGATTAACTCCTAGGCCACAGTCTCTTGCCCATTTAGACAGATCTTGCAGAGAACCCTGAAGAATGTCCCGCAATGTTGGCAGATGCTTCCCCTTTACCGCTATCGCGACATCGTCAGCATATGCGATAACATGACAACCACGTGCTTCTAGAGATAGTAGCATTGAATTCAGTGCCAGGTTCCAAAGAAGCGGCGAAAGAACACCTCCTTGTGGTGTGCCCCTATTGACAAATCGAGATATGACGGACGCTCCCAATTCAGACGTTATACGTCTATTGGCAAGTAGGTTTTCCACCATTAAAACGATTTCACGCTTTACTCCCAGACCAGACAATGCCAATATTATCGATTCTGGAATGACATTATTAAAAGCCCCCTCAATATCAAGAAAGGCCACCATAGTGTACTCCTTTACCGAAAGCGATCTCTCGATGGTACCAACGAGCTCATGAAGAGCTGTTTCCGTTGATCGTCCCTTGCTGTATGCATGTTGCTTTGTCGAAAGCAACCTCGGGTCAATCACTCTACGCAAATATGAGTCTATCATTCGTTCCATTGTCTTTAACAAAAAAGAAGACAGACTAATTGGTCTGAAATCCTTCGGAGCTGTGTGGGAACTTTTCCCAGCCTTCGGGATAAATACGACTCTGGTATCCCTCCATTTTAAAGGAATATACGACCAATTGATGCATGCTGTGTATAGATTATACAGCAACGGGGCTATATAGTCCAACACTTGCTGCAACTCAGCCGGGATTATACCATCAGGTCCCGGAGATTTATAGGGCCTGAAGCTTTTTATCGCCCAGATTAATGTTGGCATATTTATTATTTCCGAAGCAATTTCAGATGCTTGGGCGTCAGAACGTTCCAAAGCTTGAAACGGCGTCATGGAATTGCCCGGAAAATGCGTGTTTAAAAGGAGATCCAGCGACTCTCCACTGGAGGAAGACCACACCCCATTAGGATCTTTCAGGTATCCTAGGGTGCAAGGAGAAGAAGCCAGAACCTTGCGCAGCCTGGATGCCTCAGAAACGTCTTCTATGTTTCCACAGAAGTTTTTCCAAGAATCACATTTGGCATTTCTGATCATCTTTTTATAACTCTTAAGTTGCAGCCTGTATGCAGACCAGTCCTCGTCCGCTCTTGAAAATTTAGCCTTATTAAAGAGCTTTCTGCAGGAATCTCTGCTCGTCTGCAACTCATTTGACCACCAAGGTGGCTTTTTTTTCCCTCTAGGCTTTGCAGAAGGGCAAGACGCATCCAGGCACCTATTACAAACATTTGTTATATGGTCAACCAGACAGTCAATTTCCGCTAAACTATGCGGTTCAGATAGGGGTACTTCATCCAAAAGCAAAGAAAAAGTCTCCCTATATTTCACCCAGTTTGTTCTTCTCAGATTTCTAGAGACTGTCTCAACCGGGGCACGCTCCCTGAGTAAAAACTCAATGTACCGATGATCTGAGAAAGAATGCTCTTCCAAAACTCTCCAGTCATCAATTCTATCAGACAATGTATCTGATACAAGTGTTACGTCAAGAACCTCTTGCCGCGTACTTGTAACGAAAGTTGGTTCACTACCCTTGTTACAAATATACAGGTTAGTGCTTAACAAAAACTCCAAAAGTGATTCGCCTCTATCATTTGTGTCTGTACTACCCCATATCGAATGATGTGCATTAGCATCACAGCACACTAGTAACTGGTGTCCCCTAGATTCAGACTCCCGAATCAGACCGCCAACCTTCTCCGGGGGTATTGGCCCCGGATTAGGAAAATACGCAGAGGCGAGCCAAATAGATTTCCCATGAAGCTCTAAGCTAGCCGCTGTAACATCCATATCACTAAAAGTTGATAAAAAGAATATATTTAAGCCATTTTTCGCCAAGATGCAGGCTCTTGGTGAGCCCTCACCTTTGGCAACCATCAACTTAAACCCAGGGGTCTTCAATCCGCAAACCCTGCCACCCCGCACCCAGGGCTCCTGGATAAAAACCAAGTCAACTGCTCCTGTCGTCAGGCGCAGCAATAGTGCAGCTGAGGCTGCCTTACAGTGATGGAGGTTTATTTGTAGGAACCGCAACATCTTGCTTTTTTTCCACCATCCTTTCCACCACCGTGTTATTGGCTTCATCCTCCGTGTTATCATAGAGGTCGCATTCGTCCCCAGATTCGGTTTCGAATAAGCCAGATATGTGTCCCATCTGTTCTGAATCGGAGGCAACAGAACTCTCCGAATTCCTCACTGCATGGGCCTCGTCCTGAATGTCACCCATAGTGGCATCAGCTTTATCCTCCGTGCCATCACAGAGGTCGCATTCGTTGCCAGATTCGGTTTCGAAAATGCCAGATGCATCTCCCATCAGCCTAGAATCGGTCAGCT
This sequence comes from Pegoplata infirma, assembly GCA_963921195.1. Lineage (NCBI taxonomy): Eukaryota > Metazoa > Arthropoda > Insecta > Diptera > Anthomyiidae > Pegoplata > Pegoplata infirma. The sequence goes on along the minus strand of OY992536.1, from coordinate 115,394,353 downwards.
GAATATCAACCTTTTCCAGATTCTCCTCCCCAGCCGACTCTGCCACTGGCTTGTCTGCTTCCAAAATAGGCTTCTGGTCGCCCTTGTAGACATTGACTCTTATATGAAAAAAGCCAAATCTAATAATGCCGTCAGTCCTGGCTAAAAGCGGAAGCGATTCCTCATTAACCAAGACCACTGCTTGACGACGAGCGCCCTCCATCTCACCCAATCTGGCAATTTGCCAATTCTGAGTTGGAAGGTCAGGATTGCAGACTTTTATCATCTTTAGAATTACCGCAGTGTCACTTGTAGCCATTGGGATCCATGCATGAGCTCTGGGTTGCGAGGGGATATCATGTTTTTCCACAACGTCCAGTCTGGCTCCAGGCCATAACTCTCCCACTTGGCTAATGGCAACCTTAAACACGGCTGCGGATCTTTCGTTTCCAAAAGCAACGAGTTTTACTCGCCCCTGATACCAACCTGCGTTGACAGTAGTAGGGAGAAAATCAGGCATACTCTCAAGAAGCCTATAGTAGATTTCATTTAGTTTAGTTTCAACTAAACTCCACTTGTCCCTTGGAATACTACAATCCCCATTTTGCCTGTTTATCACAGCCCTAACGAAGTTACCTTTCACCACTTCACTAAAAGACTGAGTCCAGACGTTGCCGGTCACCTTAGATCTTTTAGGTAAAGGTTTCTCGTCGGGCGAGCGCAACCTTTTACCAGACTTCGATGACGAGGCCGAAACAGCGCTCTGTTTGTCAGATGCGCGCATTGCCGAAAGTTTGTCCTGTTCTTCAATGACTCCTTTCGCCCATGATAGCGACGCCTTCTCACGTTCGGAGAGCTTCGTTCCATCGAGTTGGCTTAGTCTGTTAATTATTTTCAAACAAAGCCTTCTCTGGTTGTGCCTGACCTTTGATGGCTTAAGTTTCTTTTTCTTTTTACCACCAATATTAGGCTGAGCACCCCTACCAGAATCAAGGCCGGACTTCAAGGTCGCAACCCTAAGACCAGTGCTAGGACCAGCACCAGTCGGTGAGGCAGAGCCTCGAACTAAATCGGTATCATTTGTGTCCATATTTTCATTTTCCTTGATGTGGTAATGAAAATATCACAAAAATACCTATTACGAACAAACCTATTACGAACAATTTTAGTAATTCAATTTATAGCACGGAGTTAAAATAAAACACGTCCACACTCGTCAACAGTTGAACGAATCAACTTTCAGCTTGAATTAGAAAACTGTTACCAGATTTTTCTGCTAAAGTGAATACTTTTACTTAATTCTCTGTCATTAAATTTAAAAAAAAATGCTGATTTTAAAAAATATTTTTCTTCAAATTTTAGCAGATTTTTTTGTAATTTTACAAAAAATTTTTCTCTAAATAAATCAAAAAAAAAAAATTAAACGACTAAAACTAAAAATTGCTGATATGTGAAAAAATCAGCTGACTACTTTAATAATTTTACAGAAATTGACCTGTTTGTAAGAAAATTTTTTAACATTTTTAACAAAAAAAGTATTTTTTACTTAAAAAAATAAAATTTCAATGTTCAGGCTGTTTATCTGAAATCAGAAGATTTTTCATATTTAATCAGCAGATTTATCTACGGTCTTGACAGATTTTTCTGCAAACTCTACCTGGTTTATCCAGACAGAAATTTAGCAAACCGCGTTAGCAAAAAGCAGAAGATTTCTTAAATGGCTCAAAATGCAGATTTTTTTGCTGATTGGACAGACATCTTATAAAAAATCAATAATTTATTTGTTGAATTACAATATTGCGTGAATGTTTTAATTAAATTCTGAGTTAATTAATAGTCTATATATTTATATGTTGAAAATGCACCAAATGTATCAGTTTTTTTTTGAATTTTATTAAATAAATTTTTAATTTTTTACGTGTTTTTAACAAATTTGTGACTTTTTAACATGTTTGGAAAATTTTATTCATAATACCGGTACGTACCGGTATCGTTGTTTCGGTAACGGTTAACCGTTACCTAAATAATCCAAAATACCGTTACCTTTACCGTTACCGATATAAAAAATATGTAATACCAATACCGTTACCAATACCGTTATTCGTTTCGGTTGCCAACCCTGGTTACCACTTTAATTAGCCGATAGGGGCAATTGATGAGCATTTTTGCATGGTTTTTATAAGAACAACATTATCGTAGAATTCATATAGAATATATCCAGTATAACTGCGTCCTCAAGTTTAGCTTTTTAATGATATATTTATGCTGAAATTCCAATACAGTTCAATTGTCCAGATTAGGATTAAATAACTTTTTTATCCGTGTTTTTTAAATGCGGTTTTGTAAAAATGGGCCTTTGCGCTTTTATCGGAGTTTGAGCATAAATTAATTATATGTTTAAAAGCGTCAACAAGTTGACATGGTTAGTTGAAGCGGTAAATATTCGATTCGCAACACATAACCGATTCTTTGGAATTCAAAATTTTACTGGGTACATTTTGGTGCAATATTTCATCTTTAGTTTGATTACATTATTTCTATGTGAGCAAAAAAGAAGTCAAATAAGTGCATTTCCATAAAATAGTTTGGATGTAATTTACATAAACTAAACTTTTCTGCATTTTTTCTTGTTAATTACGACTTTCTTGGATTTTGTTTATATTAATGCGCTCACGAAAACACTTTGCTGCTAAGCCTTGTCTGAACATGTTAGTTTGAATTAGAAAATTTTTATAAACATATTGAATACACCATTTTAAATTTTCGTTATTATATTCGTAATCAGCGAAGACATATCGTTTATAAACAAATTATTTATTTTCAATATATTTAAATTTGAAGTGTATGACCGCCATTTTGAATCCACCATGTTGAATTTAAAGTTTTTGATTATATATTCGCAAACATCGAAGCCATATCAAGTAGAAACAAATAATTTAAGTTCAATATTTACCAATTTTTAAATTAAAGGCCACCATTTTAAACCCGCCATTTTGAATCTCAAATTTTCGATTTCATATTCGTAATTAGTGACGCCATATCATTGATAAACAAATAATTGAAGTTTAATATTTACAAATTTTTAAATTTTTGGCCGACATTTTGAATCCGCCATTTTGAATTTCTATTTTCTGATTCCAAATTCGTAATTAGCGACGCCATATCCTTCATCAACAAATAAATAAAGTTCAATGTATACAAATCTAAACATTTTTGACCGCCATTTTGAATCTGAAATTTTTAATTTTAAATTTTCGATTCCATATTCGTAATAAGCGTCGCCATATCCTTTATAAACAAATATTTTAAGTATTATATATTCAAATTTTAAAATTTATGGCCGCCATTTTGAATCCGCCATTTTGAATTTTAAATTTTTGATTCCAGATTTGTGATTAGTCACTGCCTAAACCTCTTTTGTCATACTATAAAGACTTCTATCCTCTGTATTCTAGTTTTGGCCAAAATTCTTGGATGCTGGCCCACAGTGCACCGGTTTGATAGTTTTAAAGAAATTCCATGCCGAATGTTGGTTAGTTGCAACATTTCTAATGACAATATCGTTTTTGCAGATGAAATGTTAATAAATGTCAAATTCTGATTAATTTTTATTAAAAAATAAAAATTGTTTTATTCGACCTCTAAAATATTATATTTTGAGGATGTTTATTCTGGCTCGAGGTCATTATTTTCTTTACTAATTAAAACGATGATATTCTCATGGCATAATTTTCAAGAAAATTATTTTTTGTTTTAAATTTATTTATGTTGGTAATTTTTGCAAGACTTAATCGACACGTGTTTCGGAATCCGTCAAGATTCCATTGTCAAGATTATTTAGCAAAAATAGAAACGATTTACTACAAAGTAGCAAACGAGTCTAATGACAAATCGTTTGTGCACAAACTAAAGTATAAGAACATATTCGAATCTATCCACAATGTGAATGTGATTGTCAAGCTTTTTTAGTACTTGTCAAGAATCAAGCCAAAATATCATTTGTTAAGCTAAAATCAAAATTTACACAAAATTATCAGGAAAAATTTAGTTTGTTGAGTTGAGGGTGGGTTGTAGAAGCCTAAAAAAAGGAAATTTTCAGACAAGTCCATGGCGCTCAGACTTAAAATAGTCCATTGTACAGTTAAAAGATTTAGTTTACACTGAAAGAATTTTGTTCATTACGGCTATGAAAACGTACATTGATTCTATGAAAAAAATCATTAGAAGTCAGCCAATGATGCCCTTCATAGAATCTATGAAACAAATTCATAGAAACCAGATACCTATGAAAAAGTTAATTTATTTACTTTACTATTTTTATTTATTTACAATATTATTCTATTTTTAAAAATTTATTTATTTTTAACTTATCCCCACCGAGATTCGAACACAAAACCAGTTGTTCATGAAGCTTAGTTTCTAACCACTGAGCTAAAGTGAATAAACAAATTATAAAACTTAAAATCCATTTTGTTTAATATTCTGCTTTAACATATTTGGGGTTTTCACAGTGACGATTAAATTTGCCTTTTTTAGTGTGGTATTTGGCAAATTTTCCATTTTACTAAACGTAAAACACAAAAAATGTGTATTTTTCTTTTTGTATAAATGTTTAATTTTTTTTCTATGAATTTTTTCTATGAATATTACAAAATCTATGAATACAATTCAATGAAATATTTCACAATACTAATGAATATTCATTCAGCCAATGAATTGTTTCATAGATTCTATGAATTTGGTTTTATGAAATATGTTCATAGATATTATGAACAATAATTCTTTCAGTGTATTAATCTTTAAATGTAAATAAATATTTTTTTTTACCACCAGGTATTCCAATATCACTTTTATTTCATAAAAAATAAGTGAGAAGAGTAATTTATGGAACTGATTTTTTCTACATCATCAATGACTGATTGTTTTAAAACATTCAGTGAAAAGTATGTTTCTGAAACGCCACTAAAAAATTGGCAATGATAAAAAAAATCTTAAAATTTGCTCGAACAAAAGCTAATTCCAAATTTTTTTATTAATATGTAATACTAAAAAATTTGTTAAAAGTTAGTTAACTGATATCAATAAGAAAAATTTTAGTCTTATGGGGCTATTCTAAAATTTTATTATTATAATAAGTGCTATTCGTTAGCAACCCAGAATTTTATTATAGATACCAAAAATTTCAACTCTAAAAAAAAGCTTTATCAACTTTTAGTTGTTCTAAAACAATTTAATTTGAAATTTAAATTTAGACAACAAAATTGTATAAGCAAAATAGCTGTATGGGTAGGTGTTTGGTTTTGATATTTTGTTTTTTTTTGGGGCATGAGTTCAAATCCCACCCATTTCTAACAAATATTTTTTTTTGCCAATTTTTATTTTTTTTATTACAAATATAATAATGCAGTTTTTTTAATTTTCTAATTTCGCAATTTTTAAAAGATGCAAAAAATATTGATTTTTTCATCTTTTTTTTCTGAAATTATTATTATTGTATGGTTTTAAATGGCTCGTTCTCTTGCAAAAAAAAACATTATAATTGTCTTTAGAGGAAAAAAAAAAATAATATTTTTTTTTTATAACTACACTTTTTTGCATGCAAAAAAAAAAAATTGCAATAATTTTTGTAGTAATGTTTCTTATTTTTGACTAAAATAATGCGTATTTTGACAAATTGCGACCAAATACGGTATTTTGACGAAAACAAAATGTTGGGTTCTTTTTATAAATGAAAAAATATTGTTATTGATGACAAAATATTGTTATGTACTTTTCAGTCTTTAACAAGTTTTATTATTATCTGGAAAGTTAGCAATTTTTTTTGTTTGCATGAAAAATTACAATTTTATCATAATTTATAAAAGCAAACAGTATAATTGCAAAAAATTCGCAATATATTAATAAAAAAAAATATTATTTTTTTTTTTGCCTTTAAAGATAATTATAATGTTTTTTTGCAAGAGAAGGAGCCAATTAAAACCATTCAATAATAATAATTTCATAAAAAGGATGCAAAAATCGCATTTTTTGCGTCTTTTAAAATAAAAAAACTGCATAATATTTGTAATAAAAAAAAAAAAATTGGCAAAAAAAAAATATTTGTTAAACATTGGTGGGATTTGAACCCATGCCCCGCTTTAGTATTATATAATTTAAAAATTGGTTTAAAATATCAAAATTATGTATATAATGTATGTTTTTCTGGACGTAACACGTCCCGTGATAGACAAATACGGAGTTCGCACTACCGATTTTAAACATCTCATGAGTGTTTAAGCGCTAAACAATCAAAATTTGACTTGTTTCCCCATACATTTGGTTGTTTAGCTAAACAATCAAATTCGACTGTTTCCCTGTTGAACATTTCGCAAAACATTTCAAAGGCAGGGTTATTTCCTTTTAATTTTTCTTTATTCTATGCCAAAAAAAATGATTTCATAGCAATCAGCTTCTGTATCGGTCCGCCATTTTCGTAGCAAAACATTGGAAAATTGAGAAATTATAAATATTTAAAAAACTAATAAAAACTACTGAAAAATCAGAAAAAAGTGTGTGTTTTATTTATAATTATATTGGAAAAGCTGAATTAATAGTGAATTTTCCCTTCCATCGAAGTATAAATATGCAAACAGCTTCGGACAGGTCCGGAACAAAAAACAGAAAAATCTTCCTATTTACTTGGGATGAGTCAATAAAAAGGTGTTCCATATAGTGGTGTTATGTAAATGTTATCAAAAAATTAAATATCTTGTGTTCCGCCAAAGTTTAAAAGGGTTTTAGAAATATTTTTGCAATTTTTTTCCGAATTAGGTTATGTGCGTTTGTTTACAAACGTTAAACACTCAGCGTTAAACGCGCAAAATGTAGTGTGAACGATTTTGTTTACTTTTTTAAACAAGTGGATTAAACGAGTACAAATTCTGTAGTGTGAACTCCATAAAAGTCTAAATTTTATTATTTTTAATTGACATGCAGCCAAAATTCAATTTTATGCTCCATTTTTTGGCGAAATAATACCTTTTGTTAATTGTAGATGTGGTGAGGCAACAAAATGACAATAAAATAGAATTTGGGCTGCATTTTACTCAAAAATATACAAAACTAATCAGGTTGGGTCTTTATATATCGCGTTAGGTATTATCTATCTTTTTGCTGTTTTTAAAAATTAGATAACACCCAGTGACAACTTCACGGACCGTCACTGCCTGTACCACAGTGTGGTGTAGGGTATAAAAATTTATAAACACAATAATAAAAAACAAAACTTCATACAACACAATTTTAAAACTTTTTCCATTTCAAGTAAAAATGCCCATTCTAAAACTACTAAAATGCCAGAAAATGAATTGATACCATCAGTATTTAGAGTTGTGTCGTTCACGACCGCACTAGTTCAATTGAACTATTCACTTAACTGACAAGGGAAGTCTCCCTAGTGTCACCCGCCGATCTTTATGGAATTGGTTTTATTTTGTAGATCAGAAAAAATAAAGGGACACGTATTTTTTCTTAGCGGCCCAAATTCATATTTAGGGGGTAAAAAGGAGGGGGGAAGACAATGCCATTTTTCAGTTTTTTTTCGTTTATCTCCTATATTATGCAAAGAAACCTAGTCATGTTACATACCAAATGAAAGGTCTTTGGAAAACCTATCTACGTGTGCTAAGAACTTGTCCAAACATGCACAACTTTTCGTCGCATAGAGTAAAATACATAAATTTTAGGACATTTTTGTTAATAAGTCGAAAAATATTAACTTCTTTGGCCCGATGTTAGCACCACAAGATAGGTATTTTTAATACCTTTAATCTGATACCACACATGCCTATATTAATTTTGTTTAAATAGGCGTAAATCGTAAAAAACTAAAAAAGGTCAATTTCCCCCCATACAAATCGACCCCCCCTAAAAATGAGTTTGGGCCGCTAAAAAAAAATACGTGTCGAATTAATTTTCGTTCTAAACAACATATCCAAATTTCATGAAGATCGGAGGGTGACACCAGGGAGACTTCCCTTGTGAGTGGTTTATCTAGTTTGTTCATTTCCGCTCTTTTAGGTATTTTCGTTCATACAGCTCAATTGGTCATTACTTCATTTTGATCTTTCAGTTCGGTCGTTCAATTTTTGGCACGTCTTCTCAGCATTTCCGTACTGACATTTGAAAACCCATCTTTTGCATCATTTAAAACTTCATGTAATGTTTTGTCAATAAAACCGATTTGGGTAACACAATCTTCAACAAATTCAAGGACGGGAGTTAAAATGATTTCCTCAATATGTCTCTTCACCGAAAAAATTACCTAGGTGGATAGTTACGAAAATTACCAGTTGATTTGAAATAAATTTAAAATAACTGAGTTAATCATAAATAACTGGGAATTTTGTAAAATAAAACTAATTTCTTAGTTACCCTGTACAAAATTATTTAATTTTTTAATTTTTTTTTTTTTATTATAAATTTTTAATTGCAAAGAAATAAAAACTTAATTTTTGGTTTTCTGGTGAGTTCTTAATTATTTATTTCAAAGTTCCATTAAGCAAAAAATAATGCGAAAATTATTTTTCAGATTACAAGCATGCTGTTTGCAAAAGGTGCAGAAGGAACCCCAGCAAAACATGCGAAAATTGCAAAAAATATTGCGAAAACAATTTGAACGTAATTATATGTGCAGAAATTTGTTGTTTTATATTAAATAAAGGGCATTAAATGATTAATAATTGTGTTTTTTCTTAAATTTAATAAAAAAAAAATAAAAAAAAAAGTTCATATTAACGACTTTTCCAGTTATGGATGACCATAATTTATGTTTTGTTGCCAGTAACTGCATTCCCAGTTAAATTAAAAGTTTGATAGAAAGTTATGGCGTTTTCTTTTCTGACAAAAAATGTAACATTTTTGCCCTTATCGAGGGATATTATGTTCTTTTCCAAAAAAAAGGTAGCTTTGTGAAAAGGTACCGTGTTCTTTTCTAATATTGTTACATCTTTAAAATGCAAAAAAGTTGCATGTTTTGCCCTGAAAAAAATCACAGGGTGAGATATTGCCCTAAAAAACAGCTGATATTTTACGCGTTTGTTTTGTTTTTAAAAAAACAAAAAAAAAAATTGTTTGTCCTTTTATAACATTTGTTAAAAAAAAAAATTGTAAAAATGGAAGCATCTACGTTATTTTTTTGTACTACAAAGGTTTTTGAGGATTTAATGGATTCATCTTCATCATCTGATGATGAAATTTCATCTGTATTGGTGGAACGAAATAAACGACCTCGAGTCAAAAACTTTGTGGAAAACGTAATCAATTTATACTCTGAAAGCGAGGTAAGTTTTTTTTTTAAGAAGATGATTTCTGAATCTGTAGTTATTTATTTTTTAGTTTAAGAAGAACTTACGTATAAGTCGCGAAAGTGCTTTGCATCTGATGGAGCGATATTCTTTATATTACTGTAAAAGATCATACCAAGGAGGTCGAAAACAATCCACAGTTGAGAAGCAGATCCTATCATTTTTATGGTAAGCTTTTAGAAATTAAATTCCATTCGAATCTTATCAAAAATTGTTGCTGCTTACAGGTTTTGCGGAAACAAAACAACTTTCAGGGAAGTAGGTAATCTCTTTGACATGAGTGTGTCGAGCTTTCACTCATCTTTCAACAAGGTTGTGAAATTCCTTTTGGAAGACTTGGCTCCAGAAACAATAAAGTTTCCCCAAACAAACGAAGAAAAGGAAGTCGTCGCCAAAGATTTTGAAAAAGTATAAAAAACTTACAAACAAATATGTTCAAAATTTGTTATAATTATTTCTCTCCAGATATCCGGATTTCCAAATGTTTTGGGGTGTGTTGATGGCAGCTATATTTCAGCGAAAAAGCCAAAACACAAAATACGTTCCACATATACCAACAGGCATGATATGGTATCAATAACTTTACAGGGTATTTGCGATTCGAAGATGAGATTCCTGGACGTATATACGGGTGTTCCTAGCAAAATACACGACTCTAGGATATTAAAGCTTTCCTTCATAGCAAAAGACTTACCAAGTCTATGCTCTCCTAAATATCATATACTAGGAGATTCTGCATATCCCATAAGAGAACACATTATGACACCATTTCGAGATTATGGAAATCTAAGCGCATCGGAAAGAAACTACAATTTAATATTTTGTCGAACACGTGTAAAAATAGAAAACGCCTTTGGTGTTCTAAAATGTCGTTTCCGTCAGTTGATGCGTTTAGATTTCCATACGGTTGAATCAATGGCTGAATTCATAATTGCATGTTGTGTACTTCATAACATTTGTATCGAAAGGGAGGATCATTATGATGAAGAAATTACCATCGACGAATCTGGAATTTATAACCAGCCTGTGGAAGAAGAGAGAAGAGATCAATTGCTCACACAGTTAGGTCAAATGAAAAGAAACGAAATTAAAAATCTTTTATTTAATTTACAAACTTAAAAATTTTTATTTGTACTTCGTTTAATAAAAATTGAACAATAAAAACGTTTTTTTATACGTAAAGTCTTAAATCACTAAAGCTATATTTTATTAATATTAACAAAATAAAAGTTTTATTACTAATTTGTACTTCATTTCTCAAAAAAAAAAAAAAAAGTGCGTATGTGTGTCACTATATATAAATATTGGCTTCATTACATTTGTAGACACTTCAACAAAAGTATCGAAACTTTCCAAATCGGTAAAGCTATCACTCTAGGCTTAATTAATGAGATTCTAAACAAGTTTTTGTATAGAGAAAATCAGATTTAAAAAAACTTTTAGAAAAGTTGTAAGATTCTAAACAACCTATGTATATGTGTCCAGATTCTTCAAAAAATTAATACAAATGTTAGCAAATTCATAAAAATTTTATCAGATTCTGAACAACTTTTCTATACAAATAGTTCACAATATGACTAATTTTACAATAAAAACGTTGATCAGAGTTTAACACCTTTCGTTACAAAAAGTAACATCGTGTAACAAATTTAAGGCCATCAATTACAATAAAAAATTTTCTATTCAAAAAGTTGTGAAAATTTCAAGGAGTTTTTAGACAACATACGCGAGAGGCATTTAACTTTTGATTTTCCAAAGTGTCCGGCAAATTTTTATTCTACTAGAACTAAAAATTGTGTGGTGAAAATTTGAGTCAAATCGGCGATCAAAAAAATAAAATCGGTCAAACAGTTTTCGAGATATTGAAATTTCCAAAAATGTTTTTTTCCTAAGTTTTTATAATATTTTTTTAAAAAAATTATATATGTGTTGCAATACATTACATTTATTAATTTTGATACGCTGAACACGAATATCAAAAAAAATTAAAATCGGTCGAACGGTTTTCGAGATATTGCGACCAAAGTTATGAATTTTTGAAAAGTTTTTTTAGAAAAAAAAATAATTATGTCTTGCAAAACATCATGCTTATCAATTTTGATGCTCCGCACACGAATATCAAAAAATAATTAAAATCTGTCGAACGGTTTTCAAGATATTACAATCAAAGTTATGCATTTTTTTAATTTTTTAAATTAAACATGTCTTGATATCGAAAAAATTTTAAAAAATTAAGTTATGAATTTTTTAAAAAATTTGTTTTTAAAAAATTTTAAAATCCGTCGAATGATTTAAAAAAATGTAAACTCTTTTTTAGTTATGAATTTTTAATTTTTTTTAAATTTGTTTTTAAAAAATTTTTAAAAATAACTGAATTTTTATTTAGTTCGGTTTAAGTCCATATTAATTATTTCTGAGAAATAATAATTGTTGTACAATGAGAAAATCTGAAAAAAGTCAAGTGACAACACAGGCTAAGTGGAGATGTCGACAGCTTTTTAAAAATTTAAAAAAAAAACTAAAAAAATTTTTTTTTTTTTAACCATTCGACCGATTTTAAAATTTTTTTGATATTCGTGTTCATCGCATCAAAATTAAAAAAAATATGTTGTATCGCAAGACATGTGCAATAAAAAAAAATAATTAAAAATTTATAACTTTGATCGTAATATCTTGAAAACCATTCGACCGAGTTTGGAAATTTTTTGATATTCGTGTTCAGCGCATCAAAATTAATAAATATGTTGTATCGCAAAACATGTTTAATTAAAAAAAAATCATAGCTTTGATAGTAATATCTCGAAAACCGTTCGACAGTTTTAATTTTTTTTTGATATTCGTGTGCAGCGCATCAAAATTGATAAACATGATGTTTCGCAAGACATAATTATTTTTTTTTTATAAAATTTTTTAAAAATTTTCAAAAATCCGTATCTTTGATCGCAAGATCTCGAAAACCGTTCCATCGATATTAAAATTATTTTGATATTCGTGTTCAGCGCATCAAAATCAATAAATATGATATATCGCAAGTAGGGCTTCCAATCGGGATATCCCGATCCCGGAAATCCCGGGATTTTCGGGATTAGGCAAATCCCGAATCTCGGGATTTCTGATTTTCAATCCCGGGATTTTCGGGATCCCGATTTTTTTTTATTTTTTTTCAATATTTTTAGATTTTTTAAAATAATTTGTATAAAATATGAATTTGTGAAACAAAATAAAAAAAAATCGACAAAAGTTCTGTCAGGTACCATGTTTTTGTTATAGAAATAGGTGAAACGTTTGCGAAATGTAAAGAAATTCTAAAAACTAGTGGTGGTTCGACACAAGGGCTTTTATTTATTACTTTTACTCTTACAAGGAGCATAGGACCGTAAATGGCTTTTGACACATTTTAACTCCTTAAGTTGTAAACTTTTTTAATTTTATGTTTTACTAAAACATTTTTTAAAGGCGTGAGTGGGTTTTGATTCACGCTCAGTCACGCTCACGCAAACAATAATGGAATCACTCACTTATGACTTACGCTCACGAGTGAGTCATGCAAACTCGATTCTCGCACTCTAGCTAACACATTTTTTACCAAAAAAAAAATATTTTTTTTGCAAGAAATTTTTTTTGAAGTTTACAACATCAACTTTGCTAATCTTTACGAACGCGTGGATTTTTCAAAGTGACAAAAAATACTAAAAATTTTTGAAAATCCCGAAAAATCCCGAAAATTTCCAAAAAATCCCGTGAATCCCGGGATTCAAAATATCCCGAAAATCCCGGGATCCCGAAAATTTTTCTTCAATCCCGAATCCCGGTATTCAGAAAAACCAATCCCGATTGGAAGCCCTAATCGCAAGACATATTTGATTTAAAAAAAAAAATTTTAAATTCATAACTTTGATCAAACACCGTTCGGTCGATTTAATTTTTTTTTTTATATTCGTGTTAAGCGCATCAAAATTAATAAATATGATGTGTCTCAAGACATATATATATTTTTTTAATTATTTTTAAAATTTTTCAAAAATTAAAAACTTTGATCGCCGGGCGCCACGGGTTAATTTAATCCGATTGGCCTCAAAATTGTAATTCATAAGGTTTAGTCCTAAAAAAATAAAATGTTTGACAAAACGTTCAAAATCGGACGAAAAACTCAATAAAAAATGCCGGTCTAATATCTACATATGAAAAAGTTGTAACGAGTCTGAAGAGTTCTACTTTAATTGTTGCTTAAATGATAATTTTTTATATTTAGTGGTATTTCATTTCATATTTAGTGGTATTTCATAAATCATAAAGATTAAATTTGAAGATTCTATTTCAAATTTAAAGATTTCATTTGAAAATCGAAAATTTCATTTGAAATTCGAAACATAAATTAAATTTAAATGCAATTATCGAATTGCAAATAAAAACTCCAAATTTAAACGGAGCATTCAAATTTGAAATACAATCTTTAAATTCAAAATTAAATCTTCGAACTGCAAATAGACTCTTGTAAATTAAAATTTTAGAATATTCACAATCTAACAAAAGCTTTTTTTAATCCTAAAACTTTTCTACTAACAATAAGTTGTTTAGAATCTGACAACACTTCACTGTAATATAAAGAATTTACTGTTTAGCTTGAGTGAACACATTACCAATTAAAAACGTCCCATAATTTTTGTGATTTATCCGTATACTTATTGTAAGCCAATTATTTATCTTTATCTAAAAGCTTTTGCAACAAGTTTTGCATTTTCTCAACTGCTTCCATCTTTTCAGAATGTCGCCTTTCTCTTGCTTCCTCCTTTTTAGCTGCAATATCCAACAAAGTCTGCTGTACTGACGGCTTTTTCTTTACAATTTTTTCCGCAACTACTTTGTCAACTTTATCTTTTAATACTTTTTGTTGACTGCTTATTTGTATTTCTGGCTCTACGGAATCGTCAATTGTGCATATTTTGTTTAGTTCATCTTCAAAATCTATCATCTTTCTTTTAGATCCAGAGGCACTATTGTTTTCAACTGCAGACTTTTTTCTTTTCAAAATAGTCTTATATCTTTCTTCACATTGCTTGGAGGTCATGTTTGGAATCTCAGAAGAAATTTTGGCCCACATATCTTTCTTACTTCTAATTTTTTTTAATGGGCCGACTTCCGGCAGATATTAAGCATAATTGTCCAACAACAATCTAGTGTCTCCTTCAGACCATACTAAAAAAATTGATACATAGTGAACATTATAGTTTTGTTTTTTGTTTTATTTTATAATACACATGTACTTACTTTGAACTCTTTTATAAGAAGTTGGACTTTCGTCATTTTCATTAGCAAATTCCATTTGTTTTATTGAATTTAAAAAACTTATTGCAAAAAATTATAATTTTCATTTTCTAAAATTTTTATTAGGGTTTTTTCTCTTCTTCTTTTTTTCATTTGTTTACCTAAAACAGCTGTTCAAAAAATCAGTGTGGCATATTTGTGTTCTATTCTGTGCATAAAAAAAAACGAATTTTTTCGGGGTTATGGCAAAATTAAAAAAAATTGCCATTTTAAAAATGGAACATTTTTTAATCAGAAAAGAAAACACCATTAGTTATCAATAACTGAATGAAATCAACTGGGGCTCAGTTAGGTGTATTTTAACTGGGACTTAGTTGAAATTTTAGTAAGCAGTAACTGGAAAATTTTTTGGGTGTTGCTATATAAACTTAACTGTATCATAAATTTGGTGGCCATTTGATGCATTTCTTGAACTTTTTTTTATAAGAAAAATATATGTGCTTATCTACAATGGGAATGGCTTGTTGGTTGATAGAACTCAACACGGGAACACTTGGTACGTCCGGCTCAACTTTGTCAAAACTTTGCGGAACTACGTTCTTTTGTTTATTTTTGTTGTGGAACAAAATATGACGTTTAAAAGAAAATTTTGTTTGGAACTTTTGGAAAAAATTTCCAATCGTACACTCAAATACTAAGCCCGGACATAGTTTTTGGTGTTAATGTAAATGGGCCATGTATAATGTGACGCCAATCAATTTTTCCTTGCAGAAAAAACAATGTATACCGTCCATTTTCGCTCACCTTTTTTTTTTTTGTTTTGCAGCAACTCACTTTTTAAAACACTTTTTTTGTATTTTATAAAAATCTTTATTTAATTATTTTAGTTTTATTAAATTATCCACTAACGCACGCGTTTATAAATTCGCATAAACAATAAAAAAGAAGAAATAGCTATACACATTTTACTTGTTAACATGACAATAAAACAGTGGTCGGCACAAAGAGGCATATGAAAGTATTAGTGTTTTAATAAAAATATGCATGTGTTGGTGTATTTCTTCAAAAAAGCGACATCAACCTGCTTTGAAGAAAGTCAGCTTGCTACTGAATAAAATATTTGTTTTTTTTATGCTCTTTGTTGATTTTTTGTTGACATTCGTGTTGTATACATGTGAATTACCGATTGTGTTCGGCTCCAGCGTGCAATGGGTGCCGATCACTGCAATAAAACCACCACCATTCTCACTGTTGCCAAGTTGGAGGTTTTCCCTCCAAATCTAGCGCTTTTTGTTTGGCTTTAGCGGGGAAAAATATTTTTTAGCGGGATCGGGTTTTTAGCGGGAAAATCTAGCGCTTTTTTACAGCTGCAATTAAAAAAAAAAAAAAATCACAACATTGAAAATTTGTGATATTAGTTCACAGAGAATGAATGAATGTGCTTATTCTACTCTTGAAAAACTGTGAAAAAATAAGACAATAATCACAATTGGAGCGGCAAGCGGTTTTCCGTAACTGTCCTCGGCGGTTTTTTGTTTTAATACAAAACGTGTGTAAACAAATGCGGAAAAACGCTTCCCGCTCCAATTGTGGTTATTCTCTAAACTAAATTCATTTTGTTTACTTTTGGAGTTTGTTTATATTGTGAGAAGTGGTCAAAAATTTGTGGTTAGAAAAAAATATTACTTATTATTTTAATATATCATCAAAGTAAATACAGATATTTTAAATAAATACATAAAATTAACCAGAATTTTTAAACATATATATTGTTGAGAGTGGTAAGTTGTTTCGGTATATGTTAATATTCTTAAATAAATATATTTTTTCTTTTATAAGCCATGGCGCCACAATACTACCAAAAGTTTAGACCTGAATGGCTAAACCATTTACAATTAAAAGATTGGATTTCACAGGATGAAACAGATAAAACAAAGGCTTTTTGCAAATACTGTAAATGTCCATTAAATGGAAAACTCTGTGATCTTATAGATCACGGAAAAACAAAAAAACATAAAGTGGCTGCATATATTAGAAGGGCCTGTTGGAAGAAACTGGATTTTGGACCAGCAGTTTCTGACAAACCAAAAAAACAAGAAGCTGCGTTGGCATTATTTACATGCCAACACACGTCAACTAATTCAGTAGACCACCTCAGTAACCTCTGCAATTGTTTCTTTGAAAGCGTTAATTAAATTCGTCTTCACAGAAGTAAATGCACCAACATTATAAAAAACGTTTTGTCACCACATTTTCTGATGGAATTGCGAAAAGACATTTCCAATTCCAAATTCAGTATTCTAATTGATGAATCAACGGATGTAGGAGTTATTAAACTACTAGGTAAATTATATGTCTGTTCGATTACCTCACTACAATCTACTCTTACTAAATCTGGAAATTTTTAATACAAAAAGTAAATAAAACTTTCCAGTAGTAGTAAAAATAGTAAGATTTAAGTAAACAAACAGACCTTATGATTCACGCGTGCACCACGTTTTTTTAAATTATTTGTGCTTTCGCTTTGGGATATATTTCAACTTTGTAGAGTTTTGAAAAATAATATCATTATTTTAAAATTATTTTAATCTCGCAATTAAAACATATTTTGTTTGTAAATACTTTTTTAATGATATACACCGAACCAAATCTCGTAGGTAAAATCAACAAAAAATTTTCGTAGATCTTTAACAAAATTTTGTCAATTTTTTTTTTAATATTCAACAAATTTTATTCAAATCAACGAAATTTCGTCAAGTTTACATGCTCTGAAGAAGTAAAATTGACAAAATTTCGTCAAATTGACTAATATTATTAGTTTGGACGCCATTATTTTTTCAATGAGCAGCGTCATGAAAAAAATGTATTTTTTGTGAAAATTAATTTATTTTTTAATGAAATTTTATCCAATTGCCTAAAGCTATTAGTTTTTATGCCATTTTTGGCATTGTAAAATGCGTCTTCAAATGCTGCAAAATTTCATGTAAAAACATCTTTAAATTTTGAGAAACTTCATGTAAGTAATGATTATATAAAAATTAAATTTACAAACAACTAATTTTTATTAATGTTTTTAGGTATTCTACATACATATTATATTGACAAGGGTTCAAAAATAAACAATAAACAAGTCTGGAATTTGGAAATATGTACATTTCCTTCGTCATTTGCTGTAAAAAGTCATTCGTTTTCTCCTTTGTGTAAGTTTGTATTTAAATTAGTTCAATTATTAATTATTTTGTTTATTTTTTGTTTATTATAGTTAAAAATTTTTAAGTTCTTTAAATATTAAAATATTTTATTCAATAAAAAAATTAAAATAATAACAAAAATAATATTTATGGATATTTTATTTTTGTAAGGGTAGAAAAATTTAGTAAAATTTATAAAATATCGTGGAATCTACGAAAATTATTTAGTTAAATTGATGATATTTATTCAAATTGAATAAACTATTTTATTCAAATTGACGAAAATAATTCTGTTAATTTGACGAAATTTCGTCAAAGTTATCTCAAATATAAATTAACGAAAATTTTATTCAAATCAACACCCCTGTTTTGTTAGCTGTATAATGATTGTTCTTTCGTCAAATCAACATGCTTTTTCGTAAATATTACTGCCGTATTTGGTTCGGTGTATATATTCTCTGAACTATGTTTAAGCTTTTTTTTAAATACTTTTATTCAATCTGTGATTTTATTGTTGATATTCATATTTTTGTTTTAATGTTCGTTATGTTTGTAATCTATTAAAGGTTACTTTCGTTTCTAAATGCATATAATTTGTTATTTAATTAATAAAAAAATACAAGAAAAGTGTTTAAAAATAAAATTAATTACGTACAACTTCAAATTTTAGTAGATTTACAATGTGCTCACTTACAGATTAAAACCGTTTAATCTGCGAATACGGTATAAAATACGGTTTTAGCAGTGTTTCTAGCCGTTTCTTTAAAATGTTTTCTCTAAATTCCTAAAAACGCCAAATATAAACTCCACAAAAGTCAGTTTCCGGGGAAAAAAGTGATTTAGCGGTTTTTTTTTGGGAATTTAGCGGGAAAATTTTTCATTTTTCCCGCTAGATTTTTTTTTGGCGGTTTCTAGCGCTTTTTTGTTGAAATCTAGAGGTTTTTGTTGAAAAATACTTGGCAACAGTGACCATTCTTAACAAATGACAAATTGAATAGTAAACGTACAACAAACTAAAGAAGAATATTTTTTTTTTTGCAAATTTAGGTGTTGCATACTATAAAAAAATAAAACCGCAATTACAATAAATGATTTTTTTTTTAATTCTGTAAAGATATTTATTGTTTGCATGTATGTTTTCAACAAAATTGTTATTTTGATAAGTATGAAACCAGAGACACTTCGCCATTGTAATTTCCTAAAATATTGTATAACAAAAAAATATTTTTAGTAAAATAAGTTACAGCGAGTTTTAAACCTTGCACGTTGAAACATTGTTATTTGAAATTTTAAGAAATATCACACCAAAATAATAAGAAAGTTTAAATATTGAGCACAAAAGTAATTGAAACCATTTTTTTTTTATTTGATTACTAGTAGTAATTGAATATTTAGACCGGATAATTTTTTCTGTGTAGGTCTTTTATCTGAAATGAACGAAAATGAGCGCTCACTCAATTGAAATCAACTTTTTTGCCGTTAATAAGCTAATAAAGCTCATTAACATTCAAAAATAAAAAAACCGGGTTAATATTTTTCCATTTTCCTAAGCCGTTTAGAGTTAAAGTTTAACATTGTTTTTAATATTTTATGGCTCTTACTTTGTAAAATTTTAAAATATTTACCAAATTTTTCCATATTGAGTAAATTGTGGGCAAAAAGGCATTTTCCTCGAAATCCGCAGAGTTTAAATCGCTGCCCCGCCAAACTATCCGAGGGATATCCCCCAAATTTTTTTTTGTATTTTAACATATATTTTATAAGATTCTGTATTTTTTCAGCATTTTTCATAATTTTGTTTAAGAAAATTTTTAAAAAATCAAAAAAAATCAGTTTTGAGAACCACGCCAAATATAATGCATATTTATTAAAAACAAAAATACGGCTACTTTCGTGTGTTTGACCTTTGACCTCGATGCGCCTCGTGTTAACGTTGTCCAATTTGGCTGAAAATTTTAGCATAGCATTTTTAGGCCAAATGTAAAAAAAATTTGCCGTGCACTCCTTCAAATTCGAAGTTATGCAAAATAGCTGCCAGTGTATATTAATGAAATATGAAAAAAATTAAACATTTTTATTTCTTACAAAAAAATTTGTGGTCAAAAAATGACGATTATTTTACTGTATTTAAAAAATTAAAATTTTTGCTTGTGTCGTTAAAAAAGACAGTTGATAACTAAATATAAAGGCTGTAGGCAAAATCGCCCAAAGAAAAATCGCCCAAAAAATTTTATGAAAAATCGCCCAAAAAATATGAAAAATGACCCAAAAAGAAAAATACGAAACTTCGCCCAAAATTAACGAAAAAAAGCCCAAAAAAGAAATGAAAAATGGCCCAAAATAAAAAAATATTTTTTCTAACACATTTTTTTCAAAACACATACTACACAGAAAAGCTTTCTTTTGCGGAGAGGGTGGGCCTAAGGCATGGAGTTTGTAATCCCTAAGCCCGGCCGAAGGCCATCTACGCCGAAGAACTTTAAGACAAAGACAAAAACTTTTAAGATAAGACCATAGGTTACGTGGTTATTATTTATTTTTATAGATCGTTGTTTTGAGAATACAGCCCGTAAAATGTATATGCAATTGATGTAAAAGTTTTAGGTGTGAAACTTAAATTTTAACAAAATAAAAAAAAATTGGAATCAGCTCTGAAGAAAGCGCCGCAGGCGAAAAATTTTACCAATTTTTTGCTAAAATTTGTTGGTAACATTTTTCGCCTGCGGCGCTTTCATCGGAGTTGCATACTGTTTTTAAATTCAATTCTTTTGATTTTCTACTGCGCTGCGATAGATTAATATATAGCATGGTAATCTGCATATAAGAGCAGGGGTTTTGGGTTCGATTCCCACCAGAGCCTTTGTATGTTAGCAACAACGGAACGGTTTCGCTTCAGCTTATTCTTGGTTAGTTAAATATAATTTATAAAAAAAAAAACACGTATGCGATTACTGTTTCTAAAAATAATAATATACTGATTTATTGTGACATACATACAGTTTTGACATTTTAAGATTTTGACAAAAAATAAAACCAAAATAAAATTGGGCAATTTTTCATATATAATTTTTGGATAATTTTTCGTAATGAAAAATCACTCAATTTTTAATTTCGAAATTTTGCCCTAATACTATGAAAATTTGCCCAAAAATGTTGGGTAACTTTTCATATGAAATATGACCCAAATTTGTATGAACAATTTTTGGGCGAATTTTCGTTTTCTTTTTTGGGCGATTTTGCCTACAGCCGAATATAAACTATTAGACCATTTTTAAAATTTAAAAAAATCGACTTAGAAATATTCTTATGTAGGGATGATGGTTTAACCAGGGACCAGGATAATTTTATATTTTATCAGAGCCACAACCAGGTCCAGACATACGTCCAAGACGGTCATTGTCTCTTTTTAAGTTTATAGAGAAAGGCTGGGAACAGACGGCAGGCGTCCAATTCTGAACACAATCTTATTTATTGATTATTTTTTTAAAAAATTATAGGAGTTATTCCAAATAAAACACCGCAGCTTTCCGCTTAAATTAAATTATGTTTATTGTTTGGCGTAAACATGAGGAATGACAAAATATTCTTGTTGGTTCTAGTTTATAAGGAAAAATTAAATAATGACAGCTTATGATCTCTTCTTATTGAGATCTTTACTAATGAGCAAAATAAAAATTGAGTAATATCGATGCAAAAAAAAATTAACATAACAATTAGGGTTTTCACAGTGACGATTAAATTTGCCTTTTTTAGTTTGGTATTTGGCAAATGTGCCAAACGTCAAAAAAAATGCCAATTTGAATGTGGCATATTTTTCTTAAAATGCCCAACTCAAACCTTGTCTAAAAACAAAATGCCAGTGTGCAAATAAAAAAAACATAAAAATGACAACAGCTGTGATTGTTTATGCTGAAATTTCGAAAGCGGCAACAAAAACATTTATACAAAAAGAAAAATACGCATTTTTGCGTTTATTTTAAAATTGTGAATGTAAAAAGTTAATTACAGTTATTTTGTGCAAATTATTAACGAAAAGTGCGCTCACGATATGTACACTCAAAAAAATAACTTAGTCAAAATATTAGTAAAAGGTGTTGTAATTTACTTCAACCAAACTTTAGCAAAAAAAATTGTAAAAATTTAACTTTTACAGTTTTTTTGGCAATTTACTATTGGTAAGATACAAACATTTTTTGGTATTTTTACTATATTTTCTTGCTAGTTTTTTTTTTTTTATTTTACTATAATTTTAGCAAAAATATTAGTATTTTCCTTAAAGAAATGGTAATACTTTTTATTTTTTTTCTTAGTTTAAAAAAAAAAATTGTTTCAAGTGTTCTAGTATAAAAAAAATCATTGCAGATTGATGATGCTGCCAACACCATAGCAAAGTAGCCATCCATCAACTGCATGTGCGCTCAAAAATAGGCTACACAATTTTTAGTATTTTTTACCATATTTTTTGCTAATTTTACCATATTTTTTGCTAATTCTATATGAAAATTTTTTAAAATTTGCCACCTAAATTGTTAATAAAAAGTTGATAATTTTGAAAAATTATTTTTTTAAAATTTTAACACATAGTTAAATATCTAATCTTCAATATCCAATAGTTTTTTTTTTTATTTTTTTTTTAAATACATGTGAAAAAAATTAAAAATTCGAAAAAAAATTGTTAATTTTTTACAAATTTTACCTGAAAATGTAAGAAATTTCTTGTGTAGACTACTACGCAAATCTCATTTGTTCTACTTAAGCTAAAAAATTACGAAAAAAAAAATAAAAAAAGTGAAGTGTTGTTCTTTAAATTTTTTGTTTAAAGTGTTTAAGTGAAAAAAAAATCATTTTAGATTTTGATGTTGTTGGAAGTCCAGTTACTGCAACTACAGCTGCTGAGAAGAAGGCAAAAGAAGATGCTGCCACCATCAAGCCGAAGAAACCACCCAACAACTGAAGTAATATGCTGCTATTACTACATTTAAAGAATGTGGTGCTCAAAAACAGGCAAAAATTTTTTTAGTATATTCACCAAATTTTAAATCAACTACTAATCAGAGAAAAAAAATTACTAAATAAAACAGTTTTTTTTACCAAATTACAAATTTTTTTATCTATTTCAATTTTACCATTTTTCTTTGGTAATTTTACCATATTTTTTGATAATTTTACAAGGTTGATTTTTTACAAAAATAAAATGGTATTCTTGTAATTTGACCATTTTTTTCCTAATTTTTTTAATAGCAAAATGGTTTTGCTAATATTACCAAAATTTTTGCAACGTCCAAAACTACAGTTTTTTTTTGCTAATTTTAACCATTTTTTTTTGCTAGTTTTACAATATTTTTTTTTTGAGTGTAAAGAAAAAATGGTGGCAAATACTTGACGTTTAGTAAAATGGCAAATTTGCCAAATACCCAACTAAAAAAGGCAAATTTAATCGTCACTGTGAAAACCCCAAATATTTATGTTTGTACGTTTGTGTATACAAAAATTAAACAAAGTGCAATGCAATTTAAATGACCCAGGCAGAAACTGCCAACCGTTCCGCAGAAAAAGTCTCGGCAAAGCACTTTATTTTTTGTGTATAAGGTAGTATGAAAAAAAAGTGCTTTGCAAGCGCTTTGCCAATGTTTTCTATTTAAATCCGTTCAAAGTATAATTTGTAATTAAAATTTATTTATTTACATAACAATTGGAATATTTTTCATTTTCCTGCAGGATAAGTTATTGTTCCTTGATAGTTCTCGTGATATGAATGAAATGTCACTGGGTCTATCCCTTTGGAACACATCAGGTTTCGGTTCAATGCATCACTTTTTTTCGGGACTTTTGCTAAAAGGTTAATCTAGGACTATTATTTCGGGGTTTTTCAAACATAAGCATAAACTCATTATACCCTGTACCACAGAGTGATGTAGGGTATACAAATAAACCCACAATATTTTGTGTCTGGGACTTGAAAAACTTTTAATCATTTTTCCGTTACTTAAAAAATATTTCAAAGTATGTCCAAAAATTTTTTATCCTAATAAATTCTGTGGAGTTTTAAAAAAGCATTTAAATCGACTTAAGTTCTTTTGTCAAAAAAATATTAAGATAGACTTTTTCGGCTACAACAAACACTTTTAATATGATTTTTTTTGAAGATCTCCACAATTTGAAATATCTGCTTATCAGATCTCTTAAAAAATATAGAGAAAATCGGCCAGTTCTTGCCATTTCAGTCTCTTAAAAAAAGCTCCAAAAAAACTTTTCAAAAAAAATAAGTGCTTTTGTCAAACGTCCACAGAATTAGTCAATCAATTTTTTATCCTAATTTAAAAAATTTCTTTATTCAAATAAACACCAAAAACAGTTGTGTCTTCGGGACTTATACAATTTAGATACGTCCCATTTTTTTGTTCTAAAAGTGCTATAATAGTACAATATTTTTTGTTTTTAAAGCGCTTTAAAACCGCTTTAAAATAGCAAATGCATACCGTTTACAGTGGTTATCATTTTGGACGCTGGAGAGTACTAAACTGTGATGCTTTCCCAGCACACAAGCGACCATAAAAGGTACTTTGCCAGCGCTCTCCCGTTCGTATTTTTCTGCCTGGGTGAGTTACAAATAATTGGAGAAAAAAATCAATGAGACTAATATACTAATTTGAGTTAAAAGAGACATTAAAGGTACTCAAGTAGTGAGTTTAACACAAAACATACATTTCAAATAATCAATTCATTGACAGTCATAGAGTTAAAAAATAATTGATAATAAATATAATTATGTGTCCGCTACACTTAAACATTTTTTTAAAAAAGCTCTTTTCAATAATTTCAATTTCGACTCTCGTAGCACATTTAATATTTACTCAATCTGCAGGCCATTAAGCTTTAATTAAGGCTTGATAAATTACCTACACAGGTCTTTTTACAAAAATACCTGTTTGATAGTAATTTGGTCTTTTATTGTCAACTTGATAGCGAATTACATCTCCTATGTAGTCGTAGACATCTGTCGGTCACTGTAAATATTTTGAATACTTAAGCGTCCAACCTGAATCAAATTACGTCGCGTAAGGCGTAACGCCCAATAATTTTTCGTTTCTAATATTCAAATGTGAGTTACCTAAATCAAACGGACCTAAATCAAATTTGATGTGTTTGTTTTTGTTTTTTTTTTTTACGTCTTGCGCTACGCATTTGATTCTGGTTCGACCCTAAAATCACTTGTTTTTTGAACATTCCGTTTCGTTAATATAATTATCAAATAATTATACTTTATTATAACAATTCAAAATTTTTAAAAAAATTTACCATTTCTTTTAATATGATTCACAAATCCGTTTTTGCCATTTTCAGTTTTTAGAAAATTGAAAAACTATATTCAAAATTAGCTTTTATTAAAAATTCACATTCTATGTTTTCAAATATAAGCTTGTTTCTTTCCTTTCTCCAAAAGGAAAACACTAAGCTAAATATTCTCTCAGTTGCTGCATTTAAATGCGGTATAGAAAATATAAACATACACATTTGTTAAAAATTTGGAAATGATCCACTTTTTAAAAACTCCTTCTATTTTTCCTCTACAGTTTTTTCTTTTGAAACCATTTTAGCAAAAGCTTTTAAATAAACGAATTCATCAAACAGTCCATGTCAATGTTTTTTTATAGAAAAGGATTAAATAACTTTTGTAAAATTATGAAATGAAATGCTCGAATTTAGATTAAAAACAGACAGTTTTTCAAAATTATTATTTGTTTGTGTAAAACGGTCTTTGATGTAATTATTTATATATAAAACCAATTCTTGTGCACGTTTTTTCAACAAAGAAATTTCTTGTTGATCATCACTCTTGCTACATATATGTATTTTCAGCCAATAAACCATAAAATTTTTCATTTATTTGTTGTTCAAATTTTTTGTACTGCTGCACACTGGGTAATTTGAGCCACTTTTTAGGCCAAAATTAGTTACGGCCAAAGTTTTGGACCGATATGGCTGAAATTTGGAATATAAGAGTTCTTTTTGAGCCCGCACGGCTGGGTTTTTTGATTTTTTAAATGGTGGAATTTTTTAGGGTTGCCACCATATAAAAAATATTAATAAGACTAAATATCTCAAAATCGCACAGACCATTTTTTTTTTGAAACTTGCCACTGTAAAAATAGGCAAGGAGGCAAACAAAATTGCTTATAAGCCGTTTTGTTTGGTTTTTCTTGGGAAAGTCGTAAATTTTTCCGTGGGCCTTGTGCTACCTCAACGGCAAATTTATCCAAAAAGATCTTACTTTTTTCTTTAACGAAACGAAATATTGTTTTAAAACCTTTTTTTAATCAGTTTATTAATAAATTAATAAATAAATAAATTAATAAATAAATTTATTTATTATTTATTTATAAATAAATTAATAAATATTAAATTAATAATTTAATTAATTTAAGCTTTTCGAGATATTCAGTTTTTTCTCTTTTTTTTATGTGTTGGCAACCCTAAGAAAGTACCACAATAAAAAAACCAAAAATCTTAGCTGTGCGTGCTCATGGAAAACTCTTACATTTCAAATTTCAGCTATTTAAAAAAGTGATCCGTCGAGATATTCACATTTTCAAATTTTTTCATATGGTGGCAACCCTAAAATTTCCCTACAAAAAATCAAAAAAAACAGATGTGCGTGCTCGTGAAAAACATTAAAATTCCAAATTTCAGCCATATAGGTCCAAAACTTAAGCTATAATAATTGTTGACCTAATAAGTTGCTTAAATTGCCAATGTGTGCACTACAAGATGAGGCTGTCTGAAAGAAAATTGATATCTCAAAAAATGCAAAAAAGTGCAACGGAAAATATAAAAAAATGAATTCAGAATTATTTTCTTTAAATTTTTCATCAATCAAAAACACGGCACACCACGGCTAACATTATTAAAAGCTTATGCGAAGTTTATATTCATTGAAAAAGTCATTTATTTAAGGTTAAGTTATAATTACACGTTTTGTTAAAAAAAGCAATAACGTCCACCAAAATATTTTGCTATTTTTTTATTACTTAATATCCCCTCTCTTCTCCATATTATACACGATATCCTTCTTTATGTTTAATAGCTGAAAAAATCGTTTGAATTTATATCAAAATTAGGCGTTTTATATTGCACTGTGCACGTTGCTTGAAAATGCCGAATTCGACTGCCCGTCAATCAGTTTATATTTGTTTTTTGGAAAAACCAAATATGCAGTTATTTGCTTTAATATTTTCTAAATCGAACGTAATTAACAAAAACATTATTATTGTTAGTTCGAAAAATGATTTTTGGCCAAGATTTCGGTTCAAATTACCTACTGTGAGCTGGCTAACTACTTGAAACAAGTCGATGATGGCTTAAGACAGGTGGACAATTATCTTGAGAAAAAATAAGCTTTTACGGCCGGATAATTTTTTAAATTGATAACGAACGAAGTCGTTCTACTGAAGGTGTTAGAGTAAGCCAATGAGTTGGTACGTGACGAAGAATTTCAGACCACTCTACACTGACAGAAAAACGCTTCATATCGCTAATGAATGGAATTCATTAACGTTGTTTAATTACAACAATGAAATACTTCATATGCTGAATTAAATTTCATACATATAGTGCAAGATTTTCATTAATTTTGATTCATTAGATTTCGTAGATTCATTAAAAAATTTCATTAAGTTTTATTTACAAAATGTTGTTTTTTGACACCTGTCGTGTCGCGTCTGTTTAGTCTGTTAGTTTACGCGCGCAAAAACAGCTGATCACAGCGTGATTTTTTTTTGTTTTACTTATGTATTAAAAGTAAATGTTATAGTAAAATGTTGTCTGAGAAAACTAAGTGAAATCTATAGATAAAATAAAAAATATGTGAAAGTGTTTTTTTAACTTGGTGATTTTGTGATTTTTTCAGACTTTTTTATGAAATTAAAAAAAAAAAAAATATTATTTTCTATTTACTAAATTCGTGCTGTCTTATATTAGTTCGTGGTTTTAATTACGTATTACAATTTAAGGTTAAAGTAAAATTTTGTGCGAGAAAACAAAGTGAAAACCATTTTTATTATTTTTAATTTTATAAAAACATCTTTACAATTTTATAAATATATTTCATTTTAAAAATAAAAGTAGCATTTATTGAATGATTTATTCAAAAATAAAAAGTAGGATTTATTCAATGAAAGTATTTTATTAGAATTAAATACTTTTTTCATTAAAGTAATGCAAAATTTTCATAAATACAATTTATATTTTGTATGAACAATTTTTATTAATTTAATGAAACTTGTTCTTGCAATTACATTTTATGATACCTATTTCATTAATTCTACACTTAAAATAATTCTACAGTAAAAGGTTTAGTAAGTGATATTGTACCAAAATCTACTAATCAGTTACTAATTTTAGTATCTTCAAAGTACTAACATTAGTAATTTTTACTGGTTTTGACTAATATTAGTTAAAAATTTTAGTATTGGTTACCAATTTCTGCACTAGGTCCTTTTGGACTAAAATTAGTTAAATTTTTAGTATTGAATACCCACGTTTTTTTTTGGGTGTATGAAACCCTACATAGGTTCCTTTTTAACGTTATTTTTCATAACATTAATGTAGATTTTCATTATTGTCGTGTACAAATTTCTATCAGTGTAGTTCACAAAATTCAAAAATTTCCTTGAGTGCTGCAGTCTACTTCGTAAAGCTCGAAAATTCATAAAAAACTTTTCTTATTATACTTTCTAAATCAAATTTTATAGTGTTTTTAAAAGAATTGTTAAGGGCATAGCACAAACATCCAATGCCAATAATACACGATTGTTTTTTTTAAGCTCAGGTTAGGTTAGGGGTGGCGGAGCTCAAAATTTTCAACTCCTCGCATAGACCGGCTGGTCCATAGCAATACCACATGTTCCTTTAACGACGCGCATAAGGTCCATAATTGCGATTTCCTCCAGATTCTCGAGTTCAGCTTTGCCTAAAATTTGTTTGCGATGCCTGGCCAATGCGGGGCATTTGCACAGGATATGTTCAACTGTTTCATCCGTATTCGGTTCATCACATCTTCTACAATTGGAATCAGAGATGAGTCCAATTGTTCTTGCGTGGAAAGCAATTAGGCAGTGTCCCGTGAGTAAACGATATTCTCTTCTGTTGAGAGAAAGTAGGTAGCGAGTTCTTTTTAGGTCGTAACGCGGCCAGATTATTCTGGTAATTCTGCTTGTATTTAACTCTCGCCTTTTCCTGTTCGCCATGGAAATACACTGACAATCACTTCTCGATCTGTAGTACTGCATTGGGGGATCAATATGAACAAAGTCCAGTTTTGCAAGCTCATCAGCCTTCTCGTTCCCTTCTACTCCCTTATGTCCTGGAACCCATATTAGAGAGACGAGGTTATTGCTGGATAGTTTTTGAAGATTCTCGTAGCACTCAAAGACGACTTTTGATTTAATACAAAAGCCTCTTAGAGCTTTTAATGCAGCTTGGCTGTGGACGTAAAAGTTTATTATTCTCTCCGATTCTCCAAGAAACTGTAAGGCCGCCTTATTAATAGCAACTATTTCAGCCTGGAATATGCTACAGCTGAAAGGTAGATTAAAAGATTTTCGTATATCACAGAAGTCCGTAGTAAATCCCGCTCCCACTCCCGTCGATTGTTTGGAGCCGTCTGTGAAAGTATTTAAAGCGTCATTTGGAACGCAACGCCAGTTCGACCAAAATTCTCGAGTCGGAAATTCAACTTTAAATTTCCGATCGAAAAGTAGTTTGGGCACCCTGTAGTCAGTGACAACGTTATCCAAATTGTCCATGCTACTGTGTCCAAAATTTCGGCGTCTGAGCCAATTTGACTCTTTGAGTCTGAGGCATGCCTTATATGCCTCACCCTTAGCAAAGACGTCAATTGGCAGCAGATGCAATATCGTGTCGATGGATGCAGCTGATGTTGTTCTTAGGGCACCAGTGATACTCAGACCCATAAGCCGTTGAGCTTTTTGGAACTTACTACGAGTCACCTCTCTCTCCAGCGCTCTGTGCCAGACCATAACTCCGTAAAGTAAGATAGGTCTTACGATGGAAGTATAGATCCAGTGCGTGATCCTTGGCTCAAGTCCCCATGTCTTGCAGAACATTTTTTTGCATGCATAATATGCATTATTCGTCTTTCTCAATCGTTCATCGGTATTTTGGTTCTATATAATTTGCTATCCAGAATAATTCCTAAAAATTTCGCATGATTTGAAAGTGGGATTTCAACCCCGTTAACCTTAACTTTTCTAAAATTTTCGATCTTATACTTTCGTATAATTTTTATTAAGCTCAACAATTACACTTTTCTTAGAGCCAAAATCTACATTTGCGTTATCTGCGCAAAAGCTTGTTACATTTGTCAAACTGTGATTTTGGAATTCCAATTTTGATGAATTTGCTATGTCCCAGCAAAAAAAAAGTGAAGTTGTTCAAAAAAAACTACTTTTAACTAACAAACTAAGTAGCAGCATCTGCATATTTTTTAATTTTTAACAAGTACCTTAAAGAAACATATAAAAATGTTGATTAATATTCATTAAAATTCTTGTGATTAAGGTTTTGTTTATTATAAACTTTTAAACAAAACCCTAATCACAAGAATTTTAATGAATATTAATCAACATTTTTAGATGTTTCTTTAAGGAATTTGTCAAAAATTAAAAAAATATGCAGATGCTGCTACTTAGTTTGTTAGTTAAAATTAGTTTTTTTTTAACAACTTCCCTTTTTTTGCTGGGAAAAAGCATCGCAAGTTTTTTTTTTTAATTTTTTAAAAATCCAAATTTTTGGTAGAAATTTTCCAAAACTTTGATAGTAAAAAGCTAACGGAAGCAAATTTTAGAGTTACATAATTTATTGATCGAAACAAATATTTAGTAAACTAAAAAGAGCTGAGATAGTTTTGGGTTTTTATGGGGGTGCCGATTTCTAGGCATTCAGAGTTTACTCCCGAACCCGTACCAATCTCCATTTTCGACCCGTCCATAATGATTGAGATCGCATTCTTTTTCCGCCCAGTCTTTCTTAATTGGTATTTGGACTTCGAAGGTTCTGTCAAAGCTCTCGTCTCTCGTCTGTCTTATAATTAATCATCTTTGTGAATAAGACGAATTTGGTTTTGGCGGAATTAACGTAGAGAGTATCTTAATCGCTGATTCCATGAGTTCACTTATCGTTGATAAAAATATAGTAGTAGTATTTATACTTTCACAATGACTGATAAATATAATTTTTTTTTTAATCTGAATTTTTAAGTAATCTGAAGTTTTTATAAAAATAACTTTCTTTTAATAAAAAACAGAAACTAAGGTTTAACTAAAATGAAAGAACGTTTGTAAAAACAAAATTATAAGAAATTATAAAAAAATTAGCTTTCCAAGGTGTTTCTTTCATTTTATTTGAATAGAAATAAATTTATTTAAATTTTTTTTTAATACCACTATGTTGTTACAGAATGGATTTTAAAAAACACCATTAGAACTACTTTTAAAAAATCAACTTTCTTTAATTCTGATGAAGTTACTTAGCATCGCATCTAAAAATGTTATTTTATTGATAAAAAAAACAACATCAAAGAGATCAAGCTTTTATTACATTATGAAATCAAGTTTTATCGTAATGAAGAGTAGCAAAAAAAAACTACTTCCCTCCTATGACACTCCCCTGTAAAAATCATATAGGATTCAGTAGAATTTGAACAACTTCTTATTCATAATCTCGTACTATTTTCCGCTTTTTTGGATGCGACTTTTTTGCTGGGGTCTATTGAGATTTTGAATCAGAGTTGTAGAAACTCAAAAGTTTCGTGTTGACTCCTGTTTCTTTACTAAAATATCTCAGCACTATTGGAAACGTTTTAATATTACCTTTATTCGAAGCATCGGTCGATATCGAAAATGGCTGAGAATTGTATAAATCCTTCAACAGTTATTTTATTGAATATTTTGCCAAAATGTTCGTTATAACTTTAGACATTTTGGTTTTACCACATGTAAAGTTTAAAGCCACATTTGAATCTAGAAATATCTTTTTGAGTAGTTTGCTGGTGCAATCCACCGATTGGTAATTATGGCTGTGTACTGCTGTGTGATAAGAAAAAGCGGCTTCCGCTGCTGCACTAGACTGTCTCGTTTTTGTTTGCTTATCACAATTACGATTTAAGCTCTGAACAGAACAAGCCCGGCACGACTTTTTCCATACGATTTGACAGTTAAAAACCGTGACGGGCACGACAAAAAATTAAAACTTACAGTGTGTTTACAGAAGACGAATCGCTATTTTTTTTTCTTCTAAAAGTCAAACGAAACCCTGTTTGGGTTTATGTATTGCGAATGTCAGTTTTTTGGTAAAAAACGTAAGAGCTGTCAGTTTTTTTTGGTTTTTGTAAGACGAAACCAAATGTCACAAACGTCAAACAAAGACGAGCGAAAATTTTCATTCGGGTGTGCATTTAATTGTAAAAAATTGTTAAAAAAAGTGTTTAATTGTTAAATAATTGATAAAAACAATAAATAAAATGGATTCAACAACAAAAAAATGGTAAATATTAACTTCACACACATGTGTGTATGTTTGTTTAATAATTTATAATATTCTACAAATTTAGCATAAAACTGACTAATGCCAACCAATTCAGGGCATTAGTCAGATGCATGGATGAGTTTCCACACCTAGCCACGGGAAGCCCTGTGTTTGGAAGCACCAAAGCAGCCATGGAACAATCATGGGAAACAGTGGCCAAGAGAGTTAATGCTCAGGGTCCACCAAATAGAACAGGAGGGGAATGGAAAAAGGTATTGGTATTAACAGCATTTTTTTATTGTATTTCTTTAACAACGTGTAATTTCAGATCTGGGCGGATCTAAAGAGCCGGTTAAAAAAGAAAATCTCCGACAACAACAAGTTTCTTAATGAAACAGGGGGCGGACCATGTCGGGTGAACAACTTGACTGAGCTGGAAAACGACATTGACAGAATATGTCACCTTTCAGCAGCAGCAGCTCCTAGTGGAAGAGTGTTTGGTGTTTCCAAGAAGGTAGAAGCTTCCATCAGTCATCAACAAATTGTATGTGAGGTGACGCCTCCCAGAAGACACAACAGAGTGGCTGTTGTTACACCCAATTCTTCTGTAAAAAATCAACAGACTGAAACTTTACCAGAGCAAAATCGGCAGAATCTTCAAAAAAAACCTACAATAACGTCCTCAATTGTAATAACGCCAAACACATCAACACCAAAACAATATCAACAAAGAAGATTACCAAACAGTGAACCAGCCAGACTGTTAAATTCAAGTCGGAAGAGAAAAATAACCGATAGGACACCAGAAAAATAGGAACAAGTAAAATTACTGAAACAACAATTACAAGTTCAAAACGAAGGTTTAGAAGTTGCAAAGTCCCAAGCGGAGTCCCTTAAAGTGGTAGCTGAAACAATGAAATTGATGGCAAAAGCTTTGTTTGATATAGTCAAACATGTTATTGAGGATAAACACCATATTTAAGAACTCACACATTTTCCACATATTTTCTTATTTTTTATAGAAAAAAACTAAAATTTAAATCCATATTTTCTATAAAAAAAAAAAATCAAAATTTTAAAAACATATTTTCAATAGAAAAAAATTTAAAACTTATTCAATTTTCAAAGTTAAGAACGAATTTTCTATAAAAAAAAAATAGAAAAAAAATTTAATTTTAAAAACATATTTTCTATAGAAAATATTTCAAATTTAAATACATATTTTCTATAGAAAAAAAAAATATTTTAAAAACAAATTCTGCATTAAATATTTTCTATAGAAAAAATTTTAAATTTAAATACATATTTTCTATAGAAAAAATTCTATTTTAAAAACAAATTCTGTATGGAAAAAATTTCAAATTTCAAAACATATTTTCTACAGAAAAAATAATTAAAAACTTATTTTCTATAGAAAAAAATTAAATTTTAAAAACATATTCCATGGAAAAAATTTTAAATTTAAGAACGTATTTTCTATAGAAAAAATTAATTTTTTTAAAACCCATTGTATGGAAAAAATTTAAAATTTAACAACATATTTTCTATAGAAAAAAATTAAAATTTTAAAACATATTTTCTATAGAAAAAAATTTTGAATTTAAAAACCAATTTTGTAAAGAAAAAATTTCAATATTAAAAAGATATTTTATATACAAAAAATTTTAAATTTAAAAACATATTTTCTATAGAAAAAATTAAAACTTTAAAAGCCTATTTTCTTTAGAAAAAAATTTGAATTTAAGACCACATTTTGAAAAAAAAAATTTTCAAATTATAAAACATATTTTGTATAAAAAAAAATTTAATTAAAGAATATATTTTTTATAAAAAATATTTTAAATTTAAAAAGATATTTTGCGTTAATTTTTTTTTTTTTTTATTTTAAGGCCATATTTTGTATGGAAAATGTTAAAATTTAATAAAAAATTTTAATGTTAAAACATATTTTCTATAGAAAACAAATTAAATTTAAGAACATATCTTCTATAAAATAAATTTTAATATCATATTTTCTATAGAAAATATATTTTAAAATTATGCCCTTAAATTTGTTTTAAAATTTGAAATTTTTTTTTATACAAAAAATGTTTTGAAATTTGAAATTTTTGCTATACAAAATATGCTTAACATTTTTTTATTTTTTTTTTCTTTAGAAAACATTTCTTTAAATTTAAAGATTTCCCCACAAAATATGTAATTAAATTTTAAGTTTTTTCTATATGTAGAAAAAAATTAAATTTTAAAAACATAATTTCTATAGAAAATATTTCAAATTTAAATACATATTTTCTATAGACAAAATTTTATTTTAAAAACAAATTCTGTATGGAATACTTTATATAGAAAAAAATTTTAAATTTAAATACATATTTTCTGTAGAAAAAATTTTATTTTAAAAACAAATTCTGTATGGAAAAAATTTCAAATTTCAAAACATATTTTCTACAGAAAAAAAAAATTAAAAACTTATTTTCTATAGAAAAATATTAAATTTTAACAACATATTCCTTGAAAAAAATTTAAAATTTAAGAACATATTTTCTATAGAAAAAATGTAATTTTTAAAAACAAATTGTATGGAAAAAATTTAAAATTTAACAACATATTTTCTATAGAAAAAAATAAAATTTTAAAAACATATTTATTGAAAACAAAGTTTAATTTTAGAACATATTTTCTATAAAAAAAATTTGAAATTTAAAAACATATTTTCTAAAGAAAAAATTTCAATATTAAAAAGATATTTTATATACAAAAAATTTTAAATTTAAAAACATATTTTCTATAGAAAAAATTAAAACATTAAAAACCTATTTTCTTTAGAAAAAATTTAAAAAAACAGTTTCAAATTATAACACATATTTTGTATAAAAAAATTAAATTTAACATATCTATAAAATAAATTTTAAGATAATATTTTCTATAGAAAATATATTTTAAAATTATGCCCTTAAACTTAATTGTTTTTAAATTTGAAATTTTTGTATACAAAAAATGTTTTGAAATTTGAAATTTTTGCTATACAAAATATTTTTTTTTTTTTTATTTTTTTTTTATTTTAGTTAACGTTTCTTACAAAAAAAAAATTATAAGAACGCTACTCCAAATGGAGGTTCTAGCAACAACAAATAATATATATTATAATATATGTACATATAATTTTAGTCTATAATAACTTAATTTGCGCCTTAAACATTTATTTAAAAACACTTGCAATTTCCTGGAGATCGTGTTAGTTACTTTCCACGTTTCACTTCCATATAGGAGAACCGCTTTAACGCTAGTGTTAAATATCCTAATCTTATTTTTCTTTGAAATTTGAGACGATTGCCACACTCTTGCAAGAGAAGCGTGTGCGTGACGGGCCTTGTTTATTCTGCTTCTTACGTCAGCGTCAGCTCCCCCGTCTGTACTAATTATGCTGCCTAGATAACTGAATATACAAAATATGCTTAACATTTTTTCTTTTTTTTTTCTTTAGAAAATATTTCTTTAAATTTAAAATTTTCCCCAAAAAATATGTAATAAAATTTTAAGTTTTTCTATAGAAAATATGATTTTAAATTTGAAACTTTTTCTTTTCAAAATATGTTCTTAAATTTAAAATTTAACTTAAAAGAGAAAAAAAAAAATTAAATAGAAAAAATTTCAATTTTAAAAACAACTTTTTATAAAAAAAAAATTAAATTAAAAAATATTTTCTAACAAAAAATTTAAAATTTAACAACATTTTGTATGGAAAAAATTTTAAATTTAAAGACATATTTTCTAAAGAAAAAAATTTAATTTAAAAAAAAAAAATATTTTCTAACGAAAAAAGTTAAGAACATACTATACATGGAAAAAATATTAAAATTTATGAAATAAAAAAATCAATTTTAAGAACATATTATCCCTAAAAAAAAACTTTAAAATTTATTAACATATTTTTTATAGACATATTTATAAACAAATTTTCTATCGAACAAATTTAAGAATATATTTTGTATAGAAAAAATTTTGAATTCAAGAACATAAATTAAAATTTAAGAATTTATGTTCTCTAAAAAAAATTAAATTTATAACGTATTTGGTATAATTTTTTTTTAATTTTTTTGTTAGAAAATATTTTTTTAAAAATAAATATTTTTTTAGTATATTTGTTTCTGAACTTAAAATTTGTTCCATACAAAATGTATTCCTCCATGTATATATTTCGTTAGAAAATATTTTTTTTAAAAGAAGTTTTCTATAGAAAATATGTTCTTAAAATTAAAAATGTTTCTTTAGAAAACATGTTTTTAGATTTGAAACTTTTTCTATAGAATATATGTTTTTAAAATTTATTTTTTTTTTATAGGAAGTTTGTTTTTAAAATTTATTTGTTTTCGATAGAAAAAGTTTTTAAATTTGAAAGTTTTTCTATAGAAAATATGTCCTTTAATTTGAACTTTTTTTTAAAAGTTTGAAATTTTTTTATACAAAAAATGTTCTAGAATTAAAATATTTTCTTGAGAAAATTTATTTTTAAAATTTAAATTATTTCTATAGAATGTTTGTTTTTAAATTTCAATTTTTTTCTAAAAATGTTCTTTTACATAAAATTTTTTCTATCGAAAAAATATTTTTAAATTTGAAATTTTTTCTTAACTAAATATGTTCTTAAATTTAGATTTTTTTTTGTAGAAAATAGGTTTTTACAACTTATTTTTTTTATAAAATATATGTTTTAAATTTTAAATTTTTTTCTATGTATTAACTTTTTTCTTTAGAATATATGGCCCTTACCACAAGAAAACAACAAGTCTATTTTAACAAAAGTTTTATTTTAAATTTCAAATTTTCAATACATTTTTTGAAAGTCGATTTTAAAAACAAAAACAATTTGTATGGAAATAAAATTAAAAGCTTATCGTAAATACATTTTATTTTTCTATGGTAAGGCTGCATGTTTTTAAATTAAAAATTTTTTTTATACAAAATTTGTGATTAAATTTTAACTTTTTTCGTTAGAGAATATTTTTTTAAATTTACATTTTTTCTATAGAAAGTTTGTTATTTAAATTATTTTTTTTTTTTTATAGAAAATATGTTTTTAAATTTAAAATTTTTTCGTTAGCAAATATTTCTTTTAAATTTAAATTTTTTATAAAGAAAGTCTGTTTTCAAAATTTAATTTTTTTCAATAGAAAACAATTTTTAAAATTTAAATTTTTTTCTATAGAAAAAAATTTCTTAAATTTTTATTTTTTTATGTAGAAAATGTGTTCTTATATATGAAAACTTTTTTATAGAAAAAATGTTTTTGAATTTTAAATTTTTTCTAAGGTTTATAAAATTTAAAATTTTTCTTCAATTTAAAATTGTTCGTTAGAAAATATTTTTTTTTTATACATATTTAACTTTTTTCTATAAAAAGTTTGTTTTTTAAATTAATTTTTTTTATAGAAAATATGTTCTTAAATTTAAAATTTTTTCTTTAGCAAATTTTTTTTTTAATTTAATTTTTTTTTATAGAAAGTTTGTTTTCAAAATTTAATTTTTTTCAATAGAAAAAATTTTTTTTAAATTTAAATTTTTTTCTATAGAAAAAAATTTCTTAATTTTATTTTTTTATGTAGAAATTTTGTTTTTATATTTGAAAACTTTTTTATAGATAATATGTTTTTGAATTTTACATTTTTTTTAAGGTTTTTAAAATTTAAATTTTTTTTAAATATAAAATTTTTTCGTTAGAAAATTTTTTTTTTTTTTTAATTTAAATTTTTTCTATAAAGTTTGTTTTTAAAATTTAAAACTTTTTTAGCAAAAAAATTTTTAAAATTTAAATGTTTTCTATTGAAAATATATTCTTAAATTTAATTTTTTTATGTAGAAAATGTGTTCTTATATTTGAAAACTTTGTTATAGAAGATATGGTTGTGAATTTAAAATTTTTTCTAAGGTTTTTTAAAATTGAAGTTTTTTTATAGAAAATATGTTCTTAAATTTAAAATTTTTCTTTAGAAAATATTTTTTTTAATTTAAATTAGTTCTATAGAAAGTTCCTTTTTAAAATCTTTCAGTAGAAAAAGTTTTTTAAACTGGAATTTTTTCTATAGAAAATATGTTCTTATATTTAAAAATATGTTTTTGAATTTTACATTTCTTCTATAGAAAAAATGTTTTTAAATAAAAAAACTTTTTTTAACCAAATATGTTCAAAGGTTTTAAATATATTTTGTATAGAAAAAATTTTAAATTTAAGAACATATTTTGTATGGAAAAAAATTTAAATTTGAAAAGATTTTTTTTTGAATTTAAATTTTAAAAAACATATTTTTTATAGAACAAAAATGGAAATTTAACAATATATCATCAATAGATAATATATATTGAAAATAAGGTTCTTAAACTTTAAATTTTTCTTATACAAAATATTTTTTATATGTAATTTGAAATTTTAAGTTTCCTTAAAAAGTAGTATGTTTTTAAAATTGAATTTTTTCTACAGATTTTTTTTTTTAAATTAAATTTTTTTCTATAGAAAATATTTTTATAAATTTAAATTGTTTTTTATACAAAAAATTATTTTAAATTTTTATGTTTTTAAAATTAAAATTTTTTTCTATATAAAATATATTGTAAAATTCAAAAAATTTTTGTCAAAAAAAAATTTGACTTTTTTTTCGTTAGAAAAAAATTTTGAAGTTTGAAATTTTTTTATACAAAATATGTTCTTAAATTTTGTCTTTAGAAAATATGTTTTTAAAATTCAAACTTTTTTATAGAAAACATATTTTAAAATTAAATCTTTTTCCATAAGAAATTTGAAATTTTTTTTATTTAGAAAAAAAATTTAAGTTTGAAATTTTTCTATACAAAATATGTTCTTATTTTATTTTTATAAAGAAAAAAATATGCTTTTAAAATTTTAACTTTTTTCTATGGAAAATTGATTTTAAAATTTAAAATTTTTTTCCATAAAAAATTTTACATTGTTTTTTAGAAAATATGTTTTTAGATTTGAAATTTTTTCTGCAGAAAAAATGTTCTAAAAATTAATTTTTTTTTTTCACACAAAATATATTTTTTTTTTTTACAGAAAATATTTTTTGTTTTTAATTTAAATTTTTTTATAAAAAAAAAATGTTCCCAAATTTGAAATTGTTTTATACAAAAAATGTTTTAAAATTTAAAATTTTTACCAAATTTTTTTTTTTTTTTTTTACAGTAAATATTTTTTGTTTTTAATTTAAATTTTTTATAGAAAAAAAAAATGTTCCCAAATTTGAAATTTGTTTATACAAAAAATGTTTTAAAATTTGAAATTTTTTACCAAAAATGTCTCAAATATGTTTAAAAAAATTGATCTCAGATATTTTTATTTTTTTTTTCAGTATTTTATTTTAATTTTTTCGGTTTACATGAACTATTTTCTAATTACAACAAATTATTATTTAGTTTTAAATATTTACATAAATTATTTATATATTAAATAATTTATAAAAAAAATATATTATTATAATTATTATTTAGTTTTAAGTGTTTATGTACATGAATTATTAATAAATGTTTTGTTTGAACTTTGTTGTTTATTTGGCTATTTAAACCAAATTTCTGGCAATTTGGTCTCTTATGGAATTAGCGACTTCCATGTCTTCGTGGGCATCCTCTTCAGCTTCTTCATTATTATTATCTTCGTTATGGTTTGTGGGTTCGGAAATTACCCAATTATTTTTGTAAAATATACATATATTGTGCAGGGCACAACAAACATTAACCATTTGGATTACTTTTTTTGGACTATAATGCAAACCTCTCGATCCAATCATGCATCTGAAACGATTTTTCAACACACCGAAGCAGCGCTCGATAATATTTCTTAATCGGATCTGTCGTTCATTAAATTTTCTCTCAAACGCTGTTGTGGGATTCCAATAAGGCTTCATCATATACGGCTGCAATTTATAACCACCATCACCTATTAAAAATAATAATTTTAATAAGTGTTTAAAGTAATGCAAAAAAAAAAGTTTTTTAACATACCAAGAAGCCAAGTATTTCTTTTGCCTTTCAAATAGTTTGTTTTAAAATAGTGGTGAGCCGCACTTTGATCCCATACAAATGCATCGTGGTTTTTACCTGGATGTCTCGCGTCCACAAAATTTATGACCATATTATGATCACAGATCTAAAAAAAAGTGTATTATAAATGAACTTTGTGTCTTTTAAAAAATATTCAAATTGTAATCGAAAAATTATACTCACTGCCATCACATTCATACTATAAAAGCCTTTATAGTTACGATACAAATGTTTTACATTTTCTCCTGGCGACTTGATACGTACATGTGTTCCGTCCACACACCCTACGACCCCAGGCATGCCACCCCTGTTGTAAAAGCTTTCTTTAGCTTGGTTTTCTTCTTCGGCTGTTTTTTCTAGTCTTATCCATTTGGAGCACAAAAGTTCCTCAAATATATTCAAACATCCCTCTATAATTTTTGACACCTGGGACTTGCACATTGATGACGCACATTCGTTTCCTATAGATGCTTTCTACCCGCCAGTTGCAAGAAATGATAGAAATGTTGCAAGTGTTGTTGTTGCTGGTATGTAAGTATTTCTGTATCCTACTTTCATTTTTGGAGCCATTTCTTGCAGAAGCATAAGAAACACCTCCTTGTTTACCCGAAAATTAGCAATAAATCTATAAAACAATGTTTTTACATATTTAATTGTAATGAAAATGTTTGGTTTGAAAACTTACCGCTCCTCCGGCAACTCCAGAACGTTTGAAGCATCTCTCAAGTTTCGTCGGGACAAACGGGTATCCTCGTAATCACTTTCACTATCACTAATAAATCCAAAGGCAATTGACCCAAACATATTTTTATGTTATTTTTATTTTTTTTTCTGATTATTTTATAAAAATGATTTTGTTTGTTTACAAAAATCAGCTGTTTTTTCGTTTTTGCGGGTAAAAAAAGAGTTACCACTTTTTAAGGAAAAAATCTTAATTTTATATGAAAAAAGGTAAACAAAAAATTAAAAAACACATAATGGCAATATTGGTGTTTGACAGTTGTTGAATTATAACGTAACCTAACGTAAGTGAGACGAAAAAACTGAGACGTGTTATAAATACACAATTCATTACGTATTCGTTCGTGTGCTACGTTCGTGTGATATTTTACACGTCTTCTGTAAACACACTGTTATTTTATTTTATCTCCGGGTTCTCTCAATCACCCTCCCTCTCACACTCCAGGGTTGCCGCATTTTCACAACAATTTTTATTTTTTTCATTCACAATGGTGTAACAAACGTACAGTAGTGCCAACTTAATCACATAGACTATGTGATAAGCGATTTTTTCCCGTAAAATTACTCTAATTTTATTAAAAGTTGGCACAACTGAACAAACAAATGAAATTTTTTGCCGTCGCCGTCCCCCGTCATTGTTTTGGGCCTATATTCTCCAGCAACGGCAACCGTCCCCCGTGCCGTGCTTGTTCTGTTTATACCTTTAAGAAGACACGGATTTTTGTTGGCTGCTTTCTAAGTTACGCATAGGCTTTGTTGTTTTCATGTGCAGTTTAACATCGGCTAAACCACCATAATGTGCACCATTCATGTGCAGTTTAACATCGGCTAAACCACCAATAGAAAATACAAATCCACATGCCCTACACTTAGCCATAGTATTATCATTTGTCCTAGCAATCCAACTAAAATTGCCATTGAATTTGTTTTTTGGTCCTTTTTTCAGGTGATTTATAATTTACTTCTTCAACTTCTGAGCTTGAGCTACATACAAGCGATTCATCCGAAATAGTTTCCTCTTTCTAAAGGTAGTACATTGTATTATAGATCAATAAATACTAAATAAATATTACTTACCTAATATCAAAATTTAATTAAAATATCTATAACAGCATGATATTTTACAATAACTTTAAAAAATTCACATAAATCGCTCTGGTAATGTCGCTGACTGCGACGTGAGTTTTGTGAGAAGCGAATTTAACTAACCAACACCTTATGTTCCAAATGAAACCCAAAATTTTTATGTTTAAAGTGTAAGTTGTATGTTTATTTCTAAAAAAAATAAAAATTAAATGTTACAAAAAATATACTTAAATAAATATACCAACAACCTACCGCAGTGTTTTTTCCTCACAAACTAAATTTAATAATCTTTTAAAAAAGGCATAGAGCCACAATTTGATTTTTGTATAACACATAAGGAATAACTGTTTCCTTATTAAAAAAAACTAAACGAATAATTTTACTGCGGGAAGTTAGGGACAAAAAGGAATGTGCAAAAATTTAAAAACATTGGACAACAACAAAATGCACGTATAAAAAACATTAAAAAATTTAACAATATAAAGGGTCATCCACAACAGATGCCCACATAAATAAAATTGGACAAAATCAAATAAATGATTTAAATAAATTGTAAAAAGCATATGAGCGATCAGCGACATCCCCGCCCCCGTGGATCGACCACGATCCACCACTCCAAATAAAAGACTGCAAACTTGGACATTGGACGCAAATGATGCAAGTACCCGTTCCACACACTGGACCATACGCCACCATCGGCTATCTTAGGCTAAATTAAATGAGATCTCTTAATGGAACATTCATCTTGGATGCAGGCATCAACCAAATATTTCTTTAAAGTCGTCCAAGCTTGTGTAGGAAAATTACAAATGTACAACATCATTCGATCATTTGGCAAGGAACCAATAATTGGCGGCACCGGCAATGTACAAAAAAGATTATTAATATTGAAATCGCAAACAAACTTACATAAAACTCTTCTAGGGCATGTAATCCAAAACGATCTTCGAATTTCAATAGTAGTAGTTTCAAAATGTTGATGTTTCATCATTTTGTGTGCATGGGACACACATGAATTTGTAGCAGGATGAAATGAGGGCAAAATTATCAACCAGCTGGCTACGACGACACGGCCATAAACTCGAAGCAATAAAATTTCATCTGTATAAAGCGGCAGCGTATGCAACTCACAACTCTTTTGTAAATTGCATTCATTTTTATTAATTTTAATTTCAGGACCAAATTTTTCTTGTTGAGCCTGGCGGCAGAGGAACACTTCAGCAGAATTGAATTCGGCGACAGCAAAACAATTTTCTTCTCGAAGGCAACTATTAAAAACTGCAAGCCTGTTGACCAACAAGGCACATTTTGGACGAAGTTTTTCATCGTTTGGACCACATGAGCTATTAGGTACTGCTCCAGGCAATTTATATTCACCAATTTCTATAAACCATATTCCAGAATGAGGCCCATAAGACGAACCAGCAACAATAAAAATTTTCAAAATTTTTTTATAGACATCAGGTGGTTTATTTTCATCTTCGCGCCATTGAAATTGTTGAACCCACCTGTCTCCACACATTGCCACAGCACCAAACAAAATTTTAATCAAATTTACTGGCGAATATGCGGCAGCATTTAACATCAATAGAGGTAAAACTGGATCATTGACAACACCAGACGACAATTTTCGAACATACCTCTTAGAAATGTTGCCATCAGAAACGGCCGACACCAAACCATGATTTATTTTCGCTTTTTGCCTGATACCAAAAAATCTGTTGAGGGCGAAAGAGCCAATATCTGGCATTACGATTTCATCACCGCGCCGCAGGAGCCCATTTTTGATTCTTTCTTCAAATTTAAAGGCAGCGCCTTTACTATTTTTTAAAAAGCAACCTTTATTGGACTTTAGGACCAGCAAGACATCAACACCAAATTTTCCGTCTTGAACATAATTTGGCAGCAAATCGTACAGATTCTGCTCTGGCTGAACAGACAGCAAACATAATTTTGAATTTGAAGGCTTACCTTTCATTTGGCCAAAGACGACCCAGCCTAATGGGGTGCTGGCAGCATAGGGACCATTTTCTTCCAACGGCACGATTTCATCTGGAAGACCTAGATGGCAATGGTCCAACCCAATCAGTACTTTAGGCACCACATTGTTATACGATTTAATTGGCAACCCAGCATGGCCACTTAAATCCATATCTAAACTTTGAGCCGGCAACTTCAAATTCGAAACTCCATACACATTTTGTAAAACATATTTTCTTTTCTTACCAGTACTACTCACATGCATGTTCACAACTGATGCCATTTCTTGGGATGCCTTTCCAGCGTACCAATGAAGATTCAATTTACTTTGTTGTCCCTGAAGACCCAGTTGTCTTACCAAGGAACTATCCACCATCGTAACCGAGGAACCTTCATCCAGCAAAGCATGCGTTTCAATTTGGCAATTTGGCCCATACAATACAATTGGAACCACTCGAAACAACAACACGCCTTTATCAGCAACACTGGACACACAACTGAGAACTGCC
The DNA here is from genome assembly GCA_963921195.1 of Pegoplata infirma. Taxonomy (NCBI): domain Eukaryota; kingdom Metazoa; phylum Arthropoda; class Insecta; order Diptera; family Anthomyiidae; genus Pegoplata; species Pegoplata infirma. The sequence continues at coordinate 115,349,665 of OY992536.1, read as the reverse complement.
TCACCTTCATTTGTTGAACCACTTGGAGCAGCTGAATCAGAAGAGCATAAATTATTTTCATCAATATTTACCTTCACCTCATGCAACAATTTGTTATGTTTCCATAGGCAACCATCAACTTTACATTCCTTTCGACGACGGCATAGTCTACTTGGATGTCTACCATCAAGACACGAGAAACATAACCTCAATTTTTTAACTTCACTCCAACGTTCTGGCACACTTAATGAACCAAATTCATTACATTCAAAAATTTTATGGCTAGCCCGGCACACAGGGCATTCTTGTTCTTTAATTTGTCCATCAGCGGCATGGAGGACAACTTTTCGTTTTGGTTCATTATATTGTTTATTAGTATTTGAACTTTGCACTACTCTTACCAAATCAGCCACGCCGTTGAGCCAGAAACTAAAATCCAAAACAGTTAGGTACGGTTTAATTGTAGATGCATATTTGGCCCAGTCCAGTTTTTTGCTCATTGGAATCTTTCCGACCAATTCTTCCATCAAAGTGGGATTCGCCAAGTGCTGTTGTCCATTAGCAGTTTCCAAAAAAAGTGGCAAGATTTTGGACCTTTACAGCAAAGGGCACAAGTTTGTCAATCGCGTTTTCACTTATTGGCGGAATTTCCTTAATTTGTTGTAGCTGGGACCGAATTAGCATTTCAGGGCGACCATATTGCGCACCCAATTGTTTTATCACCATACTCACATTATTAGCATGGATAAGCAACGCTTTCACACTATCGCGTGCATCACCCTTCAAAGATTTTTGTAACCTCAAATTATTTTCAAAATCGCTATACTGATAATAGGTAGTAGACTGATTAAACGCCATTAAAAACATAGGCCAATCTTCAGGAGAGCCATTAAAATCAGGTAAGTCTATAAGTTTTCTGTGCATAGGCACCGAAGCACCATTTTGAAAAAATTGATTATTTGGCGGCATCATATATGGCGGTTGCCTTTGATATGCACCAGAAAAATTATTTAAAATTGTATCATTGTTACTCACACTTGAAAATGGCGTTCGATTTTGGCGCTCAGCAAAGCCATTGTTGACTGCGGCAGAATTGACGTTGGCAGAGGCGGCCATATTTTCACTGGCGTCACTTACCCCTCTTGGCGGCAAAACATATGATGACTGCGGCAGAGCATCAGCAGAAAGTGGCGTCATATTTTGGCAAAAGGCCGCATTAAATGCATTTTGTGCACTTACCAATTGGGCCTGAATCATGTTTATCTGGTTTCTATAAAACTCCACAGTATTACCAGCATTTGAATTCGTTTGGGGTAACGGCGGCATCACAAAAGAATTTTGATTCAAATTTTCACTATAAAATTGTAGGTTAGGCATCGACATATTTTGGCGGGCAGCAGTAGTGGTAGTTGTAGCAGCAATGGCGGGCGTACTGGCATACGTTGTTACGGCAGTGGTGGTAACGGCAGGCAAAAAGGGCACTCCAGCGACAGAGGGAGTAAGTTGTTCAACAAATTTTGTTCCGGCAGGCAGGGAACTAGCAGGCACTCCAGCGGCAGAGGGAGTAATTTGTTGTGGCATTAAATTTGTTCCGGCAGGCAAGGAACTAGCAGGCACTCTAGCGGCATGGGGAGTAATTTGTTGTGGCAATAAATTTGTTCCGGCAGACATGGAACTAGCAGGCACTCCAGCAGCAGAGGGAGTATTTATTTTGGATACAATTTTTGTTCCGGCGACGGTGGAACCAGCATGTACTCCAGCGGCAGAGGGAGTATTTTGCTGTATATTTTTTGTTGCGGCAGCGGTGGAACCAGCAAGCACTCCAGCAGTACAGGCACTATTAATTTGTGGCACAATTTTTGTTCCGGCAGACGAGGAACTGGCAGAAACTCCAGCGGCAGGGGGAGTATTTCGTTGTGTCACTGTTTTTGTTCCGACAGGCAAGGAACCACTTAAATTGTCACTTACTGTTGGCTGTAGACGTGGGCTTTTTCTTAGGGGCGAGTGTTCCATCATAAGCCACAAAAAACATAAAACAATTGCACCAAAATTTCACATTAAAATCGCTCCAAAATTTCAAATAAATTTATTGTCCACAAAGAACCACAAAGTTTCAATTGGAACACAAATAATCGCACCAAATTTTGAAATAAAAACGCTTCAAAATTGCGAAATAAAATTTGTCGCTTCTCACAAACTCACGTCGCAGTCAGCGACAGGTAAAATGTTTGACATTCGTTTTGTTTTGATTCAGGGTGGAAGTATATCGAAGGCTTTGGCTTTAAATTTAGCTTGTAACCAAACGTTTAATATGTATAGCAAAAAACGCCAGCAGAAGCTCTGCTTTTCTATTTATCCATGTTAGGAAACAATCTAAATTCAAAAAGTCGCCATTGTAGATATTTTTACTGGGTGTTTCAAACAACTTTTTGTTCTACACTAAAAAAAAATACTAAAAACGTTAAGAACAGAAAAAAAGTAGAAAACGAAGAAAGCAGTACATTGATTAAAAAAAGTACGTGTACCAGGGATGGAATTGTTGATACAAATATACTTTTTTTGATACTATTTAATGTTGAAAAATACGTTGATACGCCCGCGACTCATTTGATACATTTTCAAAATTAAACGAATTTTAATTATTTTTTTTATTGAAATTAAATTTTCCCCCATTTGCTACTAATTGAAATATGGTTATTCGTGGAGAATCCTTTTAAATTTAAAAGAGTTTTATTTATGTTGATGTATGGTCTAATGAATATCAGCTGACTTTTCACACCTCGGCCGAACCAACTTTAACATCAAGTTGCGAACACTGTTAATGTCTTTCTTGATTATGAATTTGGGGTGCCTCGCTAGTATATTTTAAAGAAAATCAAAATTTTTCCTAATTTTTGTCCTAAATAATTTGTTCATACATATATCTGACCGTTTTCGAGATAAGCTTAAAATGCAATTTTTTTAGGTTTGACCGCTATTTTTTACAAAAACGGTTTGGCGAAGATTTTTTTTGTTGAAATAAGTTGCTCATATTCAAGACATTAACAGTGTTCGCAACTTGAGGTTAAAGTTGGTTTGGCCGAGGCGTTGTTTGTTTATTAAATTTGGTTTTTCCTGAAACAAATGTCAAATCTAATTTTATATTTTTAAAATACATTCAAGAATTTTTAGTAAATGTTTCGTTTATAATCACTATTTTTTTTGTTTTTTATAAAAAAAGTACTTTCAGGGTCAAAAAAGTACAATTTAAAATCATTTTTGATACCAAAACAGAATTGTCATATTTCATCCCTGACGTGTACCGCTGAAAAAAGTACGTCTGGCAAGCCTATAGGGTAGCCAGATATAGAATTGACAAAAAAGTTCATCGAGGGAAAAAAAGAAGTACAATTAAGAAAAAAAAGTACATTGTGTTTTTCACACATCTGCAGAATCAACTTTAACCTCAAGTTGCGAACACTGTTAATGCCTTTCTTGATTATAAATCTGGGGTGCCCCACTACTATATTTCGATGTAAATCAAAATCTTCGCTAAAAATTGAACTATTGCAAAAATAATTTTGGACAACAAAACTGATCAAATTAAAAGATATTAAGTAAATAAAGAAGTTTTATTCGTTATTGTTTTCCCGAAAACGAGAAGTTTTTAGCTCTAAATTTAAAAGTGCAATTATTGGCAACAAAAACAAAGTGTGAATTTGCAGTTTTATTGCATTTTTCCGGAGGAATAATTTTTGTTTTCAGTATTTTTTTTTCATATCTCATCGTTTTCGAGATGAGCTTAAAATGTAAATTTTTTGGCTTTTGACAGTGATATTCTTAAAAACGGCTCTGGCGAAGATTTTGATTTTCGTTAATTCATTAAATACCAATTTATTCAGCAAAGAATATTAAAAAGTGATTGTAAATAATATTTACAACAAAGTACTTCTCTAATTTAGACAATTTATTTTTCTTCAATAGTTTTTTTTAATAACAACGTTAAGCACAGAAAAAAAGTACAAAAAGAAGTACAAAAGACTAAAAAAAAGTACTTTAGGGTAATTTTTTAGGTATTATGCAGAAAAAAGTAGATTGAGTAAAAAAAAGTACGCGTACTGCTGCAAAAAACGTCTGGCAAGCCTATTGACCTGCACTTGGACCAAGGGAATTAATGTGCTGTTTATGCTTGTCAAGGAATATGTAAACATTTATGTCAAGAGGACAAATGTCTCTCAACTTCTCCTAAGGTATACTTTTATAAAAACTTACAAAACTTCACAATATATTTTTTTCTTAAATTATAATAAAAGAAAATATTTTTTATTACAGTTTCCAACAGCAGTACATGAATGGGAAGGCAAGCATATCGGGTTTCAGTCTCTTAAATAAGATGGTGCATATTTTCATAATTACAAAGGGGACTAACAGTAATGTGCTGTTAGCTCTAGTTGATGCAGATTGCCGCAGTTTTTATATTTTGGATGCAACGGACGAACTAATGATGCAAGCTTTTTATTAGAAAGTAGCCTAAAAAAATGATGATGCCGCAAGATACTTTCCAAAAGATAAAGTAATTGGAATAAAAGTGAATATTTATTAAATATGAATATTTATTTTATTAAATTGTCCGTTGCATTGCTAAATTAAAAAATAGCAGGTATAAATCCTTTGTTTTTAAAGACACCCAATTACATGTAAACCAAATATGGATATCTTCATAATGGATATCAAAATACGCATACAAAACAATATGCACATATAAATTGCGTCGGGGACAAATTGCGGAATATGTCGTCTGTACACTCAAAATAATGTATTAGTAGATTTACTATTTTTTTTTGCTAATGCTAGTAAGCTAACCTTTAGCAAATTTTTAGTTGAGATTAGTATGTTAGCAAAAATATCTTGTAAACTTCATTTAGCGCATTAGCAATTTTAAACAAAATTTAAACTAATTTTTTTTGCTAAATTTAAAATTGAGTTGACCAAAGTTTTACAAGCTTTTTTGCTAATATTAGCAAAAATAAATTGTATTTTTTTTTTTTAAGAAAACTTAAAATGGCGCTATCCCGGAAACTAAGCCAGATAGAGCAAAATGGAGGTCATTTTTGGTTCTCGGGCTTTCTATAGTATCGTCGGTCCTCTTCAGATGTGTGGACCCTAATGGGTCCTAAATTTGGATCCAAAAAAGTTAGCATTCCTGAAAATTTTATAATGCTCATATCTTGGTAAATATTGCCGACACGATAAAGAGTCCAAGAGCATTTTTGTAGCTCTCAACACGTAGAACAAAAGCTCTCTGAGTAATAGTTTTCAAGTTATCGAGTTTTTGTAATTCTCAAAACCCCAGTGGTCCCCTGAAATCTCGTATCTCAAAAACTAAGCAAAGTAGAGCGAAACGTACAAAAATTTTGGATCAAAAACTCGGACGATTTTTAAGGAACCCAAATAGGTCTAGGCCCATTGGGGTCTGGACCTATCGGGTCAGAACCCAATGGGGTCCTCAAATGTGTATGAACTAAGTCGAAATAAAAAAAAAATCAGGTAACTAATTTTTGGCAAAACATTTTTGCTAACTTTACCAAAAAAATTGTGGGTTCAAAATCAGCAAATTTTCTTGTAGGTTTACATGCTTTTTTTTGCGAACATTACAGTTTTTTTTTAGTGTAATAAACCAAGTTTTTAGTTAAAATACAGATTTTAGAAAAATACTTTGTTTTTTCTCGTAACCAAAATACTAAATAACATCTGTAATTTAATTTATTGCTCGAATTGAAATACGCGGTGACCCACCTGTAATTTAACTTTTTACTTTGAAATCTCTATTTTACAGATTAAAAGACAGAGTTTTTATTTAAATACAGTTTTTAGAAAAATACTTTGTTTTTTTCTTGTAACCAAAATACTAAGTTTCATCTGTAATTGAACTTATTGCTCGACATCTAAGTAATACAGTTTTCAAATAAAAATCTCTTCAAAAAACTTCCAAATATTTCAACTTCTCTTTAAAATGCTTCTTAAATTACAATAAAAGCTGTTAAATTTTACAAGGATATCGTGTAAAATTGGATATACTCGTAAAAAACTCGTACACTCAAAATAATAACTCTGTTAAATACTCTGTAAAATGACTGTAATCTAAATTCGACAAAGTTATCTGCCGAAATACAGATTTTAAGAAAATACTTTGTACACTGCCGCTCACTTGAATAGGTTCACAAAAATAATAAAGTAATTGGGTATGTTACTTGTAAAATTTTAAAGTATTGCAATATAAAGTACTGCTCAAAATTATAGCGCACTTTAAATTATTTTTTACAACTTATTGTTTCTATTCAAAATATCAAAAAAATGTCAAGTTTTTTTGTGTCAATTAAACATTTTTATTCAAATTTATTTAATTAAAGTCACAATTCAGTTTTAAATAACACAATAAAAATATCAGAGGTGGTTTAATAAAAAAAAGTCTTAAATAGACTGTTCATAATTATAGCGCACTAAAAAAAATTAAGTCATTAAATGAAAAGTTGATCAAAATTTAAACACAGCCTGAAGAAAAACATGTTCCTTTATCTTTTAAAAATACATTTAATCCTATTTGAAATCGATTTGACCGATTTGGAACAGTCATTTATGGTTGATTTAGACTAGATATCCTTCGTAGCACTGATCAATTCACTTTTATAGTTATTTGGTAGATTTAAGGGGCACGATCGGTAGTAGACATAAGCGTAGCTAGACCATTATTCCGGGGTGGGCAAATGCCCCCCCCCCCCCTTCCCAAAAAAACTTTGGCCTCCTAAACACGAATCTGTCATCAGAAAAGTTGTATCAAATCGCCTTCTCAAGATATAGGCATTTTAATTTTTTTGTGGACCAAGCCCTCAAAAACCGAAATTGTTTTAATATTGAAAAAGTGTATGTTAAAGTTAATTTAAATATTTTTTTTTTATTTGAACTTGGTCCACAAAAATTAAAAATGGCTATATCTCAAGAAGGCGATTTGATACAATTTTTCTGATGACAGATTAGTGTTTAGGAGGCAAATATTTTTGGGAAATGTGTTTTAATCTTTAAAATTTATGAAAAAAATATGCAAATTTGGTTCAAAACTTTGATTTCTTTTGCAAAAATTTTTGGATATACTTAATGGATTTTGGATTTTAACCCCAAGTTCTTTTTATTGGAGTGTTTACTTTACATATCTGCTTTGAAGAGGATATTTATTGCAAAATTCGGATACTTATAAGGATGTAACCATAGAAAGGACATCTTGACCTTCCTTATAATGTCCTGATGATATCCTTGATCGAACCGAATCCGGATTTCTTGCAAAAGTTAGGTAATTTTATTGGGAATTTGAATAAAAAAATTATGAATATCTTATAAGTACATAAAATTTTCAAATATAAAAAAATTTGTCGGTTTTGAGGGCTTGTTCCATAAAAAATGAAAATGCTTATATCTTGAGAAGGCGTGTTAAGGAGGCAAAAATAATTTAGAAAATGTACCCTAGAACTCTGTGCAAAAAAAAATTGATTTTTGTAGTGTAGTGTAATTAGTATATTAAAATCAATTTATAATAGTGGTATTCATCTAAACGTATAAACACCTTGTATACCGTTTTTGTCTGGTATATTTATACAATTTATGTCAAACTCCATTTATAAAAAATAAGTTTGGTAAGTTTATACGATATACAAGGTGTATACAAGTTTAAATGAATACGGCCAATGGAAAGAGTTAATAAACATTACATTTCTCTTTTTTTATTTTTAATATTTAAAACTTCTAAATTTGAAAATCGTTCCTGAAGCATTGCACTTCGTAACCATGTTTTTATTCAACGCATAGCTTAGAAACCTCTTTCACAACTAGCAGAACTAACAAGGGAAGTATCTCAACCCATATGAACCGATTTGCATGAAACGTAGAATATATAAAAGGGACAATTCTAACGTTGGGGTGTCTCGGCTTATCGGCCATATCGGGGATTTAAGGGTTCAAAACATGGGTAAAAAAATGGCGAAAAAACGTTTTTTTTTGGATTTTTCTATGAAACTATATGATGTTTACATATGAGAAGAAAGGTGCCTATCCAACCTTGTAAAAGTTCGGCTTTCTTAAATACTTTTTTCACGAAAATGTGTAAATTTTGGGAGTATTTATATGAAGACATAGACCTACGATGTCCATATGAATACGAAATAATCTTTATTAATTTTAAGTCGACACGTATTTTTGCCCTAGAGGATATTCCTATTAGTTCGTGAGTTATCGAAATTTTCCCGAAGGTCCACTTTGTTTCATAAGGGGACAACGAAATTTTAAAACTCTGATATGGCCGATAAGCCGAGACACTCCAACCTTAAAATCGTCTCATTTATATATATTTTAAGTTTCAGGCAAATCGGTTCATAAGGGTTGAGATACTTCCCTTGTAAGACAATTTTGGATTTAAGCATATCAAAGTTTAAATAATTAAAAAAAAAAGAAAATTGTCTGGGGTGGGCTAAATCCAAAAATGTCTGGGGTGGGCTAAATCGAGTCTAGGGTGGGCTTTGCCCACCCCAGCCCCCCCGTTTCTACGCCTATGGTAGTAGACCAAAGGTTTTCAATTGGGTTAATGTCTGGTGACTGTTTAAATGTCTTTTGGCCAATATAATTGGGGAAAATTGTTGTTTCTGAACCAGTCCATTAAGAATTTCGCGTTATGACAGGGGGCATTATCACTTTAAATGCAGCCTGGGTCGATTTAGAGCCAAATATTTGATCAAAATATGAAAAAAATACTTCAGAAATTGAATCGATATATCTTCTAGCAGTTGAAAGTCCTTCTTAAAAGAGTAATTAGCCGGTACCATGGGCTGTAAAACATTTGCATACGCTAACAGAACCACCACCACGTTGTGCGCTGGGCCGGCTCACCGACATATGTGTTGGACTAGACCTAAAAACAATGTGGTTAAATTTTCATGCAGATCGGTGGTCATCTTCCGCTGCCGAAATGACGTTGAAAATCCGCGATTTCTTAAAAAATAGTATTTATTTAAAAAAATTGCCAAAATTACAAAAATCACTTAATCTTCTTTTTTATTTCAGTCAATCTTTTCAATTCGATCATATTTTCTTAGAAAAAAAATTCAGCTTAAAAGGACACCCATCTAAAACGGTTGCCGAAAATGACCCATACATTTTGCCCTAAACTCACAACCACCAAATTTAAAAAAAAAAAAAAATTTTGATTTTAAGTTGCCAATCTAAAGTTTTTATTGCATTTATTTCAATTATATATAAGTTCGTTTGACAAAAATTTTTTTTTAAAAAATATGAGATTCTTAAACAGCGCGTGTAACGGTCTGTTTCCAGGACATTTTGGGAAAATTCCTCTTTTTTTTAAACTCAACATTTTTAGTTCAAAACTTTTCATTTTGTACGAGATTAATTATAAATTATCAAACTTAATATAGAAATGTTGGATTTTAAGAAATTCTTTAACCCTACAGAGCTTTGGGCCCTAAATGACCCATGATGAACAAATACATTTAGCAATAAACCGCTTTTGGCGGGCGGCTAACCATTGGGAACATATTTTTTCAATTAAAAATGGGAGCGTGAGTAAAGATGGAAGCGTGAGTAGAGATGGGAGCGTGAGTGAATTCGACCAACTCACGCTCACGAAGAAAAAAAAATCTCACGCAAGAAATTTTTGAATTTTGCATACATTTTACGCAGGGTTACATGATTGTCATATTTTAATCTCTCTCAAGCTGAATTTTGACGTGTTTCATTTTTCTGTCACCATAAAAAATCATGCAAACTCACGAAATTTTACTCACGTTTAACAGTTCAATTTTAAAAATTATATTTTTAATGCAAATAAAACAAAAAAAGTTCAAATAGCATTTAAATAGTATGCCCGCTTAAATGCACCCACCCTTAAAGCATTTTCCGTACCCACCATTAACCATTTATTTATATCTGGCACAAAAAGTAATTCACATTAAAACAAGAATATTGCTGAATAATTTCAATAGAATATTAACTTGCTGTATTCTGGCATTTAAGGGGATAATGCTTTCGGGGTGGGTGCATTTAAACGGGAAATAATATATAAACTTGTTTAAATAAAATATATGGATCACTTTCTTATTTTGCATTAAAAATATAACTTGTACAAATGCACACGTGACACAAATTTCGCGTGATGCACTCGTAAACGTGAGTTAAATTTCGTGAGTTTGCATGATTTTTTATGGTGACAGAAAAATAAAACACGTCAAAATATAGTTATGTTGAGTTTTCGTGAGCGTGATTACAGTGTGAACGAGTTTAATATGTTTCACTCACGTGATCCTGCGTAAAATGTATGCAAGCTTAAAAAATTTCCTGCGTGAAAATTTTTTTTCTTCGTGAGCGTGAGTTGGTCAAATTCACTCACGCTCTCATCTCTACTCACGCTCCCATCTTTACTCACGCTCCCATTTTTAATTTAAAAAAAATATGTTCCCAATGGTTAGTAGCCCACCAAAAGCGGTTTATTGCTAGATGCATTGGTTCATCATGGGTCATTTAGGGCCCAAAGCTGTTTAGGGTTAAAGAATTTCTTAAAATCCAACATATTTATATTAAGTTTTATAATTTATAATAAATCTAATGTAAAATGAAAAGTTTTTAACTAAAAATGTTGAATTTTAAAAAAAAGTGCAGTTTTCCCAAAATGTCCTGGAAACATACCGTCACACGCGCTGTTTAAGAATCTCGTATTTTTTCAAAAAAAAATTTTGTCAATCGATCTTATATATAATTGAAATAAATGTAATAAAAGCTTTAGATTGTGCAACTTAAAATCAAAAAAAAAAAATTTTTAAATTTGGTGGTTTTGAGTTTAGGGTAGAGTTTTTTATTTCCCGCACTTTTTCATTTCCCGGGAAAGCGGGAAATTTTTTTAATTATCCCGGGATCCCGCAGCGAAATTTCCAATCCATATAAAATGGATTTTTATTAAGAAAAATTTTTATTAAAAAGCTTAAAAAACTCTCTAAAAAAGTAAGTTTGAGAAATAAGTACACAAACATGGCCATTTAAATTACGTATTAACTTAAGAACTTTGATTTTTTTTAATTTCTTACAGTATTTTTTTTATCACGAAAAAGGATTTTTCTTAAAACAATGTAAAATAATAGCACAAAAAACTAGAGATATGAGATCGAAAACAAAAACGTAATAACAAAGAAAATTTTTAGTCATTGGTCGTACTCCAAACACGAACCGATTGGATCCATATTTGGTTAGATCTTTTATTATTGTGAAATAAGTCCAAAAAGGGTCTGGTAATGATCAGATTTAACAAGATCACCAAAGAACCTACACGTAAACACCTACAAAGATAATTGTAATGGAATTTGAGGGATTTATGTGAATGTGGAAAGGGCGGTTTGTATGGGGATTTGTAGTAAAAATGGTCCGATTCCTCCATAATTTGGAATTATGAATACAAAGTACATTTACCAGCAAAATTTGAAAGCATGCCTTTTATAATATGGATAATAGGCTCATTTAATAGTCTGTTCTCACTCGCGTTTTAAAAAATGTTTTAATTTTTATGGGGGTTTGGGCTTAATATCGACTGATTTTTTTTAGTTATCTTGTTTTCAAGAAAATGTTTTAAGATTTTCTTTTCAAATATTAAAAAAAAATATATTAAAATTGTGTTGAAAAACAGCATAACTGAAAACGAACAGTTTGAAAAAAAAAAATTATTGTTAGAAAATTTTCTTGAAAGAGTTACAATTGCTTTCGTATAAGTTGAAAAAAAAACTTTATGCTTAAAATCATTTTAAGTCTTTTTTACATCAATAAAATACGTTTTAGATGCTTAGATTATTTATCTGAACTCAGCAGATTTGAATGCTAAAATCAGTAGATTTTTCTGCTTAAATCATCCAATTTTTCAGCTAAATTCAGCAGATTTTACCGCTTTTTCCAGTATTTTTGATTTCCCGGGATCCCGCATAAAAAATCCCGGGAAAGCGGGAAATCCAAATGCCGGGATTTCCCGGGAAATCCCGTGACGTGAAAAAACCCTAGTTTAGGGCAAAATGTATGGGTCATTTTCGGCAACCATTTTAGAAGGGCTAACAATGTCCTATTAAGCTGAAATTTTTTTCTAAGAAAATATGATCGAATTGAAAAGATTGACTGAAATAAAAAAGAAGATTAAGTGATTTTTGTAATTTTGGCAATTTTTTTAAATAAATACTATTTTTTAAGAAATCGCGGATTTTCAACGTCATTTCGGCAGCGGAAGATGACCACCGATTTGCATGAAAATTTAACCACATTGTTCTTAGGTCTATTCCAACACATCTGTCGGTGAGCCGGAACGAAATTCGCCCAAAAGCCAAATTCGATCCACCCTAGTGTATATCCCCCTTTTTTTAACGAACGGTCCCACCTCACACTTACCCGCCCCAACCGACCGAGAGGGCTCGTTCCCATGACGGGGGAACACGTACACACCATGGTCCGAACCATAGCGGATTAGGCTGGATAAGTAAGGATAGTAATAAACCAACTACAAACTCTTAGTCATCAGTCGGTTTATTATATGGACACTAAATACATTTATATACTATTACTACAACTACAAAATTTCTACAGATAATTTAGTATTAATAATCCTAAATTAGACAATAATTACAATTGGAGCGGCAAGCGGTTTTCCGCAATTGTCCTCATAAAAATAGAATTGAATCTAGTTTGGCGGAAAAACGCGGCGGAATTTAGTTTTCATATAAAACGTGTGTGAATAGTTGCGGAAAAACGCTTCCCGCTCCAATTGTGATTATTCTCTTAACTATAAACGTTCAAAGAAATTAAAATAATTATCGTCACGCAATCTATTCAAATATGTCAAAATAGTTGATTTCACAAGAGCATAATTCTCCGAAAAGTCAACAAACCTGTATAACGAGTTAAAATCAGTACACATCCTACGAATAGGATCTGCACACGCATAATTCGTGCGACAAATATCAATATAAAGAAAGCTGTAATATCTAGTAGGCCGAAAAGGGACGTTAAAAAACAACTTCCCAACAAGAAATTCAGAATCAACTTCGCCCTTAATAATCTTCAAAATAAACACAGTATTTAACATAATACGTCTACTCTTCAGAGTAGGAAGTTTTATCAACGCCAATCTTGCATTATATGATGGAAGATTGCTATAGTCCGGACCCCAGTTGAGGTTCCTAAGACAAAAAAGTAAAAATTGTTTCTGTACGGATTCAATCATATAACTGCATAATATGGATCCCAAACAATACAACCAAATTCCAAAATTGGTCTTACCAATGAAGTAAATAATTGCCTCGTTATATAGGGGTCAGAAAATTCCTTCGCCCAGCGTTTCATGAATCCAAGAACACCATAGGCCTTATTTACCATAGTCTCCACATGCGCATTAAAAGTCAACTTTCTATCTAAAAGAATACCAAGATCCAAAATAGAATCAACCGATTCCAAAATTGAACCATTTAATAAGTACTGAGAAGTCAAAAACTTCGACCTAGCAAATGTCATGTGCTTACACTTTTTCAAGTTCAGCTCCATGAGATTACAATCGCACCAATTGTAAAATCTATTCAAGTCATGCTGCAGCAATACCTGTCCAACAGGAGAACTGTAAGACAGAAAAAGCTTAACATCATCAGCAAACATCAAAATATTAGAATGAATAATAGAAGATGGGAGATCATTTATAAACAACAAGAATAGGATAGGACCGAGATGACTGCCCTGTGGGACACCAGAAGCAACACTTATAAATCTAGAATGTGTCTGCCTTAAAAGGACGCATTGCTCACGATTTCTCAAATATGAAGATAACCATTGCAAAACGATACCATTAAATCCAATTACACTCAACTTATATAGCAAAAGATTATGGTTGACCTTATCAAATGCTTTACTGAAGTCAGTATAAATAACATCAGTCTGTAGACCCTTTATTCGATATAACTTCAAAAATACGATTTGGAAGGGAGTTATAAAGATTCACTATTAAAGGCAAGGAAATTTCGACCCATGATTTTTGTATTCCTTCAATTAAGGCTTCTTTATTTTCATATTGTCTGCCCGACTCATAAACTTTGCGAGAAAGCAATCCACAAACATTTTCTATAATATTCAGGTCAGGAGAGTTTGGTGGCCACTCCAAAATATCGGCGTTTTGGCACCGAATCCATTCATTGTTCCATCCATTGTTTGAAAATCTAAAGAATGGGTCCAAAGACTGTAGAAAAATGGGGAAACGCTTTTTCGAGAACGGATTTGTAGTTAATCGCGTTCATTCTAGATAAAATAAATTAAAGCTCACATGTCCCATAGTATGAAATTGCCCCCCACATCATCACACTTCCATCACAGCTATGCAGACGACTTAGATAACGTTCTGCTTTTCGTAAATCATGGAAATAATAACACTTCTTCTTTATTTGCAAATCCACTTCTGGATGTAAGCGATTACATACATGTCATTCGTAAAATATCTTAAGTTTTTCTTTCTACTAATAACACATTTCATAATTTTTTTTTTTTTACTCTAAATTTATACATATAGGTTATGTATAGTAATATAAAATATTTACTCAATATTATTAATAATATTTAAAAAATCGTCTCTACTTCTTGCGGCGTTCACTAGATCATTTATTGTTCGTAAACCGGTCCAATTTCTTATATTCCTGAGCCACGATAGTTGTTTTCGGCCAATGCCACGTCTTCCTTCAGTTTTTCCTTGGACAATAAGTTGCAACAATTCATATTTTTCTCCTCTTAATATGTGTCCCAGATACGCTGTTGTTCGGCGCTTAATATTTTTTAAAAGTTCACGGTCTTTATTTAAAGTTCTAAGAACTGCAACATTTGGCACTCGATCAGTCCATTTTATTTTTAAAATTCTACGGTAACACCACATTTCAAAAGCTTCAAGCCTATTCATGCTTAACTCCTCAAGTGTCCATGTTTCTGTACCGTATAACAAGACAGACCATACATAGCATTTCATAAATCAAAGCCAAAGATTGATATTAATGTCGCGATTGCTTAAGATTTGTCTGTATTTGCAGAATGCACTTCTTGCCATTTCTATGCGACATTTAACTTCCTTATCACAATCCCAGCTGTCATGAAGCCAACATCCCAGATATTTAAAACTGTGAACTCTTTCTATTTGTAGTTGATCGATATTCATTGACGAGTTTTCGTATGAGGATAAGTTGCTTCTACTTATAATCATAAATTTAGTTTTGGGTATATTTATGTCTAGATCATAACGTTTGCTATACTGACAGACTTGATCTATAGATACGTATACGTACGTATACGAACATTAAATGTTTGCAATTTTAAAGATTTCTTTAGTTTTACCTCCGGGGATTCTTAGCACCCTCGAATTGCCGGAGACTGAGGGCCGTTCATTTGTTACTTCAATCATGTATGTAATTAACTAGGGAATGGTTTAAAACTTTGGTGGTTTCCCGTTGCCTTCCGAAGTTTAGCGGGATTGGTTATTTAATGGTCCCAATTGTTCGCCATGTCGATTAGAGCCTCGTTGGCACTCAGAATTTAGTAAGAACACAGTGCCACCCGTGCCTCTCTGAGACCTTCTTCTCTAATCCGCTGACTGTCCGCGACTGCTTAAAAGCAGCTACACCGTATATCTACGGTACGTATCATTATCCGCAACCTATGACGCGTCCGGTAGCAATTAGCTTGCTTCCCACAAGCAGATAATAATAACAACACTGCGGAACACTAAAAAATAAACAAGTGTTACGACCACCATTTCTATATATTTCGGACATGCTGATTCGAATGGCGTACTCCGTTTTTCGATGTATGGTACAGTTTTCTTGCAAAATGTCCTTAAAGATTTGCTGATTTCGAGCCAGTTTTTTAACAAAAAAATTTGCTAAGTAAATGGTTTATAAATTTTATGACATGGAAAACAAAGATATGACTTGAAGCAACATTTCTTATGCAAATTTGGTTTAAAGCTTTTGAATTTATGCCCTTAAATTCGCGAATTTGTTCATTTTTTAAGGTTTTCGCGGAATTAACAGCCAAATTGGTCTTTGATAAAAAACTTGCTTTTAATGAATCAAAAATGCATCCCTAACAATACGAATAGTGGTCAAAAAAGAGCTATGTTACATGGACCATTATGATGAAAATCGCGAAAAACCGTTTTTTGTATATGCCAGCATCACTTTACGAGATGATGAAGTGACCAAAAATTCGGCCAAAAAAGTTTTCATTAGCAAAAGTTATCTTAACAAAAACTACTATTTCAGTGTTTGCGATACAATAATTATAGTTTTTGTTAAGATAACTTTTGCAAATCTATTATGTTTTTATATGATATAGTTAACTCTAATATTGATTGTTCCCAGTTGCTCTATCATAGGGTTGCCATTTCCATTTTGAGAAAAAGAGGACGCCAACCTCAAAAAAGGAGGACATTTGACCCAAAAAAGAGGACAATTTTTTTTAACAAATTAATTTAAAAAAAGTAAACTGCGCGACACAATATGCAAAAAAAAATCATTTTTATTAAGGAAACAATTTTCATTTCCACTAAAAAAATCACAAAAATACATAAAAGAAAATCTCCAATTTTATTTCAGAAAATACCAAATATATTTCAAAAATTTTTCAATTTTAACAAATTTTTAACTATATTTCCAATTATATATGAGAAATTTTCAATTATTTTTTAGAAATATTCATTTTTAATTCAAAAATGTTTGGTTATTTTAAAAAAATGTACAATTATAATTCAAAAATGTTCAATTGTATATCAGAATTTTCTAAATGGTTTTCAGAAAATTCCATTTGTATTTTAAACATTTCCATTTCAAAATTTTCTCAATGATTTTAAGAAAGTTACTTTTGAATTTAAATAAATTCAATTGGAATTTTAGATAATTCAATTGTATTTCAGAAATGTCCATTTTTATTTAAAAATTATCTAAATGTTCAAATTCTGATTAATTTTTATTAAAAAATAAAAATTGTTGTACTCGACCTTTAAAATATTATATTTTGAGTAGGTTTTAGCTCGAGGTCATTATTTCCTTTACTAATTAAAACTATGATATTCTCATATAATAATATAATAATTTGATCCAATGATCAGTTTTTATTTATTTTTCCAATTTTTATTTACAACTCATTTTAAATAATTTTAACCTAACCGAGAACTGGTAACAATGACCGTCGTCTCGTTGTAGCGAAATCGACCAAGGGTTTTGGTGGGAATCGAACCCACGACCCCCTGTTTCATAGGCTAGCACACTACCAACTAGCCTACAGGGGCCCCCCCTAGAAAATTATTTTTGTGTTTTAAATTTATTTATGTTGGTAATTTTTTGCAACACTTTATCGACACATGTTTCGGGATTTGTCTGTTTTTAATATTTGTTGGTTGGTTAGCTAATGATCGTGACCTTACTACGATGGTACAATTTTCGTCTTCTAATTCCCAATGGGAATAGAATCGAATATATAGTTTTATTTTAGTTTGATCATAAACGATTGTCATTAAAGACCCTTTGCTACTTGTAGTATAGGGTTTTTATTTTTGCTAAATAATCTTGACAATGGAATCTGACAAATACCGAAACACGTGTCGATTAAGTCTTGCAAAAAATTACCAACATAAATAAATTTTAAACAGAAAAATAATTTTCTTGGAAATTATTATATGAGAATATCATAGTTTTAATGACCTCGAGCTAGAAAAAAACCTACTCAAAATATAACAAGTAAGAAAGTTATAGTCGGTCAAGACCGACCATATGATACCCTACACCAGTATTTTCCGGAAAATGGGTCCAAAGTCCAAACATGGACCGATTGTATCTGTCTTTTGTTAGATCTTTATTTAGTGTAGAAAACACACACAGATCAATTTTAAGTGGAATTGGTTTATTTTTTTTGTCAATAGAACAATTTAACTGAATATGGGTCGAAATTTTTATATGGGGGACTAAGTCCAAAAATGGTCCAATTATATTCCGATTTGATAAGGTTGCTAAAGTACACGTTTAGCACCTAAAAATAATTTTTTTATCAAATATTTCCATTTTTATGAATTTTGAGGGAATTATGTGAATATCGGGAAGGTGGTTTGTATGGGGACTACCAGAAGGACTGACCCGATTCCTTTGAAATTTGGAATGGTGATTTGTGCATACAAAATTTGATTACTTGCTGAATTTCAAAGCGATATCTATTATAATACGGTTATTAGAGTCATTAAAGCCGAATCCAAAGGGGGCGTTTGTATGGGGGCTAGGTCTTAACATGGGCCGATTTTCTCCAATTTCAATAGGCTTCGTCCTTGGGCCAAAAGATGCATAAGTTTCAAATTTCATGTCAATTGATTGAAAATTGCGACCTGTATCGTGCTTAAACCGATAGATGGACAGACGGACGGACGGACGGACGGACATCGCTAAATCGACTCAAAAAGTTATTCTGAGTCGATCGGTATACTTGAAGGTAGGTCTAGGACCAATATTTCGGGTAGTTACAAACATCAGCACAAACTCAATATACCCTGTACCACAGAGTGGTGTAGGGTATAATTATGTAAATGCTGTTAAAAAAATTTAATTTGTATATCAAAATTTTCTGCAAAGCATTTGAAAAATTTTAAATAGAAATAGACATTTTTTTAAATATACTTAATTGGAATTTTCTGAAAAGCATTTTGACATTTTTGAAATATAAATGGACATTTTTTAAATTAAATTGGAAATTTCTGAAACGGATTTTTCTGAAAAGCATTTAGAAATTTTTAAACTTTTGAAATACAATTGGAAATTTCTAAAATACAAATGGAATTTTTGGAAATTCAAACGAATTTTCTTTTTATTTTTTTTTTAATTTATAATGGAAATTTTTGATATACAAATCTTTTTTCGGAGAGCAAACTTTAACAGCTGATAAGAATTGATGCTAACGTAGTTATTTTCGCACTACCTAGAGTGAATTTTTACTCGAAATATAATTAATTTAAAGCGTTTTTATACCCTACACCACACTGTGGTACAGGGTATAATGAGTTTGTGCTGATGTTTGTAACTACCCGAAATATTGGTCCTAGACCCACTTTTAAGTATACCGACCGACTTAGAATCACTTTTTGAGTCTTTTGAGATTTAGCGATGTCCGTCCGTCCGTCCGTCTGTCTGTCCATGTAAACGGTGTAAACACGATACAGGTCGCAATTCTCGATCAATTGACTTGAAATTTAAAACTTAAGCCTCTTTTGGCGCAAGGACGAAGCCTATTGAAATTGGAAAAAATCGGTCCATATTTAGACCTAGCCCCCATACAAAGGTCCTCTTTAGTTTTGGCTCAAATGACTCTAATAGTCGCATTTTAATAGGTATCTTTTCAAAATTTGGCAGGAATTAATGTTTTATACACACAAATCACCATTACGAATTTTAAAGAAATCGAACCAGTTCTTCTAGTAGCCCCCATACAAACCACCTTCCCGATTTTCACATAAATCTCTCAATTTTCATGAAATTAGAAAATATTTAATTAAAATTCTGTTTGTGTATGTTAAACGCGTACTTTAATAACCTTATCAAATCTAATTATTATCGGACCATTTTGGACTTAGGTCCCATGTGGAAATTTCGCCCGATATTCAGTTGAAGCGATTTATTGTCAACAAAAAGAAGCCTATTCCACTCAAATTTGATTAGTGATTGCTTTTTACACTTATTAAAGATTTGACAAAATATTTTTTTTTTTTTTTCCAATTTTTATTTACAACTCATTTTAAATAATTTTAACCTAACCGAGAACTGGTAACAATGACCGTCGTCTCGTTGTAGCGAAATCGACCAAGGGTTTTGGTGGGAATCGAACCCACGACCCCCTGTTTCATAGGCTAGCACGCTACCAACTAGCCCACAGGGGCCCCCTTTAACTGACAAAATATAGATCTAATCAGTCCATGTTTTGAATTTGGGAACTCCGGGAAACTCTGGTGTAGGGTATTATATGGTCGGTCTTGACCGACTATAATTTTCTTACTTGTTTTTTTTTTAATTTTTGTCTCAAAAAGTTGACATTACTGCTGATAAGCGAAAATACGGCGATGAAAATAATTCAAAAGTCATAAAAAAAATGTTATGGGGAAAAGTGCAAAAAGTAGGACAACTCCGGACACTTTCTAAAAAAGAAGTAGGACTGCCCCGGACGCCCTAAAAAAGAGGACGGTGTCCGGGGAAAAGAGGACGGATGGCAACCCTACTCTATCATGTTAATTGGAAAACTCCAATAAGATCATTGAGGCATCAAAGGTATTTTTATATTGATGTTCATAGAACTAATTATGCTTTTAATGAACCAATGTTAAGAGCTCAAAACTTGTATAATATTATTGTTAATCAAGCTAAATCATCTAATTGCGCTCTAGACTTTACAATATCTAAAGAAAATTTTAAAAATATTGTAAATTATTTTTTACGATTATTTATGTAGTTGTAAGCTTAGTCTGTAAGGATTTATCCATAGACTGAAATAAATAAATGAAATGAAAACTTTTTGGACAAATTTTGGGTCAGTTCATTGTTTAAGGTTCCCACATTATATACTAAAAGATGAAGCCTCAAATCATCTCCTAAAGTGATGCTGCCATATACAAAAAACGGTTTTTCGCGATTTTTATCATGATGGTCCATATAACATAGATGTTTTTTTGTCCACTATTTGTAGTGTCATGGACGCCTTTATGATCCACAAAATGCAAGTTTTTTATCAGAGACCAATTTAGCGGTTAATTTCGCAAAAACTTAAAAAAATGAAGAAATCCGCGAATTTAAGGGCTTAAGATGAAAAGCTTTAAACCAAATTTATATTAGAAATATTGCTACAAGTTATATCTTTGTTTTCCATGCCATAAAATTTAAAAATCATTAGCTTTGGATTTTTTTTTTTTGTTAAAAAAGCAGCTGAAAATCAGCCAATCTTTAATAACATTTTACAAGAAAACTGTACCATACATCGAAAAACGGAGTACGCCATTCGATTCAGCACGTCCAAAATATATTGAAATGATAGTCGTACCTCGTTTTCTAAAATAGTGGTTAGTTTTGTCACGCAGTGTAATTATAACCGTCTGGACCTTCCAAATTAAACTTTTTTTTCATCCGAAAAAACAATACGTTGCCATTTCTTTTTATAAGACATGTATTCACGGGCAAAGTGGAGTCGTTTTGCTTTACGAGTGGCATTCAGAGGTGGATTTTTTTTAATTTTTAATCTTTTTAGATGCTTCGAATAATACGTTTTACGGTAGATAGACTTGCTGTAACACCCGTTTTTATACCCTCCACTTAGTAATATGTAGAGGGTATATATAAGTTTGTCATTCCGTTTGTAACTCATCGAAATATCGGTCTTGGACCCCATAAAGTATATATATTCATTAGAGTGTCCCTTATTTTGGAAATGTTGAGACGGTACCCCCTCATTTTTTTCCTTTTGACTAAAAAATAACTCAGGAAAAATTTTACGCCCCTACGACCACGCCTTCCCTACGCGACGGGGCCGTAAAGAGCGGGGCCTTAAAAATCATTTTTCCATACAAAGCAAAAAAATTTTTTTTTGATTTTAAAATTTTTCGAAAAAAAAAATTTAGAGCTTTTGGGGTCCTACAGTAAAAATTTTTCAAAAAATATTTTTTTTTAGTTTTGACAAGCAACCGTTTTAGTTGAATTGTTGCTTTTAATGATATATTTTCATAAAAAAATATTATTCCTATCTGTGACATCTTTATCGTGATCTAAAAAAGGGTAAAAATGCATTTTTGATGTTTTTCAATACATCGTGTATTGATGTCACATATATGAATAATATTTTTTATGAATATATACCATTAAAAGCAGTGCTGTATGCTATGATTGAAATAACGAAATGAATAAATAACAATATTTTTTCAAAAATAATCAAATAACAGATTATTTAAATATTTGAAAATGAATAATATTTATTTTGATTTTATTTAAATAACGAAAAATCGAATAATTTTTTCTGATTTTTTTTATTTAAACAAACAAAATATAATTTTTCAAAATAATCAACAAAAATTTGTGATTTTTTTTGGTTATTCACAAAAATTCAAATAAATAACGTATTATTCAAACAACAAAAAATAAATATTCTTGAAAATTTTGTGTTTGAAAAAAAAACTATTTTATTTATTTTGTACACTTTAACAACAAATTATTCTTACAAAACAGTTTTGTTTTAATATCAGGTTCTTATAAATTGTAATTTATAAAAAGTCCATTTGAATTCAGAAAAGTTAAGTTGTGGTTTAGGAAATTCCAAGTGCAGAGCTATAAACTTATGCAAATATTTACTTAACAAAACTTTTTTTTTAAAGAAAAGTATAAAAATCTGTAAAAATTGGCGACTTTCATAGGTTGGTTTAAGGAGTATACTCACTTTGTCATTCCGTGTGTAAGCATCGAAATATCTATCTAACAAACCATAAAATATATATTATTTATTAGTGATCGATTGTTACACATTCTGCAGATGTCCGTCCGTTCGTCTGTGGAAGACATGATACAATCCAAAATAAAAGAGCTAGACTGCGAAAATTTGGCAGAAATATATCTTATGGTCTGAGGCTGGTTAAGTACGGAAATGGGACAAATCGGATCATATTTAAAAATTTGAAAAAAGGCAGAAGCAAATGAAATATTTCTATGGCAGAAGAACTTCAACGTCCTGCAGTTGAATCCAGGGGACTATATGATTATATAGTTTTAAGAAATTTCGAAAAGTCTTCGTGGGCGTATTTATGTAATATAGGACCACTTTGGCATCAGACAAACAAACCAACCGGCTTAAAAGCCGGCCATTATGTTTTACAAAAAAAAATAAAAAATTGAGCCGCATCCGAGCAAAATTGGTCAGGCCGATGCCAATTTCTCTCCAGCTTGATTAACTATTGACATAATGGGATAGTTAAAAAAAAAATATGAAAAGTCACAGTCAACGATATACATATTTTTTTTTTGACCTGACCTTGTTTCTGCAGAAGCAAGGAAGAGAAAAACTAAGGATTCTAAAAAATCAACACTTCATTTCCCATTTAAGGTGTTAGGACTCTTACAAGAAATCAGCAATTAATTTCCATTTTCCCTTTTTTAAAAGAAATGCCTAAAAGTATTTAAATTTTCAGAGTACGTTTTGACCATTAAGGTCTAATTGTAAGTAGTTAGTCTAAAAACGTAAACATACCGCATACTCTATGAAATATGCAAGTTCTCTATAGCTTCTCGTTTTCGAGATATTCGGAATAGAAATTTAAAAAATGTTATTTATAAGCGTTTTTGTAGCACCACTGTTAGACATTATTGCGTTAATGTCAAAAACTAAGAGTGGATTTTATATAAAATCCACTCTTAAAATGCTGTAGCTTGTTTCGTTTTTGTGTTTTTCGCGCTTAAAAATGTGCCCAATTCCATACCATATAAAATACATTCAAAATAATTATGTTTATTTTTTGACCGTTTGAATACTGCAATGTAAATTTTTTTGAATACTTTATATAAATGCATAATTCCAAATAATATTTGTTTTTTTTGATATCTCTAGTTTTCGAGAAAATTCGAATATAATAATCTTTTGCAATTCAACCGCGATTTTTGGAAAAAGTGCTCGATCGATGTTTTGGTTTTTGTTCCTATATTATTCTTAGACATTTCAAATACGTATTCAAAAAAGAAAATATAGTATTCGCACTTTTAGTCAAAAACTGTTTCCAACCACCCGTGTTTTACTTGGTTGGTCAAAGTCACAAATTTTACCTGGCCTATGTGATATAGTTATAAAGTATTATTTTCAATATGATACTTCCCCAGTGAAATTTCATGCACTAATTCGTAGAATATTTTTTCCCTTTTGGTAGACTTCAATGTATCTCGCTTAAAAAATATAACAGTTAATCCGTAAAATGAGGGATAGAAGGATAGATCGTTATGTGCTAGAGAATCACAATAAATTACATCATCAGTACAACATCAGTTTTACCTCAAAAGTAGTCAAAAATAAAAAAATATTATAAGCAAATATGCATTTAAATTTTAAAAATAGAATAATGCATTTTCTATTGCAAAAATGTTCAACTGTATAAAGAATGAAATTTTTTTCGATTAAAATAATTTTTGTGTAGTAGAAACATTTCACAGTTAATACTAAAGAATATTTTCTTAAAAATGTCACCAAAGCAAAAACCCTTAAAAATCTCAATGTTTTGCAAAATAAACCTTTACAATTAAGGGTATTTAAGTAATTATACATCCTTTCACGACTTTTTATTGTTTAAAGAAAATATCGAAAAGTCTAATCAACTAGAGTATTTTCCATAAGAAAATGTTTTAAGAACATTTTTTAATCAGTAAAAGTCAATTTGGGAAAAAATTAAAAATAATCTAATTAATGTTTTAGTAAAGAAAACCTTAAATAAGTAAAACAATAGTGGTTTGTAAGAATAATTGTGTGTTTTACTGTATAATAAAATTCAAAATAAATAAAAAAAAAATATTTTTCAAACACAAAATTTTCAAGAATATTTCTTTTTTTTTGTTTAAATAATACGTTATTCATTTGAATTTTTGTGAATAACCAAAAAAAATCACAAATTTTTGTTGATTATTTTGAAAAATTCTATTTTGTTTGTTTGAATAAGCAATCAGAAAAAATTATTTGTTTTTTTTGGAAAGAAATATTATTTCATTTTTATGAATTTGAATAAAATAAAATTTTATTTTATTCAAACCAAAATAAATAAAATAACAAAACATTTTATTTTTTGATAGCCAACTAAAATATCAAAGTATTTTATTTTTTTCCAAAAAATCCAAATAAAAAAAATCAATAATACAGCTATGATTAAAAGCAACATTACAACTAAAACCGTTGCTTGTCAAAACTAAAAAAAAAATTTTTTTAAAAAATTTTTACTGTAGGACCCCAAAAGCTCTAAATTTTTTAGAACTGAAAGCCTCATCCCACCAAAATCAAATTTTTTGTCGTGAATAAGCTAATCAAGTAATATTATAATTAATAACAAAAAAATTAAAAATAAAAAAAAATTTTTTGGTTTGTATGGAAAAATTATTTTTAAGGCCCCGTTCTTTAAGGCCCCGTCGCGTAGGGAAGGCGTGGTCGTAGGGGCGTAAAATTTTTCCTGAGTTATTTTTTAGTCAAAAGGAAAAAAATGAGGGGTACCGTCTCAACATTTCCAAAATAAGGGACACTCTAATATTCATGATGCCCGATCGATTTTAAGACAGTCTAGCGATGTCCGTCTGTCTGTCTGTGGAAAATGCTGTAGCGGACAAAATATTGCACAGAGATGACTGAAACTTAACATATTTATTGGAAGTTCTCCCAAGAAGTTTGGTATTGCATTTGAGCGATATCGGTTCAGCGGTTCAAAGGTTATGAACGAAAATGTAAGCACACCTCAAAAATTTCAGTACATTCAACATAACCTAAAAATACAAAATGCTTTAATTCGGCTTCTGGTTGACATATGTGAACCAAATTTAACACCAAATGGTATTTAAACATGTACGAACATATTTTTTACAAAAAAAAAAGAAAAAAATCGCGGATTTTTTTTTACCAAAAATTTTTTCGCGGAAATTTTTTTAAAATTTTTTTTTTTTTTTCAAAAGTAATTTCCTTTTAAATAAAGTTTTTTGCAATAAT
This sequence comes from Pegoplata infirma, assembly GCA_963921195.1. NCBI lineage: Eukaryota > Metazoa > Arthropoda > Insecta > Diptera > Anthomyiidae > Pegoplata > Pegoplata infirma. The sequence goes on along the minus strand of OY992536.1, from coordinate 115,323,877 downwards.
CTTTTTGAAATTGTGGAGGGTATCACTACATTCGGCAAGGCCGAATTTAACTTTTTTACTTGTTTGCTTTATTTTTGCAGCGGAATTACAGGAATTGGATGCAGCTCTTATGATAGCTCTTCTATCCGCTTTTGTTGTGACTATGCGTTCGTCCTTTCATGTTTTTTCCATAATCAGACTGCTTTCTTACAAAATTGCTCACAACATTTTGACTTCGACCATTTTTTTTTCAATATTCCCATGACTTTGGCCACATTCAACAAATGCCTTAATTTTGCCTTGTTCTTCTTCAGTTAACGGCTTTTTCCGTCCCATTATATTTTTTTTTTTATTATTTTAATATTGCAAATATTCAAAAACACTAAAATAGTAAACAATTTTATCTATTGTTTAAGCTAAACTGATTTTATTCTTGATGAACCTAATCAAGTGAGCTAAAATTTACATGTGTTTTTACTGCATTTTTACTTAAAAGCAAAAAATAAGAAAAGCTCTCTATTTTACCGTTAGTTTTAATTTTCGAAAATGTTAGTATACAAAATATCTCTTAATTTTAGTTCAAACAAATTGTTTTCTTAAAGTATATTTTAAGAGAAATTGGAGTAAAAATGCACCTAATCAAGTGAGCGGCAGTGTATTTTCTTGTGGCAGAAAAACTAAATTTTAACTGTAATTTTACTTTTTACTTTGTAATCTCTATTTTACAGATAATAAACAGAGGTTTTTGTTAAAATATAGATTTTAGAAAAACATTTTGTTTTTCTCTCGTTACTAAAATACTAAATTTCATTTGTAATTTTATTTATTGCTCTGTAATAAAGGTTTTAAATAAAAATCTCTTCAAAAAACTTCACAATATTTCAACAACCCCTCCTTAAAAAGTGTTTTAAATTACAATAAACGACGTCGTCTAAAATTGGAGGTACTCGTAAAAATTCTTAATTTTCGAAAAAAATAAAAAAAGTAAATTTACAATTTCGAAGCATTTAAGCGGGCAAAGTTACACAATGGAGTTTCCCAATTGTCAACATTACTTGCAAATTAAGGAAGAAAAAATTGATCAGAGATTAAGTAGTGAACGTTGAAGACATTTTTCAACGATTTACCTTTAATTTTATAAAAATGTGTATTGGAATCAGTGTTGCCAGGTTTTTTTTTCTTCCCCTAAAAAAAAACCCCTAAATTAGGCCGTTTTTCAAAAAACAATCCCTAAAAATTTTTATATTGAAATATTTTATTTATCGCAAAGTTTATGATTTTTTATTAAAATAATTTTTTTGCTAAGACTTACCAAATGTCAAAAAACCCTTAGATTTAAGCAATTTTAGAAATACAACCCCTAAAAATATTTAAAAAAAATCACATATTTAGTAAATTCAGAAGATATAATCAGTTATAAAATTTTGTTAAAGGAAATAACAAAAAAATAAATTAAATAGTTATTAGATAACTTACATATTACGCTTCGTCAAAAATATCTAACCATCTTCGCTTGTGCTTTACATTTTTTCTGTGCTAAATAATTTCAACATTTCAGAAGATGGTGCGAAATTTTGGCATCCATTATTTAGTGAATATCTAACTCTTCAAATACTTTCCATCGTTAATACATTCATTCTATTTCGCAATTTGTTTTTTACAATATTAAAAATCGAAAAAGCACGTTCAACAGATGCATTTGAAAATGGGAGTGCCAATAAAGAAGTGGCCAATTTGCTTATTCTTGGAAATTTTTGGTTATCACCAGCATCTTTCTGCTTTTTTATTTCATGGCAGAATTCTTCTGGGGAAAAAGTATTTTTACAATTTATGTATTGCAGGCTGTTCCACTCTCCAAGAGTTTCATCAATGTCCTCGCATATTTTTAAAATGTACTACAATGTTGGTTATATCTGACTTTGATGATTTTTTTTGCATTTTCTGCAGAAAATATTGAAATTTTTTCCATTATATCCCAGCAAAAAAAGTGCGGAGTACTTCTATTTGGAGTGCTTTAAAACTATAACAAATGTAATGAAATACAACAAAAATAACAAAAAACACAAGAAAAAAAACACACAAACAGTCTTTTCTACTCCATAAAAAGTTTTTATTCAGCACTTAAGTCATTACCTTCCGCGACACTCCCATACACTCAAAATAATAACTCTGTTAAATACTCTGCAAAATGACTGTAATCTCAATTCGACAGATATTTGACAAAGTTATCTGCCGAAATACAGAGTTTAAGAAAATACCTTGTATTTTCTTGTGACCAAAAAACAAAGTTTTATCTGTAATTTTAATTTTTACTTTGTAATCTCTATTTTACAGATTATAAACAGATTTTTTTGTTAAAATACAGATTTTAGAAAAATACTGTATTTTCTCGTAACCAAAATACTAAATTTCATCTGTAATTTTACTTATTGCTCTGTAATACAGTAAAATAAAATACAAATCTCTTCAAAAAACTTCCAAATATTTCAACCCCTCTTTAAAAAGCGTCTTAAGTTACAATAAAAGCTGGTAAAATTTACGAGGATATCGTGTAATTGGAGGTATTCGTAAAAAACTCATAATTGTCACAAAAATAAAAAAAGAAAATTTACATTTTGGAAGCATTAAAGCGGGCAAATTTACACGATGGAATTTCCCAATTGTCAACACTACTTGCACATTAAGGAAGGATAAATTGATCAGAAATAAAACTGTGACTGTTGTGCTACAAGCCATATCAAGCACATTAAAGAAATATATAAGAAAGTCAAGCATTGTTAAACGATTTCACTTTTATTTTATAAAAGTGTTTATTAGAATGATCCCACTCAAATGTGGCACTGATAATAAGATTTTTATAAAAAATAAACCGTGAAAATATCTAGCGAGTTTATAAATAATTTCTACAAAGTTAAACATTCGCGTGCGAAACATTTAAGCGGGCGCATTTAAATGATGGCAATTGCCTTTTTTTGTGTCACGCTATTACTTATCCATGCTTCTTGCATATTACAGTCGAAGAATATTAATAAGAATTCTTATAGTTGCCACTTAAAAAGTTAACTTAAACAAGAAATTAAAAAACATCGTTTTGCGTTCGCACCATTAAAGTGGGAAATGCATTTAATCAGGCTCATTTAAATTATTAAAGTACTAATAGGAAACACAATTAAAAATAGCCCCTGCTCAAATCGTCATTTATAAAAACCGCTTAAATGCGTTACTAAATATGTGAGCTTTAATAATTCAAAATATTTGTAACCAACAAAGAATAATTTTATTGGCTTGTTAAACTGTTAATAATTTTAAAGCAGGGAAGTTCTGGAGTTCATGCACGCAAAGTTTAACAAAATTAAAAATGCCGTTGGAATGACTAAATGTATTTTTTTTTTATTATAAATAAATATGTGATTTTTTTTACCAATTATTTCATGCGTTCAAGTTTAAAATCAAATAAATTTAACAAAAACTTTGTACATTTTACCAACATACCAACATTTTATAGATAATTCTATAAATTTACAGTTTTTTTGACGAAATTATTTTACAAGTTTTTACAAATATATGTAAAATTACAGAGTATTTCTCTGTAAAATTGTGAAACCATTTAACTAATATTTTACTAGAAACTATGTAGTTTTACAGTTTTTTTTGTCCAAACCATTTTACAGAGTTTTCTTCGTAAAATAACAAAAAATGTTGCTGGTTGGAAATCTATGGTATTTTCTGCTGGCTCAGAAGAGTATCTCTGTAATTTAACAGAGTGATTATTTTGAGTGTACAAAAGTAAGTAGATATTCAGTAGATAAGAAGTACTCCGAGCTTTCAAACAACTTCCAACTACTTCCACGGAGTAGTTAGGTTAGGTTAGGTTGTGAAGGATGACGTCGGTTTATACAAAACTAACGTCCATAGAGGCCTTGATGTGGCCCATTATGATTCCTTTAATGGTCGAAACCTTCTCTCTTCAATTTTATCACTCGCATTGTTTCCAGTTATGCATCCCATTTTGAAGCTTTTATAAATGCCAGTAGAGTCCAAGGATTCTCGCTTCGAATTTCCAATAAGCTCTGAAAGAAATAAGAGCCAAATAGTTTAAATCTTCTAAAAGACAGCGCAGGGCATTCACATAAGAAGTGATAGCTGTCTTCGACAGCTTCCCCACACCATCTACAAGTATCATCATTCAATCTACATATTCTTACCATATGTTTACCTAATGTATTATGACCAGTTATAAGATTTATTACCATTCTTAGTTGTCTTCTATTCATATCTAGGAGAATTTGGGTGTGTTTTGTCAAGTTTTCATCCCATAATGATTTAGTAGTAGGACGGAGTAGTTCTTATCTACTGAATATCTACTTACATTTGTATGGTGGTGTCGCGATAGGTAATGAGTTAAGTGCTGAATATCTATGTATTCTGGAGTAGAAAAAACTGTTTGTGTGTTTTTGTCTTGTGTTTTTTGTTATTTTTGTTGTATTTCATTACATTTGTTATAGTTTTAGAGCACTCCACTGAGAAGTGGTAATGACTTTTTTTGCAGGGATATCTCTCTGTTTGTCTGTCTGATCTAGGGCTGTCAATCCCGAAATCCCGGGATTTTTGTCTTAAAATGAATCCCGAATCCCGGGATTTTTAAGCTCTAATCCCGGGATTTTTGAAATATTAAAAATGTTTGAAGATTTATTTTTAAAAATACAACTTTGCTCAATTATTGTTACATTTACATAAACAAATTAAAACTAAAACTTTTTTTTAATTTTCAACGTAGCTGGCCACGAATTTGGCTGAGCTGAGAATTCTAACCAGGTTTGCTGATGGCACTAACCATTAAGCCACAGTCACGGAGCCCTTTGACCAAAGTTTGCAGGTTTTGGCGAAAATTTTCTAAAAAACCGAAACTTTGATCGAAGGGTGCAACGGGTAAATTTAATCCGATTGGCTTCAAACTTGTACCACATAAGTTTTAGCTGTAGGAAAATAAAATTTTTCCCGGACGTTCAAAATTGCAAGAAAAACTTTTTTTATGCAAAAAAATGCAAGTCTAAAGTTATAATTACTTTTCTCCTTTAAATGTTTTCATTATTTTAAATGTTCTTTACATTTGTTAATTATACAGTGCAACAACCAAAATCGGAATGGGATGAAACCAAAAGCAAATAAAAGTTGTCATTTTCCATATCAAACCCCTCAAGGCTTTTTTAGTTCATTGCTAAATATTTAATAATATTAATTACTTGAAAACCGCATAAGTGGCGTATACTTAATTTTTTAATTGCCTTTAAATAACAATCAGAATAATAAGAAGTAATTTTTTTTAATAATTTCGTTGTAGCGAAATCGACCAAGGGTTTTCGTAGGAATCAAACCCACGACTCCCTACTTAATAGGCTACCACGCTGCCAACTAACAGTAGCCACCTTAATATGCACAATATAATTAAAACATAAAGAGTCTACTATTTTTTTACTTTTATAATCAAAGAAATTTAGTCCCGGAATCCCGAAAAATCCCGGGATCCCGAAAAATCCCGTAATCCCGAAAAATCCCGGGATCCCGGGATTTCCATTTTCAAATCCCGAATTCCGGGATTTTAAAAAACCGATCCCGTTTGACAGCCCTAGTCTGATCCGCAATAAGTACAGAATGGCTTTACCGATTTTCATGAAATTTTCACCACAGATAGTACTAACCTAGGCGGGAACTATAGGCCATAAGCGACCGCGATCGGACAAAGGGGCGTAAGATGTCACGCCCCTTTGTACCATGTTAAAGCTATATCTGCATGTCCGGCAATAACGGAAAACGGCTGAACCGATTTTCATGAAATTTCATGAAACTAGACGAGGCGGGAACTATAGGCCATTAGCGACTGCGATCGGACAAAGGGGCGTAAAGTGCCACGCCCCTTTGTGCCATGCTAAAGCTATATCTGCCAGTCCGGCAATAACGGAAAAACGGCTGAACCGATTGTCATGAAATTTTCACCACAGATAGTACTAAATAATGGGCGTAAAATGCCACACTCCTTTGTAATATACAGAAACTATGTCTGCCTGTTCCGCAATCACTGAAAAGTGATTTAACCGATTTCACTGAAATTTTTACCATAGATAGTACTAACCGAGGCGAAAACTTTGAGCCACAATAGAGGGCGATCGAAAAAAGGGGCGTAAAATGCCACGCCCCTTTTTGTTACACTGAAAGCTATTTTTCCATAGAGAGTACTAACAGAGGCCGGCACTTTAGTATGTATCAACTGCCACGCCTTTTGCAATGTACTAAAAGTTCATTCTGCCTTTCCGTAATTACGTTTAAACGGTTTTTATAATTATCACCACAGTTAGAACTTGAGGCGGAAACTATAGACACGACCAGACAAAGGCGTGAATTGCCACGTCCCTTTGTAATACATTTAAAATTTATTTCTGCCCGATCCGTACACACGCGTTGACGGTGAAAAAGTTTTAATTAAATTTTCACCACAGATGGTATTTATCGTGGCGATCGGGAAAAGGGGCTTAAAATGCCGCACCCCTTTGTATTAAATTAAAAAAATATTTTTTCCTGTTGAACGTAATGCCATATTAACCAATTATTCGGTGCCATATTAACCAATTATTCGGTTAAATTTTCACTATTCGGCCGATACTTGAAACGATTATTTTTTAAATTATTAAGATTTTTTTGTGATCATAAAAATATTATTTATGCAGTAAAAAAGTTATATTCGACTTGTCCGAATACATGAATGTATAAAAATTATTACTAGGAGTTTTTGTTTAAGAAAATTTTTTTAGTAATTTTGGTAAAACAAAAAAAAAAAGAGTAGAAAATTTCAGTTTGCAAAATTTTTTACCACTAGGAATCAAACTGTGTTTATTGTATGCACTTTTTAAATGAAGCGGAAGACTAATAAGGGACGAATGTTGTTTTCTGGTCTAAGCTGAGTATTCGGTTGGACACTAGAAAAATATAAATGCGTAAAAAAAATTGTTAAGACTATGTGTTTCTTCACAATACAGCAGCAGACAGCAAAATTTTTACATGTATTTTGTTGTTGCGGCAACAACAAAATATGCTGCTTGCTGCTGTATTGTGAAGAAACACTATGTGGAATGGGTAAACAAATTAAAATGTTAACAATAGCCTCGTTTTTTGCATTGAATGAAGATTAGGAAACGTTTCGATGGGTCACAATTTTTTTTTAATTTGGTTGGCATATATTTTTTCAGTAGGGTGACCCATGATTGTATTTTTGCTAAAATTAATTTGCTGTATGGGGGAAATTAAAATACGAAAGAATATCAATTTTTAAAAAGTTAGACGGTATTGCCACACTGCGTTTTTTCTTGCACGCCTTTTTTATCTGAGTTTTTTTGAAGGCAATCGGGGGTGAAAAGCATAGAAGAAGGAAAACAGAATTCGTGATTTTTTTTCTACAGTTTTCTTTTCACCCCCGTTTGCCTACAAAAAAGTTGCCAAGACTTTATTGCAAGTGAAAAAGGGCTGTGTATAAATACCGTCTAAGTGAATGGTGAAAGAATGCTTCCGAATCGATCATAATATTTTTCCCTATCAAATATTTTGTTTCAATGCCATCGTAAGGTGTACGAGCGTGTTTATAATAAAGAAGAGACAAACAAAAAAAAAAGTGGGTATTTAAGTGGTGAATTAGGAACGAATAACAGTGGACAATAAATACAAACTGTTTAAATAAACACTTAAATAAATTTAAAATGATAATGAATATAAACCATGTTGTTTACAGACCGGATTAAGATTAGGATTAACATTATTTAGTTAAAATATGGTTAAAATCTAGTCCAGAATATTTTTTAATTTTTTTTTTTTTTGAAATTATATACAATTAGTAAATATTAATAGAAAAACAAATTAAGCTTTGTGCAAAATGTAAAGAATGAAAAATAAATTTAGTTAAATCCTAGGATTAACTCATATTTATTTATACCATTTAACATTTTGAACAACGCTTAATTTTTTGTGTGTTTATATTAACTAATTGGATGTAGATTCAGAAAAAAACTATAAAAAAAATTTCTGGACTTGATTTGACCCATTTTTTAACTTAATACAGTTAAGCCTAATCTTAATCCAGTCTTATATGGAAAATCAAAAAAATCATTTTGCTATATATGTAAAATTAAAATCGTCAAAATTTAGGAAACAAAAGAAAAAAAATTACAAAAAAATTCAGGAGAAAAAAGCTTTCGGTCTATTGAAATAAAAAATATTTATATTTGTTTCAAACTTTTTTATTAAAAAAAAATAAAAAATTAATATATATTTTAATTCATAAAATTAATAAAATGATTGTTTTTCAGACTTACAAGGGAAGTCTCCCTAGTGTCACCTGCGGATCTTTATGGAATTGGTTTTATTTTTTTGAACAGAAAAAATAAAAGGACACGTATTTTTTTTAGCGGCCCAAATTCATACGAGATAGGTATTCTTAATACCTTTAATCTGATACTACACATGCCTATATTAATTTTGTTTAAATAGGCGTAAATCGTAAAAAACTGAAAAATGTCAATTTCCCCTCATACAAATCGACCCCCCCCTAAAAATGAGTTTGGGCCGCTAAAAAAAATACGTGTCGAATTAATTTTCGTTCTTAACAACATATCCAAATTTCATGATGATCGGAGGGTGACACCAGGGAGACTTCCCTTGTTAGCGATTTCATTTTGAAAATAGTAACCTAAAATTTGTTTATCAAAAAAAATAATAAAGATTAACATATTTTTAGTTTATAAAAATATAAAGAAATGTTCGATTTTGGCAGACTTAAGGTCTTATGATACTTGCTAGTTTTTGTATTTTTTATATTTTGGAGAACAGTGCAAATATATTTTCATAGGAAAACTGACCAAGTGTAAAGAGTATGACAATATCATGAAAAAACTTCAAACGTCAAAAAATATACGTGTGTTATCGATAATTTTGCAGTGACTGTAAGAAAAAAAATAAAAATTTTCAACTTGAAATTGACATTTCCAGAATAAAATGTTAACAGTGTTGCCAATTTTATTAGTTTTTGCTCGAATGAAGCGGTTTTACATTTGTTTTGGACGTTTTTTAGCTATTTTGGGCGAGTTATTTTGAAAATAAAAGTTGGCAATATTGTTTTTTTTTTGTTTTGTTTTTATTTTATTGTATTTCTTGTTCTTTCTCGCATTTGTTGTTTCATTCGATCAATCCTAAAAAAATCCAATACAGAAACTAGCAAGTATCATACCACCTTTAGCGATTTATTTTTAAAAACAAAATAAAAAAAAATAAATATATTTCAATGTATAAAAATAAATGTAATGTTTCTTCTATCAGACTTAAAAAATTAAATCAACTATAATACTGTTTATTTATTCGCTTTGAAATTTATAAGTATTCATATTTGAATGCAAAAACATGATTTGGTTTATATTGGTTGCATTTGATGCAATTTTACACCTCTTTTCTGATATTAAATTGCATGCTACAGAAAATACCCTTTCGGAAGCTGCACTTGTTGCAGGCGTTGCCAATATTTTGCAGCTTAAACTAAAAAAAAAATTGCGTGATTCGATTATTTTTTGCGTGAGTGTGGGGAAGTGTGAGTCAAAATCCACTCATGCGCCCATCTCTAATTTGTTCCATTCATAAACTTAATATTTTTTTAATCACGAACTTGAAGTTCTTTCAAACTGTTGAACCTTTTTTTTAAATGACCAAAACAGTGTTAAATTCTTACACGGTATGAGCTAAACTGTCTATTAAAATCATTTCTTTCTTTAAGAGTCATTTCATTTGAGTTTGCTCTGATCGGTGTAATAACGGTTGGACTTATTTTATAGGCACTATCACCAGCCAACCATTCAAAACCGTTAAAATATTTTGAAGGATTTGTTGCCAATTCGCAATTGTTATAAATTCGCCTATAGTGGACACTTCCAGCATAGCATAAGACCAAGTGTCTTATTTTTAAATTATGCTGTCAAACCACCTAAACTTTTATGCTGTAAATACACTTCCGAGAGTAATAGGAATCAGGGTCCTCAACGGGTGCTTCGGCCACCTTGATTTCAGTTCCGTCTACATGTCCAAAGCAGTAAGGAATCCCATTAATTGTTTCTAACAGCAATTTCTGTCGTCGTAACCATCAGGCCAATACAAAAACTTTTTTGTATATTAAGAATGGCTTTAAATACTCTATCGGTCATACATTCAAAAAAGGAAAAAGTTTTTTTTAAACTTTAACTAACGAAGGGGTGGTACATATTACCCTCTCCTTACATTTTTTTTAATTCTCTCTTCCATTGCGCTCAATCAATTTAAGAGAATAATCACAATTGGAGCGGGAAGCGAAAAAACGCAATTGTCCTCATAAAAATAGAATTGAATCTAGTTTGGCGGAAAAACGCGGCGGAATTTTGTTGTCATATAAAACGTATGTGAACAGTTGCGGAAAAACGCTTCCCGCTCCAATTGTGATTATTCTCTAATTCTCTTAGTATCTTCATGTATTATGATCGTTGCTATTTAGTTGTGTTTTGGCTGAGCTAGACATAGCACGAGCAGAGCTACTGCTGGTGTAAAAATTAATACTCCTCGGCATTTACGTAGGTTTTTCTTTGAAAATAATTTAGCCCACATCAAAACTAACGTAATATTCTCATGGAATTATATTTACCACTCGTCCGTTTTCTTGTTGGTAAAAAATTATTATTTCAAAAACGATATATTACACATTTTTTAAATTATGTGATATGCTATTTATGTTTGCAGATCATGTCGAATTCAAAAAAAATTAGTGATTCAGTCATATCTCAATTTCTTGAAGAATGTTTTAAAGACGATGATGAGTTAACGAAGTCGACGACGAAATTGTCGATCCGGGTTTCTGCATTGTAGAAAGTGGCATGGAGGAATACGATGAAACGGATACAATGATTGTTAAGGAAGTTGTTGGCAATTATGAAGAAGAACTAGTTGATGAAAATGTATGTATCTGCTGTAAACTACTTTTATGGAAAAAACGGGTTCAAGTGGTAAGCATTGGAACCAACACGCTGAGTAAAAACTCCTCTATATAATATTGTGCGGTTACCAGTTGTTACACAACCGCAATCGGAAAAGGATTTATACACTTAAAATAATTACTCTGTTAAATACTCTGTAAAATGACTGTAATCGCGATTCGACAGATATTTGACAAAGTTATCTGCCGAAATACAGATTTTAAGAAAATACTTTGTACATTCTTGTGACCGAAAAACAAAATTTTATCTGTAAATTTACTTTTTAATTTGTAATCTTTATTTTACAGATAGTAAACAGTGTTTTTTTTGCTAAAATACATATTTTAGAAAAAAACAATTTTATTTTCTCGTAACCAAATTTCATCTGAAATTTTACTTAAGCCCCTATGACACTACATTTTTTTTGTATTGATGAAATTTATGTAAACAGGGCAAATATATCACTATAGGAAATCTGAACAAGTGTGAACAGTAAAAGAATACTAATAAAAAAATAGTAAACGTCAAATTTTATTCTTGTGTTATCGATAAATTTGGTTATCAAATGACTGAATGCCAAAAAAAAAAATGTAAAAATTTTACATATTTTTTTTTTGACATTTATGGATTAATGATATTAAGTGTGGCCAACTTTTCTGTTTTTCATTAAATGAAGCGATTTTTTGTTTGTTTTTGGCGGTTTTTTGAATTTATTCAGCGGGTTTTTATTAAAAAGAAAGTAATCCCCACTATTTGTTTGTTTATTTTATGTTTCTTTTTCATTTCTTCTTCTGCTGTTTCATTCTTTCAATTAATAAAAAATAAAATACAAAAAAAATCTAGTGTCATACACTCAAAATAATTACTCTGTTAAATACTCTGCAAAATGACTGTAATCTCAATTCGACAGATATTTGACAAAGTTATCTGCCGAAATACAGATATTAAGAAAAAACTTTGTATTTTCTTGAGGCCGAAAAACAAAATTTTATCTGTTACTTTACTTTGTAATCTTTATTTTGCAGATAGTAAACAGAGTTTTTTTTTTGTTAAAATACAGATTTTAAAAAAATACAGATTTAAAAAAAAATACTTCGTTTTTTCTCGTAACCAAAATACTAATTTTCATCTGTAATTTTATTTATTGCTCTGTAATACAGTTTTCAAATAGAAATCTCTTCAAAAAACTTCCAAATATTTCAACCCCTCTTTTAAAAGCGTCTTAAATTACAATAAAAGCTGGCAAATTTTACGAGGATGTCGTGTAAAATTGGAGGTATTCGTAAAAAACTCATAATTTTCACAAAAATAAAATTTACATTTTGGAAGCATTAAAGCGGGCAAATTCACACGATGGTATTTCCCAATTGTCAACACTAATTGCATATTAAGGATAAATTGATCAGAAATAAAATAGTGACCGTTGTGTTAAAACCATATCAAGCACATTAAAGAAATTTATAAGGCAAGGCATTCTTAAACGACTTCCCTTAAATTTTGTAAAAGTGTTTATTAGAATGATCCCGCTCAAAAGTGGCACTGAAAATAAGAAATTTATAAAAAATAAACCGTGAGAACATCCAGCGAGTTTATAAATAATTTCTACAAAGTTAAACATTCGCTTGCGAAACATTTAAGCGGGCGCATTAAAATTATGGTAATTGCCTTTTTTTTGTGTCAAGTCATTACTTATCCATGCTTCTTGCACATTACAGTCGAAGAAAATTAATAAGAATTCTTATAGTTGGCACTTAAAAGGTGAACTTAAACAAGAAATTAAAATATAACGTTTCACGTTCGCACCATTAAAGTGGGAAATGCATTTAATCAGGCTCATTTAAATTATGAAAGTACTAATAGGAAACACAATTATAAATAGCCCCTGCTCAAATCGTCATTTATTAATTTATAAAAACCTCGGTGAACATCTACCGCTTAAATGCGTCACTAAATATGTGAGCTTTAATAATTTAAAATATTTGTAACCCGTAAAAAATAATTTTATTGGCTTGTCAGACTGTTAATATTTTTAAATCAGGGAAGTTCTGGAGTTCATTCACGCAAAGTTAAACAAAATTAAAAACGCCGTTGGAATGACTTTATGTAGTTATTTTTTTTAATAAATATGTATGTTGTTATTTTTGTTCCCAATTATTTCATGTGTTCCAGTTTAAAATCAAATAAATTTAACAAAAACTTTGTAAATTTTCAGAAGTTTTTGGAAAACATCTAGTCACATACTAACATTTTACCGATTATTCTGTAAATTTATAGTTTTTTTTACGAAATAATTTTACAAAGTTTTTACAAATATATGTAAAATACAGAGTATTTATCTGTAAAATTGTGATCCCATTTAACTAATATTTTACTAGAAACAATGTAATTTTACAGTTTTTTGTTGTCCAAACCATTTTACAGAGTTTTCTTCGTAAAAAAACAAAAAATCTTGCTGGTTAGAAATCTATGGTATTTTCTGCTGGCTCAGCAGAGTATCTCTGTAATTTAACAGAGTGATTATTTTGAGTGTACGAGCTTTATTGCTCTGTAATACAGTTTTCAAATAAAAATCTCTTCAAAAAACTATCAAGTCTTTCAACCCCCCTTTTAAAAAGCGTCTTTAATGTCAATGAAAGCTAGTTAATTTTACGCGGATTTCGTGTAAAATTTGAGGTACTCGTAATTTTAACAATAATAAACAAAGTAAATTTACAATTTGGAAGCATTAAAGCGGGCAAATTTACAAGATGGCATTCTCAATTGTCAACACAACTTACACATTAAGAAATAAGAAATTGGTCGGAAATCAAATAAACTGAAAATAATCAATCTGTAAAATTACAGAGATACTCTGCTGAGCCAGCAGAAAATACCATAGATTTCCAACCAGCAAGATTTTTTGTTATTTTACGAAGAAAACTCTGTAAAATGATTTCGATAAAAAAACTAAAATTTCTGTAAATTTACAGTTTTTTATCGAAAACATTTTACATTTTTTTTTCGTAAAATAACAAAAAATCTTGCTGGTTGGAAATCTATGGTATTTTCTGCTGGCTCAGCAGAGAATCTCTGTAAGTTAACAGAGTGATTCTTTTGAGTGTATGGATATTGGTCGCGAATTTTTGATAGCGATATGAAGAACATGATTTAGAACATACAAATACAAAATTAAAAGCAAAATTTGATCTAACAGCACAAACTGAAGCAAAAATGCTTGATGAAATAGAATTGCGTGCATTTTTCGGTATCTTGATTTACACATCCGTATTCAAGCCTAACCACGAGGCCGCTCAATTTATTTTTGCAACTGATGGAACGAGCAGAGAAGTTTTTAGAGCTACAATGTCCTAGAACCGGTTTCTTTGTATTATAAATTGCTTAATTTAGTTTTCAAGATATTGCAAAATTACCGTTATTTGCGTTTTTAAACAAAAAAATTTTTTTTTTTTTTTTTCATATATTTTTATTTATTGAATCTTCACGTAATCGTGTTAAACAAAATGATGTGACTTTAATAAAAGTATCTTCGAAAATGTTGGACGGATTTTTTTATTTCTTTTTTTCGTTGAAAGATAATGCAATTACTAAAATGATTTTTTGCAATATTGTTCTTTTCAAGTTATTTTTTAAAACCAAACAATAATTTTTTTTTCAATTTTTATCACTTAGAACGTCAGTTTATTTCAATATAAACATATTGTGCCCAATAGGATCCAGATCGGTGCAAAAATATCAAAGTTAAAAAAGATTAATTGAATAATTCCTCTTTTCGGTTTTTATCAAATTAAAAAAACAAGTGAGAGTGTTAAATTCGGCTGTGCCGAATCCTTTATACCCTCCAACATGTAAAAAAATTAAAAACAAATTTTGACAGTGGCGTTTTTAGGGGGGGGGGGCATTGTGGGGGAGGGGTGGGGAAGCTGGAGGACTCCTTGGCCATCGCAACATTTTTACATCCCCAGGGTTCAATGGGCCCGGTCCGATTTGGCCCATTTCCGAACTTGACCTGCCTAGGACAATAACACATATTTATGCCAAACTTGAGGGGCCTAGCTCTTTTATTTTGGACTGCATCGTGTTAACTACAGACGGACGGACATCGCTAGAATGTCTTAGAATCGATCACTGATCAATAATATATATACATTATGGGGTCCCTGACCGATATTTCGATGCGTTACACATGGAATGACAAAGTGAGTATACCCCCATACTGTAGTTGAAGGGGATTAAAAAAAAAAAAAAGGTTAAATTCGGCCTTGCCAAATGTAGTGATACCCTCTACAATTTAAAAAAGATTATTGCAAAAAAACTTTATTTAAAATCAAATTACTTTTGAAAAAAAAAAAATTTTTTTAAAAAAAATTCTTTTTAAAAAAAAAAATTCCGCGAAAAAAAAAAATTGGTAAAAAAATATGTTCTTACTTGTTTAAATACCATTTGGTGTTCAATTATGTTCATTTGGCATTTGGTATTTTTGGGTTATGTTGAATGTACTAACATTTTTAAGGTGTCCTTATATTTTCGTTCGCAACTTTTAAACCGCTGAACCGATATCGCTCAAATGCAATACCAACCTTCTCGGCAGAACTTCCAATAAATATGTTAAGTTTCAGTCACCTCCGTGTAATATTTTGGCCGTGATCGAAAAACTAAAACTTACTTTTAGGAAATTTACGAGAAATGTACTTTTTTTTATTGAAAAACGTGATGGACTCAAAATTGGGCTTTTGGGAAGATTTCCATCTAGAAACTTACAATGACCAGGCTTTAAATTTCCAGATCAGCTAACACATTTTTCTTTATACTAATACCACTACTAGGCGAAATTTGCAAATAATATTACCACAACCATTGTCTAGTTTTTATTTCATTCAAATTTTTTTGTCAATGACTGTTTAAAAAGAATTACGTGCAATCCATCCACTCCAAATTGCTTTTTTTGTAGGTGTGGCAAGTGCCCTTCGATTGAAGAGTTTAAGGAAAAACTTTGTCAATTATTTGAAAAAAAATGATATTGATGAAATAATGTTCAAGCAGTGGATAAGTGTTGATAGGGACACATTGGAGACAGTATACCACAGTACAGACCAGTATGCAAACAATGGTGCTAATTGCGTACATGGTGGTATGGTTTTTAGTACAGAATTATGATCGCTGCCTAATGTATGTGTGCCTGTACGTGTGAGCTTTTGTGCATGTATTTATGTTGTTTGTTTACGTTTTGTATGAAACGATAGAAGTTACACCGTGTGCTGTCACTAATACTTAAAACACATCAAATGCAACTCTGTGAACCTACTACTCATGTACTGTGCAGTATACCCAAAAAAAACGTGGGTATTCAATACTAAAAATTTAACTAAATTTTACCTAGTGCAGGAATTGGTAACCAATACTAAAATTTTTTACTAATATTATTCAAAACCAGTAAAAATTATTAATTTTAGTACTTTGAAGATACTAAAATTAGTAACTAATAAGTCGATTTTGGTACAAAATCACTTACTAAACTTTTTACTGTAGAATTATTTTGAGTGTAGTTAAACAAGCAGAAAGCTTTACGGACTCTATTTGTGAAAAGTTGCAAGTGTTGTTTCCTTCTTTTTCCATTGCTATAGAACAAGCACTATTTTAAGAACAGAAAAAAGCTTCTTTGGAAAAAAATTAATGTATAGTGATTTGTGATTTTTCTTTTGTAATTCAAGATTCCGTTCAAGGGTTCCATTGGAACAACATGCAGGCTACACTTTACCCAATAGTTATTTATTTACACCGTTGCAGTCCATTTATTTCATCGACATTTGCATGAATTTTTAAGACATAAATTTGGAGAAAATTCAAGAAAAATTACGTACTTTTCGGATGGTTGCGAAGCACAGTTTAAACACAAAAAAACTTCGTTAACTTATGCTATCTTAAGGAAGATTTTGGCTGTGAAGCAGAGTTGCATTTTTTTGCAACAAGTCACGATAAAGGTCCTAGTGATGGCCTCGGAGGCACTGTTAAAAGAGAAGCCCGCAGAGCCAGCTTACAGCGTCCATTGGACAATCAATTTACTACATCTCGCGAGTTATTTGATTGGTGAAGCATGAACCTTAAAAATTGTAATTTTAAATACTTAACATTTAAAGAGCATAAAGATGAAGAGGAATTCCTTAACAATTCCAGGCACCCAAAAATACCATGCCTTTGGTCCAGTAGGAGAAAAAAGTCTTAAAGTAAAGCTGTACTCTTTAGACACTGAATTTTTAATTGAAAATGTTTATAATTAGATATACGGTGGCTCGCAGCTTATTTCGTGTGGAAGATATTAGTTAGCAATTCATTCAAGACAAAGTTAGCCAAAATAGACCTAATTATTATCAAATAAGTATTTTTGTAAAAAGTCTTGTGTATGTAATTAATCAAGCTTTAATTAAAGTTTAATGACGTTCATATTGTCTAAATATTAAATGTGCTACGAGGGTCGAAATGGAAATTGAAATTATTGAATGACGTTTTTTAGAAAATTTCTTAAAAATATTTCTATGTCGATTTTTTCCAAGCTCAAACATAAAAAAATTAAACAAATAGTCCAATATTTAATATTCATTTATTAAATAATTTTTCCAAAGACCAAAACAAAAACCAAAATTTTTAAAACACAGTAGAAGAAATCCGAATTTTTTTACCTCCATTTCTTTTGACCACCAATTTTTGGTAAACAAAGAAAAGATTTAATTGTTTAATAATTTTAGTACACCTAAGTTTATAGCAGGGTTGGCAACCGAAACGAATAACGGTATTGGTAACGGTATTGGTATTACATATTTTTTATATCGGTAACGGTAAAGGTAACGGTATTTTGGATTATTTAGGTAACGGTTAACCGTTACCGAAAGAACGATACCGGTACGTACCGGTATTATGAATAAAATTTACCAAACATGTTAAAAAGTCACAAAATTGTTAAAAACACGTAAAAATCAAAAATTTATTTAATAAAATTAAAAAAAACTGATAAATTTAGTGCATTTTCAACTTATAATTATATAGACTACTAGCTAACTCGCCCGGTACTTCGTTACCGGTTAGCTGGAAAAAAAAAATATTACTTCAAATTCTTAATAATTTTTCTTTAAACATAAAAATTGTTAGTTTCGACCTTTAAAATATTATATTTTGAGTAGATTTAAAGTTGAAAAAGTTTATTCTGGCGAAACGATCCCATAGTTCAAACTTTAAGTTTCAAGGAACATTAGTGCATAAGGAACAATATGTACCAAATTGAAGCGAAAATTCAAAAATTTATTTTCCCAGAATGTAATTTCCGCGAGTGGATCGTAATTTACCAATTTTAAGTATCTCTACTTCTCCCTTTTTCCCATTAGAAGCAGAATTTTCATAAAAGTACTTATTTTAGAATGTTATTTCCGCGAAAGGATCGTACAGTCCAAATCTCAAGTATTTAGGACCATTAATGCAGCAGATACAAAATTGCCCTACTTTCCCCATTTTCCCCTTAGAAGCTACTAAAAAAGTGCTTTTTCCAGAATGTTATTTCCGCTAGAGGATCGTACAGTCCAAACTTCAAGTATCTAGAACCATTAGTTCAGCAGATACAAAACAGTTCAAAATTCAAGTATCTAGGACCATTAGTTCAGCAGATACAAAATTGCCCAACTTTTCCCCTATTTCCACCTATAAAACAAAATTTTTAAAAAAAGTACTTCTTTCAGAATGTTTTTTTCGCGAGAGGATCGTACACTCCAAATTTCAAGTATCTAGGACCGTTAGTTCAGCAGATACAAAATTGCCCTAATTTCCCCCTTTTTCCCCGTAGAAGCGAAATTTTCAAAAAAGTACTTCCATTAGAATGTTGTTTCCGCAAGAGGATTCAAATTTCAAGTTTACCCTACTTTCCCTCCTTTTCCCCCTATAGAAGCAGATTTTTCCAAAAAAATACTTCTTCCAGAATGTTATTCCCGCGAGAGGATCGTACAGTCCAAACTTCAATATCTAGGACCATTACTTCAGCAGATACAAAATTGCCCTTCTTTCCCCTTTAAAAAGTAATTTTCAAAAAAGTACTTCTTCCAATATGTTATTCCGCGAGATGATCCTATATTGCAAATGTCATGTTTTTAAGACCATTAGTTTAAAATTTACCAAATTGCCCTATTTTGCCCCTCTTGGCCCTCCTTAAAACCAAAATTTTCAAAAAGTGTATTTTTCAAAAAATTATTTCCGCGAGAGGATCAAAACTTAAAGTTTTAGTTCAGAAGATACAAAATTGTCCTATTTTCCACAGGATTATAGAGTCCAAATTTCAAGTTTCTAAAACTATTAGTTCAAAAGATACAAAATCCCCCAAAGGGCCCTACTTTCCCCCTTTTCCCCCTTAGAAGTGAAATTTTTAAAAAAGTTCTTTAAGTATGTTATTTTTGCGAAAGGATCGTTCAGTTCAAATTTCAAGAATCTAGGACCATTAGTTCAGCAGATTCAAAATTGCCCTTCTTTCCCCCTTTTTCCCACAGAATTTTAAAAAGTACTTTCTTAAGAATGTTATTTCCGCGAGAGGATCGTTCAGCCAAATTTCAAGTATCTAGAACCATTAGTTCAGCAGATACAAAATTGCCCTACCTTCCCCGTTTTCCCCCCTTGAAATCGGAATTTTCAAAAAAAAGTACTTCTTTCAGAATGTTAATTCCAAGAGAGAGGATCGTGCAGTCTAAATTTCAAGTATCTAGGACCATTAGTTCAGCAGATACAAAATTGCCCTACTTTCCGCCTTTTCCCCCTTAGAAGCGGAACTTTTTCCGCAAGAGGATCGTACAGTTCAAATTTGAAGTACCTAGGATCATTAGTTCAGCAGATACAGAATTGCCCTACTTTCCACCTGTTCCCCCTTTAGAAGGAGAACTTTCAAAAAAGTACTTCTTCTAGAATGTTTTTTCCGCGAGAGGATCGTACAGTCCAAACTTCAAGTATGTAGGACTATTAGTTAAGCAGATTCAAAATTGCCCTACTTTCTCCCTTTTCCCCCCGTGGAAGCAGAATTTAAAAAAAAAGTACTTCTTTTAGAATGTTATATCCGCAAGATGATCGTATAGTTAAATTTTAAGTATCGAGGACCATTAGTTCAGCAGATACAAAATTGCCCTACCTTCCCCTTTTTCCCCCTTAAAAGTAGAGTTTTCAAAAAAGTACTTCCTTGAGAATGTTATTTCCGCGAGAGGATCGTACAGTCGAAATTTCAAGTATATAGGACCATTATTTCAGCAGATACAAAATTGCCCTACTTTTCCCCTTTTCCCCACTCAAAATCGGAATATTTAAAAAAGTACTTCTTTCAGAATGTTATTTTCGCGAAAAGATCGTACAGTCCAAATTTCAAGTCTCCCGGACCATTAGTTCAGCAGATACAAAATTGCCCTCTTTTCCCTCTTAGAGGCGGAATTTTCCAAAAAGTCCTTCATTCGAATTTTATTTCCGCGAGTGGATTGTGCAGTCCAATTTTCAAGTATCTAGGACTATTTGTTCAGCAGATACAAAATTGGCCTACTTTCCCCCTTTTTCCCCCTTAAAGAAGAATTTTTAAAAAAGTATTTCTTTCCGAATGTTATTTCCGCGGGAGGATCGTACAGTCCAATTTTCATGTATTTAGGACCATTAGTTCAGCAGATTCAAAATTGCTCTATTTTCCCCTCTCTTTCCCCTTAAGAGAGGAATTTTTAAAAAAGTATTCCTTTCCGAATGTTATTTCCGCGGGAGGATCGTACAGTCCAATTTTCAAGTATCTAGGACCATTACTTTGGCATACACAAAATTGCACTACTTTCCTCCTTTCTCCCCCTTAAAAGCGAAATTTTCAAAAAAGTACTTCTATTAGAATGTTATTGCCGCGATATGATCCCATATTCCAAATGTCATGTTTCTAAGACCATTAATTTAAAGTTTAGCAAATTGCCCTAATTTCCCCCTTGTGGGCCTCCTTAAAACCAAAATTCTCAAAGAAATATATTTTTCAAAAAATAATTTCCGCGAGAGCATCCAGATTCAAAATTTCAAGTTTGTTCAGAAGATACAAAATTGCCCTATTAAACCCCTTCTACCCACCACCTCTGCTCTTATAAAAGGATTTTTTAAAATATTACTTTTTACAAAATGTTTTTTCCGCGAGAGTAGACTTAAAATTTCAAGTTTTTGGGACCATTCGTTTAGCAGATACGAAATTGCCCTTCTTTCCCCATGTTTCCCCCTTTAAAAACAAATTTTCAAAATGTACTTCTTTTAGAATGTTATTTTCGGGATAGGATTGTACAGTTCAAATTTTAAGTATCTAGGACCATTAGTTCAGCAGATACAAAATTGCCCTACTTTCCCCCTTTTTCCCCGAAGAAGCATAATTTTTAAAAAAGTTTTTCTTTAACAATGTTATTTCCGCGAGAGGATCGTACAGTTGAAATTCCAAGTATCTAGGACCATGAGTTCAGCAGATTCAAAATTACCCCACGCACCCCCTTTTTCCCCCGGAATTTTCAAAAAGTACTTTCTTTGGAATATTATTTTTGCGAGAGGATTGTACAGTTCAAATTTCAAGTATCTAGGACCATTAGTTCTGCAGATACAAAATTGCCCTACTTTCCCCCTTTTTCCCCGTAGAAGCGGATTTTTTGAAAAGTTCTTCTTTAAGAATGTTATTTTCGCGAAAGGATCGTACAGTTTAAATTTCAAGTATTAAGGACCATTAGTTCAGCAGATTCAAAGTTGCCCTGCTTTCCCGATTTCCCCCCAGAATTTTGAAAAAGTACTTCCTTTAGAATGTTATTTCCGCGAGAGGTTCGTTCACTCCAAACTTCAAGTATCTAGGATTATATTTTCAGCAGATACAAAATTGCTCTACCTTCCTCTTTTTCCCCCTTTAAAGCGGAATTTTCAAAAAAGTACTTTTTTAGAATGTTATTTCCGCGAGAGGATCGTGCAGTCCAGGCGAGAGGATCGTGCAGTCCTATTTGTTCAGCAGATACAAACCGGAATTTTCAAAAACTACTTCTTTCAGAAAGTTATTTCCGCGAGAGGATCGTACAGCCCAAATTTCAAGGATCTACGACCATTAGCTCAGCAGACACAAAATTACCCTACTTCCCCCTTAGAAGCGAAATTTTCAAAATAGAACTTTCTTCACAATGTTATTTCCGCGAAGTATCCCATAGTCAAAATTTTTAAGTTTCTGGGAAAATTAGTTCAGAACATACAAAGTGTACCAAATTGTCCTATTATCCCCCTTTTTACCACCCTAGATGCGGAATTGAAAAAAAAACTTTGTTTCGGAATGTTTTTTCCGCGAGAGGTTCTTATAGTCCAAACTTTAAGTTTCTAGGACCATTAGGTCAGAGAAAAGAAAATGTACCAAATTGCCCAATTTTCCCCCTTTTCGCCTTCTTAGAAGTGCCATTTTAAAAAAGTACTTTCTTCAGAATATTATTTCCGCGAGAGGATCCTATAGTCCAAATTTCAGGTTTCTGGGACCATTAGTTCACAATATAGAAAATTTTCAAAATCGTCCTATTTCCCCCCCAAATTTGAATGAAAAATTTTCAAAAAATATTTTCTTCAGAACATAATTTCCGCGAGAGGATCGTATAGTCCAAATTTTAAGTTTCTAGGACCATTAGTTCAGAAGATACAAAATGTACCAAATTATCCTACTTTCCCCCTTTCAACCCCCTAGAATCAGAATTAAAAAAACTTTGTTTCAGAATGTTTTTTCCGTTAGTGGATCTTATAGTCCAAACTTTAAGTTTCTAGGACCATTAGGTCAGAAGATAGAACATGTACCAAATTGCCCTTTTTTCCCATTTTCCCTTCTTATTTTTTTTTTAAATACTTTTTTAGAGTATTATTTCCGCGTGAGGATCCTATTGTCCAAATTTTAGGTTACTGAGGCCATTAGTTCAGAAGATCGAAATGTTTAAAATTGTCCTATTTCCCCCTAAATTTAAGTGATTAAATCAATAAATTCCCTAAAATTAAAAAATAAATGAGATAAAAAAAATTGAGTAAAAAATTTGAGTCAAAAAATTAAGCAAAAAATATTTTGAGTAAAAAAAATTGAGTAAAAAAAATTTGGGTGAAAACACCTTCTAAGTAAAAAATTTAATTAAAAAAAATGAGTAAAAAAACTGAAGAATAAAATACAATTGAGTAAAAAAAAATGAGTAAAAAAAATTTTGAGTAAAAAAATGTTGAGTAAAAAAAAATTGTAAAAAAAAAATTGTAAAAAAAATTTTTTGAGTGAAAAAAAATTTTGAGTGAAAAAAAAATTTGAGTGAAAAAAAATTAAAAAAAAAAAAAATTTGAGAGGGAAAAAATTTTGAGTAAAAAAAAAGTTTGAGTGAAAAAAAATTTTGAGTAAAAAAAAATTTTGAATGAAAAAAATTTGTAAAAAAAAAAAATTTTGAGTGAAAAAAAAATTTTGAGTGAAAAAAAAAATTTTGAGTGAAAAAAAATTTTGAGTGAAAAAATTTTAGTAAAAATTTTTTTTTTCCCCGAGAGGATACTATAGTTCAAATATCTAGTTTCTAGGACCATTAGTTCAAAATTCACCAAATTGCCCTATTTTCCCCCTTTTTGTCCCCCTTAAAACCGGAATTTTCAAAAAATTACATTTTTCAAAATGTTATTTCCGCGAGAGTATCCTATATTCAAAATTTCAAGATTGTAGGACCATTAGTTCAGAAGATACAAAATGTATCAACTTGCCCTTTTTTCCCCTTCCCCCCACCTTAGAAACGGAATTTTCAAAATATTACTTTTTCCAAAATGTTATTTCCGCGAGAGGGTGCTAGACTCCAAATTTCAAGTTTCTGGGACCATTTGTTTAGAATATAAAAAATGTACCAATATGCCCTATTTTCCCCTTTTTCCCCCCTTGGAGGCGGAATTTAAAAAAAAAAAAAAAATCCGAAATTTTATTTCCGCGAGAGGATCCTAGAGTTCAAATTTGAAGTTTCTAGGACTATTAGTTCAAAAGATACAAAATCCCCCAAAGGGCCCTATTTTCCCCCTTTTGCCCCCCTTAGAATCGGAATTTCCAAAAATCCCTTCTTAGTGGGTGGTTTTGTCGGGAGCCGAACCTACATTCCAAATTTCAAGTCTCTAGCTTCAGCGGTTTGGGCTGGGCGATGATTATTGCCAATCAGTCAGTCAGTCAATCAGTCAGTCAGTCACCACACTCTTTTATATATATAGATTATTTCCGCGAGAGGATCCTAGAGTTCAAATTTGAAGTTTCTA
The DNA here is from genome assembly GCA_963921195.1 of Pegoplata infirma. Taxonomy (NCBI): domain Eukaryota; kingdom Metazoa; phylum Arthropoda; class Insecta; order Diptera; family Anthomyiidae; genus Pegoplata; species Pegoplata infirma. The sequence goes on along the minus strand of OY992536.1, from coordinate 115,299,590 downwards.
GGACTATTAGTTCAAAAGATACAAAATCCCCCAAAGGGCCCTATTTTCCCCCTTTTGCCCCCCTTAGAATCGGAATTTCCAAAAATCCCTTCTTAGTGGGTGGTTTTGTCGGGAGCCGAACCTACATTCCAAATTTCAAGTCTCTAGCTTCAGCGGTTTGGGCTGGGCGATGATTATTGCCAATCAGTCAGTCAGTCAGTCAATCAGTCAGTCAGTCACCACACTCTTTTATATATATAGATTAATTAACCCAGAATTTAATTAACATATTCACGCAATATTGTAATTGAACAAATAAATTATTGATTTTTTACGTGTTTATAAGATGTTAAATAGCAGAAATATCTGCGTTTTGAGCCATTTAAGAAATCTTCTGATTTTTGCTGACGCGGCTTGATAAATTTCTGTTTGAATAAACCAGGTAGAGTTTGCAGAAAAATCTGTCAAGACCGCAGATAAATCTGCTGATTTAAGATAAAAAATCTTCTGATTTCAGATAAACAGCCTGAACATCGAAATTGTATTTTATTTAAGTAAAAAAATACTTTTTTAGTTAAAAATGTTATAAAAGAAGCGATGGATTCAATAAACTTTAAAATTTTTTTTAATAAAATTTTTAAATTTGTTTGAATTTTTTTTTTTTACAAAACAGTACAATTTCTGTTAAATTATTAAAATAGTCAGCTGATTTTTTCACATTTAAGCAATTTTTAGTTTAAATCGTTTAAATTAGACAAAAACTAAAAAAATGCCAACAATTTTTTTTTAATTACAAAATAATCTGCTAAAATTTGAACAAAGATATTTTTTTAAATCAGCATTTTTTAAAATTTAAAGACAGAGAATTAAGGTAAAGCCCGAGTAAAAATTTTCTGATATAATCATATATAATTTGATACAATCTTATATGAGGTAATATGCTTCCGTATAAATTTATATAAAATTATATCTATCATTTTGATACGGTTGATCCACTTTATATGGTTGTTTATTGCTCCATATATGATTAGATTCGTATTTTGGTTTTGCTCATCAAATTATATAAAAATAGATATTATAAGATCACTTTGATATAATTAGATTTGACCAAATTCAGGATCAAATTGTATAAATTTTTATATTTTTTTATCTAAAGTAATACAATTAGATATTGTTTGATACAACCATTTTACGGATCAAATTAGATCTATTTAGAAAAATTAGCATAATATTTTTACTAGGGAGTATTAATTTTAGCAGAAAAATCTGGTATGAGTTTTCTTATTCAATCTTAAAGTTGTTTTACAGATTTTTCGACAGAGTTTTTCTTCAGACTGTACAACTTGGGCTCATTATGTATTTAACTCCAGAGAACCACCTCTCCACGCTTACCTGCGTGGATGACAACGCCAGCAACACTTGAGCGATTCAGGTTTGTCTCTTCTTTTATACTCCCGCTGAAAAATGCTTACATTACGTGGCACTAATTTTTCTCTTCACAAATTTTTAGGTAAATTGCGAATGTGATAATTGGTTGGACCGATTTTCACATAATTTAGTAAATTGCGAATGTGATCATTGGTTGGACAAATTTTTTAATTGTTTTTGCCCAAATAACAATCCGATATACAATGAACAAATTTTTTATTTTTTTTATTTTACGTACATTAAAAATATTTTACTTTGTTTTTTATCTGCAAAAAAAATAAGTAATATTAAGACAACCGAAACAAAACCGATAAAATACCGGTAAAAATCCGAATAAAGGTAATGGTTTTTTAACGGTAACGGTATTTAAAATGTTTTATTTCGGTATTGGTAACGGTAACGGTAGTCAATATTAAAGGGTTTTTAATCGGTAACGGTATTTAAGGGTAACGGTAGCCAACACTGGTTTATAGTAATGAAATATAAAAATAATTGAACATTTCCTTTGTTTGCAAAAAATTGGTGGTCAAAAGAATTGGAGGTCAAAAAATTCGGATTTCTTCGACTGCATTTTAAAAATTTTGATTTTTGTTTGGGTCATTGAATAAATTATTTGATAAATGACCATTGGACTATTTTTTAAATTTTAAATGTTTGAGCCTGGGAAAAATCGACCTAAAAGTATTTTTAAGAAATTTTCTAAAAAAGTCTTTCAATAATTTTAATTTCCATTTCGACGCCATTAAGCTTAAATTAAAGCTCGATAAATTATCTACACAGCACTTTTAACAAAAATACTCGTTTGATAATAACACTGTGCTACAAAAAACACAAAATCGAATATACTTTTAAAGTGCGGTAGTTAAGGTTGTAGGTCTCGTCGAAAAGATCACAAAAATGCCCATCAAACTTTCCAGACACCCTCAAATTTTAAAGTTATTGTCAAAAAACGTTTTTTTAGACTTTTCTCACTAAACCACGTGTAACTTAAACATTTTTCAACCGATTTTAAATTTTTCAACTGTTTTGGATAGAAGAAGGATAGGGCTTTTCACGTGTGTGAATTGGTCTATACATATAAGAAAGATATGTATTGATTTTTTCAACAATATCTAATTTTTTGTTATTTTTTGAAAATTTTTTGAGTTTATCGATTTTTTTCTGCTATAGTTTGTTCAACAACATTTATATTAAAAACCATATTCCTAAAGAAAATTTAATTGTGAATACGATGAGCTTTATGCCAAAAAAATTGGATAATAATTGACAGAGTTGTGATAATTTTTCTAAAAAAAGAAAATTAAGAGCAAAAAAATAAACGAACATACTGAGAAGTCGCGTATCATTATTTTAAAGGTTTTTGACCTCCTGAATTCGAATTTGACCTTGAAATTGCGCTATCTTATTAATTTTTTGATATATCAATTTATGTTGAATATCTCAAAAACCTGACGAGATAGAGCAATTTAAAGGCCAGATTCGGATTCAGCGCGCCAAAAACATTTTAAAATATTGTATATGACCATTTATGATAAATTTATTTTTTTTGCCTGGGTTATCTGGACGGCGATTTCCTGCAAAATCTTAATTTTCTTTTTTAGAAAAATTATCACAACTCTGTCAATTATTATCCGATTTTTTCAGGATAAAGCTTATCGTATTTAGAATTAAATTATCTTTAAAAAAACGCTCATAAATATAAAGGTTGTTAAACGAACTACAGCAGAAAAAAATCGATAAACTCGAAAAATTTTCAAAAAATATAAAAAAAAATTGATTTTATAGAAAAAATCAATAGTTATCTTTCTTTTAGTATTGACCAATTCACACACATAGAAAGCCCTATTCTTTTTCTATCCAAAACAGTTTAAAAATTTAAAATCGGTAGAAAATTTTCTGAATTACACAAGGTTTAGTGAGAAAAGTCCCAAAAAAACGTTTTTTGAAAATAACTCTAAAATTTTAGGGTGTCTGGCAAGTTTAATGGGCATTTTTGTGATCTACTCGACAAGACCAACAACCTATACTATGTCACATCAGAAGTATTTTTTCACTGTAGCACAGTGTAATTAGGTGTATTATTGGAAACTTTGTCTTAAATGGGTTGCTAACTGATATCTAACACACGAAAGAAATAAAATTTGAATGTCTTGTGTACATTATGAAACAAAAATTTTAATCTTAAAAATCACGATGCTGATCAGCATCTGTGGACCAAAATCGCGTTTTTTATTTGTTACTATTTTTACATGACATACTCAGCAATTTGTCATCTTTTAAGATGAATTCGGTAAAAAAATATTTTTTGTCTCAAAAATCAGCATCTGTGGACCAGTGTTGCCAATAGTAGGGGGAAATCCCTACAAATAGGGGTTTTTTCATAAAAAACTATAGCGTAGGGGAAAAGGGACAGATTTTCTTTTCTTATCAAAATGTAGGTATTTTGAATGATTTAGGTACTTTTCAAAAAAGAAATGATATTTTTAATATTAAACGTTTTGACAAAGAAAAAATGGTATCAAATATTTTTTTTAACTGGCAACATTATTGAAGACCTGTAAGTTGTTCACCGGTGAAAAAAATGTTTTAAAATATAAATTTGTAGCGAAAATTTGAGTGTCACATGTTTGGTTATGTTTTGATCTTCAACTGTTTTAAAATACAAAAAAAAATAACTTGAATTAAGCTTTTTCTGTATATTTATCTGAAATAATAAATGTTTACATGCTGTGTCAATAACTTTAAATTGCGTGATTTTATTTTTGAACAGAAACCTCGTTAGAGAAATTTTTACGTTTTTGTAAAGCCAGTTTAAATTTGAAGTTTTTTGACAGAGTTTGACAGATTTTCATATCAAAGCCGAATCTTTTTAAATTTTTACAAAAACAAATAATTTTCTTGAAAATTATTCTATGTTAATTAGAAAAGGAAAAATGTCCTCGAGCAAGAATAACCCTACTCACAAACTAATATTTTAATGTTCGAATAAAACAACTTTTACTTTTTAATATAAATTAATCAGAATTTGAACAGAATTTCGCTTTAGGACGGATTATTCAATAAAAAGTTAGCTTTAATTTAATTTATGACGAAGCATTGAGTAACCCAGCCTTAGTATTTTAACTATTATTTAAAATTAAATGTACAAAAACTGTATAAAATTTTGTTTTGTTTTCAAAATTTTAGCTGCTAAAACGTAGTGATAAATGTAGGGATTTTTTTTGAAAAATGTAGGGAGAAAAGGGATTTTTTTTAATATGTGTAGGTTTTTTTCTTTTAAAAAAATGGCAACACTGCTGTGGACCAAAACCGCGATTTCGGAATTCTTTATAACCCGTTATCATTAATAAATAACGTTAAAAATTTACCGATGTCGTAAATGAAATCATAATAATTAATTTTTATTAAAATGCAAAACCCTCTATCTGATCATATTCATTCATGTACTTAATATTTTTGAGAAACAAAGCCCTCTATATTTCATAATATCCCCAATAGTGCAAAATTTTAAAAACGAATAATAAGTGAGATTCAGTAGTTGATTTAAAAAAATATTGTAGAATATCGAATTCTAATTACTCTAATATGCTATTTAGTAAATCAAGTATTTTCATATACCCCAAAATCCGTATAAATTTGGATTTCAAATCCAATTAAAATCTATACCGTTTACATATGCTTTTTTGACATTTAGCGGGATTTTGTTTGTACTAACTCTGTATTTGCTTTTGATTTGTGTACAGGGTTGTTAGTTGGAAATTTCCCAATTTTATAAATATTTCTAAAAACAATGATTTTTCTTTGCCGGAGCCAATATTTTTAATCCCACTAGTATATTTTGGGACCACAATATCAAAAAATGTGTTTTTATATAGAGCTGCTTCTTTAAATACAAGAAAATTAACATTTTTGCCAAGTTTTGAGCCGCCACCATTGAGTGTTTTTCTTAGTTTTAAAAAAATAAATTTTAATTGTTTATTTTTACTTTATAAAAAACAACAACAGCTGATAAAAAAAAATCGTGTGCAGCGTTGTAAAAAGAATTAGGGGTGATTATTTTGGGAAAAACCATAGTTGTACAATTAAGTAGTAGAAATTTTTTGGGATTTTAAATTGCGATTTTACGATTTTCCCAAAATCCAAGTTTTTTTTTTATGGGATTTGACATTTGAAATCCAAAAAAGTAATGGGATTTACTTGGATTTTCATTGAAATCCCATTTTTTCTGGATTTTGAGGTATATGTAAATGGCATATAACAATACGCGAAATAAACCGTATTTGGCTCTCCTGAAAAGTTGTGTTTTTTAAGATGGAGGGTTTTGAATATAGTCCCTCGATATGCACTGTTGGTCAACAACACTTGCAAAAAATTAAATTATTACAAAACAAAAATAAAAGTATTTTTTTTAGAATTCACTTTTTATAAACGGCCCAGCAAAACTTAGATTACCAAATAAGGTATAAAATAAGGTATAGGATCTCTTATTTTATACATTGCAGCATTGATGATTTTAACAGGCGATGAGACTCAAAGTAATGCATCCACATTATCACAAAGAATACCAGTAAGGTATAAAATAAATCATAAATTTATAACGAAGAATACGAGTAAGGTGTAAAATATATGATATTTTATAGGTTACGAGAAATGAAATAATATAGCATACCAGAAGATAATATATAAGGTGTTACGAGTAGTGAAAAAGTAATTTTGTATTAAATTTACTCACGTGATTGTAAGTGAGTGTAAGTAGATAAAATATGCTCGTGAGTGTGTGTCGTTAGAAATTTCCTGTCGTGAGCCCATCTCTAGTTTAAACTTATGCATTTTTTTATAAAATAATTATTTTTTATGTTATTGTAATGCATTATGCATCCAATTATAAATAATACATTATTTCAAACTTTCAAATAATACATAATGTAACCAAATATAAGACATCCATGATTTAATGTTTAGAAATAATAAATATGAAATAAATTTTTTGCAATAATCATGCATTACGTAGCAAATTATTAGTAATGCATAATTTTTTAATTGAAAATAATACGTTGTGGAACAAATGTTTGGTAAGACATCATAAAATAATGCTACAAATAAGTTATATACATTACCAGGTAATGTGTTATATAATCGCTACCCATTACCAAAGTTTTGCTGGGGGCTTTGCTTGATGCGAACATTTTATAATTTATAATTATTAAAAAAAATGAAATTCAAAAATAACCACATAAAAAAAAATAGCTAGCCCAGCGACTATAAAACCTATAGTAAGTATATAGAAAACAGCTTTGAGGAACCAAAAAAATGGAACGACAAAAAAATCACAATATTGACTTATGTTAGCAGAATTTGGTGGTTGCATTGGTTGTTGTCGTGGTCGTAGAAGTTTATATTCCTACGCTTGGACCCAGGGTACTAAAAAATGTCGCTTTTTTGCCCCGCCCCTCTTTAAAGGGCGTGGATAAAACAAATAATTGAAATAATTATAAAACTTTTATACTTTAGTGCACAAAGCAGACAAAAATTAACTTGTAAACATACACCGTGAGGGTCAAGGATTCACCCCAGCTCACCAACCCTTCCCCCTACCTTGCCCCCCCCCCCCCCCCACTTTAAAAAACGCCCCATTCAATTTTTTTTTTTTAATTTTTTACATGTTGGAGGGTATTAAAGATTCGGCACAGCCGAATTTAACACTCTCACTTGTTTAATATATGCAAGTTCGGTTTTTTAATTAGTTTCAAAAAGATTTGCATCAATCATAGCCGTTTGCAAAAGGTCCATATTGGATTCATCTCGAATTTTCCTAGTCAATATTATTTGAAACTCGCTCATAGTATCTGTAGCTGAAATAAGGGAAACCTGTTGCAATTTCAGTGCAATTGACTTTCCAAAAGCTGTAAACATATTGTCCTGTTGCGGCGTGCTTACAGAGCAATTAACTTGGTGCTTAAAAACTTCAGTGGCACTGTTGAAATTTTCGCGTCTCTCATATCTGCTTCTTTTCGAAGATTTATTTTGTTTGTTTAAACTATAACTTTCGCTAAAAGAAATTTCCTTTCCAGCTTCACTTCCATCATTGTTTTGCTGTACTGTAATGGCATTTTCTGAACCATATTCAATTACGGTTGATGACTTTTCCTGAACAAAAACAAATAAAGGTGGAAGTACATAGGAACGAACTTGCTTTGCGTCCGGTTGTCAAAAAGTTAAAATTGAATAAATTTATACAAAAACTTAAAAAATATTAAAAATATAATTTTCCGGAATAAAAAAAGAACAGATTTTAGTGGAAAAACATGAAGAATTAGCAAGGTATTTATGGAATGATGCCGCATTCAACGCGCTTTCTATGTAACTTGAAGTTTTGAACGCATAGAAGGCAGAAAGAAGTGAGAACGTATCGGACGCAACGCACTCCTATGTACTTCCACCTTAAGACTGTTAACTTTTTTAAAAAATATTTAACAAAAAGACTTACTTATTTAATGTTGCTTGAATTTTTTCTATATGATACATTGTTATCAAGAAAATAAACCTCTTTATAATAAAGATGAAGCCGGTAAATGTCTTCGGCAGAAGACCCTGACTTCTTTGATGAGTCTACCTTCCTCTTTTCAGCAACGTATGCAGACCTGTGGTTTTTACTTTTTTTCTTAACCTCCTCCTCGTATTTTGCCATTGCGATAGAGATTTTCCTCCATGCATTTTCTTTCGGTCAATTCTTCTATAATTTACGCTATGTATGTCCCAAAGACATGGGAAGCTATTAATTTGAAATTTTCTTCCATTTTGCCCTTTTTTTAAATAAGAAACACAAAACACCAGTTAATCAGTTTTTCTTTGAAAATTTCCTTATTTTTTGGCGCTATGCGTCTTTTTTTTTCTTAAAAACGTAGACAAACTCAGAACTGACAGATTTGATGTTGGAGATGGTTGTTAAGCATTTTCTTTTAACAACTATGTTAGCGATCAAACATAACATTAACACTAACTGTAGTTGTAATGTCTACACACAACAATTCGTTAACATAACATCAACTGACGTTTGTTAACAGAAAAATCTCTAGCATTATGTTACGTGTAGAAAACGTGTTAAGGCGGGCTTAACACAATTTTTTTTTTTTTTTTGTAAATTTGTTTTATTTAATCAGCTTCTACCGGTCCAATGGTGCGTCCGAGAGGGGTTAATAGTGAGACCGACCCCCATTTATTTTTACTCTTCAACATTTTTTTAAAACATACCTACGCCCTATCTCCACTCCCTAATTGGGCTTCCATTCCAAATTACATTTATATAAAATTTGCTTCAACTGTAATTTGTATGGGAGCCTACTTAAGGAGTGGAGATAGGGCGAAGGTATGTTTTAAAAAAATGTTGAAGGGTAAAAATAAATGGTGGTCGGTCTCACTAATGGCCCCTCTCGGATGCACCATTGGACCATAAAAGCTGATTAAATAAAACAAATTTACAAAACATAAAACAAATTTTTATGGGGACCTTCTTAAGAGTTAAAGATAGAGGGTAGGTGTGTTCAGATTTTGTTTGGACTAAAAAATATTGTGGGTCGGTCATACATTTGATTGATTGGAGCAAATTTTAAACAAATTTCGATTTATGTGGGAGCCCCCTTAGAATTGTTATCTAGATTGTTATCTACAACAATACATTGTTCTAGGAATCATGTTAGAATTGTTTTAATTTTTTTCTAAAAAAAATATGTTGGCAGGAATCATAATAGCATGTTCACCACTCTCAAATTAAAAACATGTTTGCTTGGAACAACGGTATGGTTACGAAAAATCTGACCAAAATTAAGATTCTAGTAAACAATATGTGATCAAAAATAAACATAATACAGTCGAACACGGTTATAACGAACTCCGGGGTACCAGTAAAAATAGTTCGTTATAAGCGAAGTTCGCTATAAGCGGGGTATATTTTTTATCAACCTAGTTTTATTTCTAAAAAAAAAGATCCAAATTTGTTTAATTTGATGTTTTTTTTCGCAAATAAACTACTTATTGAGAAGAAATCATAAAAAATATAAATAAATTTATCAAAATTATAATATAAACCAAAAAATTCCAGCCTTTTGTTAGCTTGATAAACATGATTGCCACACATTAAAAATGTTTATGGGAGTTTGTTATAAAAAGGTAAATATACATGAAATTATGTTAGTGGGACCATAATAAGCAGTTCGCTTTAACCGAGGATTCGTTATAACCGAGCTCGTTATAAAAGAAGTATTTTGTGTGAAAATTGATGCTAAAACGTCGGGACTTTAGAATTAGTTCGTTATAACCGAGAATTCGTTATAACCGAGTTTGGCTGTATATTAATTTTAAGTTCATGTTTGTATCTATTCAGTAGTTTGTGATTTGTTAACCAGGTCTGTTAAAATTACAAAAAAAGCAGTGTTGGCTACCGTTACCCTTTCAATACCGTTACCGATTAAAAACCCTTTAATATTGACTACCGTTACCGTTACCAATACCGAAATAAAAATCTTTAAATACCGTTACCGATAAAAAACCGTTACCTTTATTCGGATTTTTACCGGTATTATATCGGTTTTGTTTCGGTTGTATTATTATTACTTATCTTAATTTTATTGTGGATTAAAAACATACTATTTCATAGATATTCATCTAAACGTATAAATACCTCGTGTTAGAGATGGGCGCGTGAGTGATTTTTGACTCACACACACTCACGCTCACGACAGGAAATTTTGAATCACGCACACTCACTCACGAACATATTTTTTCTACTCACACTCACTCACAATCACGTGAGTAAATTTAATACAACTCACAATCACGTGCACTCACGCAAGCTTCACTCACACTCACGTTGACTCACACTCACGAAACTCTTTTTTTATACAAAAAAAATTCAATAGCGAAAATTTCAAAAATCTTTCCAAATTTTCAGCAAAATTTAAAGTTTAGCGAAATTTTACATTTTTTTGCTTTTATCGGAACGAAATCTTAAGTTAAGCCAAATTCTACAATCTTTTTCTTGCTTTTTTTGGTCCGAAAGGAAATATAAAGAGAAAATAAAGCACGTAAACTCACGCAAAAAAATCGACTCACGCACACTCACTCACGCAAAAATCTTACTCACGCACACTCACTCACACAATTTTTTTCTCTACTCACACTCCCTTACAATCACGTGAGTAAAATTGAATTCAGTCACAATCACGCGTGATCACGTGAATCACGATCTAATCTGCTCATGTGCCCACCTCGTGTACCGTGTATGTCTGGTATGTTTAAACAATTTATGGCAAACTCCATTTATAAAAAATAAGTTTGGTAAAATAAAATTAAATATTGATGAAATTGTATTATTTAAGCATAAATGTTAATAAAATGAATTTCTTAACTTCTATGGCGAGTGGAAAGGTGTCCCCCGATTCCGCCCGCCCTCCTGCTTAAAAAACTTCCCCTGAAACGTCTTTGTCAAGTTATTTTTTCCACTCCGATTTATTTTTAACAACAGCACAAACCATTTTATTGTTCACGCTGTTTATCAGCAGATTTTTCTGCTGTCTTGCCGGTTTGTTCTGCAGATTCTACCTGGATTTTCCAGACAGAAATTTAGCAAACCGTGTCAGTTATAAACAGCAGATTTCTGAAATGCCTTAAAATGCAGATTTCTCAGATAGTTCAAAATGCAGATTTATTTGCTTATAGGACAAAGGTGCCTCTACGAACATGAGTTCGTATTTGTTAAATTACAATATTGCGTAAATGTTTTAATTAAATTCTGAGTTAATTCATAGTATTTAATACTAGTAAAAATATTATTATGTATAAAAAATGTACTGATTTTAACAGTTTTTTAATTTTTTAAAATTTTTGTTTTGTTATTTTTTACGTGTTTTTAACAAATTTATGACTTCCCGAGTAAAAATGTTTAGATATATTTTTATATATCACGTCTTATCCGAGATTTAAAAGATCTTACTCGGATCAGTACTACAGTTTTTCCCGTAAATTTTCGATCCCGAAATCCCGGGAAATAGAGCGGGAATTCCCGGGAATTTTAGTTTCTTTGAAATTGATGATTTTTCGACTTCTATTGATTATTTAGTATGTGATTTTTTAGAGATTTTATTAAAATTCTTGATAATTGATGACAGAAACGTACGCAGGGACCATGAGGGCCCAAAAAGAGAGACGTTCTAACTAAAAAATTTCATGAAATCTGAGACTTACGAAATGAAAAAAGTCTCACAATATCTAAATTTCGATAGGATATAATTACACAGTGATAAAAAATCTAAATTTAAAATCGGAATAGAATGAAACCAAAAGCAAATTAGAGTTTACATTTTACGTAACAAAGCCATCAAGAGGTTTTTTTAATTCAGCGGTATGAAATTCGCTGTGATCGGTCCCGTACCTATTTACTGAATAGCCAAATTAGTAAAAATAATCCACTGTTCATCGTTGCGTATGATTGTTATTTAAAGGCAATTACAAAATTAATCATACGCCCTATACAATATTTAAGCAATTATTATTATAATTATAATAAAAGTTCACCAACTTCAAATGCGTGCAAAAAAATTTAGCGCTAAACCAAAAAAAAGTGTCGAGGGGTTTATTATGCTTTCATTTGCTTTTTGTTTCATCCCACTCCGATTTTGGTTGTTGGGCTGTGTTATCAGATCCTGATACTTTTTTTCAGAAGCTAAGAAATTTTTTTCTGAGAACTGCATTATAAAAAATTGCAGTATGATTATTTGTTTCTTTAGAAAATATTTATGTCTCTGGACATGATTCTTTTTAAATCGATAAATTGATATAAAATCTGTGTAAAGGATGACAGTTTTTTTAGAAACCAGAATTTTTAATTTTTTTAATAATTTTTGGGGTAAATTTTCTTATAATTTCATTTCTCTGAAAAAGTTACATTCAGTTTCAGAAACATAATAGAGAAATTCCTGTGAATTAGTTTCATTGTGTTTTAGAGGCAAAGCGTTGAGAACCAATTGTAAAATTGAACTAACAACAAGATGAATTAGAATAAATGATGAATTTTATTATTAAAACAGATGAAGCGATGTGAAATAACATATTCCCTTAAAAATACTTTTAAACGACTTCGATATATTTGGACCGTTTTTTTATAAGAACTGGGTAACAAAAATTGTTCTTTTTTTCTCGAAACTTTTTTTTTTTCTAATTTAAAGGTACTAAATAAGATTTTTATGGTGTTAATATACATTATAAATAGTGTAATCGCATTCATAAGGTTTTTATATATTTTTTTGACAAAAAATTTGGGTTTTTAGTTATTGCGGGAATTCCCGGGATCCCGGGAAATTTAAAAATGAATCCCGCTTTCCCGGGAAATGAAAAAGTCCGGGAAAAGAAAAACTCTAATCAGTACTGATCCGAAATTTGAAAGATCAGTACTGATCCGAAAAATGGATCGCTAAGATTAGATCAGTTTTAATCGGACGGATACAATGTTATCCGAAAAATGGGTTTATATAATTAGATAAACCCATTTTTCGGATAAAATTGTATCCGTCCGATTAAAACTGATCTAATCTTAGCGATCCATTTTTCGGATCAGTACTGATCCTTCACATTTTTACTTGGGTTGTTAATATTTTATTCATAATACCGGTACGTACCGGTATTGATGTTTCGGTAACGGTTCACCGTTACCGAAATGATCAATAATACCGTTACCTTTACCGTTACCGATATAAACAATATGTAATACCAATACCGTTACCGATACCGTTATTCGTTTCGGTTGCCAACCCTGAAAAAAAGTGATTTAAAATAAAAAACAAAATAAAAAATCGGTGTACAAAATTTATATACAAATATATAAAATCCACAAAAAGCGGTAAGTAAAATATTAATCGACTTTTTATATTGTGATATGTTTGTAATATATCGTCACATAAAATGCAAAACGCCCTAACTAACAAAAAATTCAAAATCGGTATTGTGATAGATTCTGGTGTATTTTATTAACCTACAAAAAACATGTGAATTGCGAAATCGCCAATGAACGCAACTAGAAATACATTTTTTAATAATTTTGTGAATTTACTCTATACTGTTTTTTGCTTCTCTTGTAAAATTAATAAAATGTTAGTTGGGGCCTTTTGCATTTTAGGTGACGATATGTATTTTATTAAGTTTTTTTCAAACACACTAAAAATGTTACCAAACATGTTATGCTCATTGTAGCGAAATGGCTCCTGCTAAAAGGACCATGTTTTGTTTGTTAATAGAAGTTTTTTGTCGCCAACAATTGCATGTTTAAAGAAGATCATGCTTTATTTAAAAACAATCTTGTTATGATTGAGCGTTCTTTTTCCAAAACAACGTGCTAAAATTTAATATTTTGTTTGGTGGCATATATATATATAAATTCCTGGGATTCCTAGTTGGAACAAAGGGCCAGTACAAATGTTTTCCATTGACTTCTACAAAACGCTGGTCTAAAATGAACGGGGTTGAATTGTTAAAAACTTCTTTCGAAAACAAAAAACAATTAATAATTTTAAATTTTAATGGTATTAATGATTTTGGTGTGTTTGAAGATAAAGGTAGGTAATAATTTTTATGTACTAATAAGTAAATTGTTTCTGAATGCAAATGTGTTTTTTTATCAATTCCAGTTAAAAATAGACTTGCCACCCTTTGAAATTTCCAAAACGGGACACCACTAAAAAAATTAAAAAAAAATCGACGTCTCAAAAATTATATAACGTCTCAAAAGGACTTAGATTCAGGACATCAACCTTTATTTATCATATGTTACACTTTAACACAAGTTGCACCGTTTTTTCTGTAGCATCCAATAAGATGAAAATCTTATTATCTCAAAAACCCCAGTAACGATTTTTTTTAAATTGGGCTAAAAATGTTTGTACGGGTGCCAACTAACATAATCTGCAATAAAATTTCATATGCAGCGAACTTTTAATTAAACTTGTTCAACCAAATCGTGATCTGGTTGAAATTTGCAATACCTTTTCGTTCTATTTTCATCCTTTTCCTGTGTTGCTGCCGATTCATTTATATCTGCAGCTCTTTTTCTGTTCATTTTCCTGTGAAAAATTTAATAGTTTAACATTTGTGCAAATTTATTGGAAAGAATATTTACTAAAATAATAAAAAAATACCTCTACAAAAAATCACGCTCTGTTAAAATTTTAATTCATTTGAAAGTTGACAAATGAAATAAAAAATATATTTAAAAACAGGGGTAACTCATGAATAGTAGTGTCAGTAATAACAAAGTCGTTATATACAGATGGCAATCTTTTTTTGGAAAGTATTTGGGAACGATTTGGGAATAACGAAAAATAAACATTAAAAAATTTAAAAATTATGAATTAAAATTATTGTTGTGTCACTTGAAAATAAAAAAATACATAATAAAAAAAAGAAATGAATATAAATAAATCAAAACAACCAGCAAAATTAAACGAAAAATAAAAGGTAAACAAAATTTCCAGCTTTCCCAGATACCATTTGTAAAACTAACACCACCTTTAAACGTCAAAAAGAATTGACTCTTGCATAGTCTTTATATATTTAAGTTTTTTTTTTTTAAAAATGCCAGTGTTGCTAATAAAAATAAGTACTAAGTTTACGATTTATTTTTTGTGACAATGAAAAAATTAGTTTTTTTTTCTCAAAACGGGACAAATGGCGTCCCGTTCAGGGTATCGTCGGGACACGGGACACTCCACTCTAAAACTGGTCTGTCCCGATGAAAACTGGACGGTTGGCAAGTCTAGTTAAAAAAAGTTATAATTTAGAAAGAAATTGCAAAGTGTGTGTCTTTTCAAGTGACTTTGAGGTGAAGCCAGAGATATTTTCGGAGATGGTAGCTCAATACTTGTCCACTCCCGAATTTGTGTTGGATATAAAAGTTACATGTAAGTAATAATTTGTTAAAGGTAAAACAAATTACTCTACTGAACATTAAAACAAAACTTGATGCGACTGGGACGCGACCTTACACACTTGATTGCAATTGTGGTAATGTTCACAAATCTGGTCTCCAAACATGTCCATCACATAAGGTTTTTGAGAAAATTAAGGTCAAAGTTAAAATTTTTTGAACAACTCATAGTGGATGATTACGATGTGATGGCGACTTAAAATTAAGTCGATGGTAAAGCTTAAATATTGCTCTTTAATATACAGAACTCATTTGGTCAGTCGCCATAGTGCACCAATTTTCTTTCAATGATGCCTTTTTCCTCCCAAAACAATTTCTTGATGCGACTTGACGCCATCTTATACACATTATGGCAAATGTTCTCCCGGTCACAAATTCGGTCACCAAACTTTTCCATCACATCAGGTTTGTAAGAAAATTGAAGTCAAACTTCAAGAAAAGTTTATTACTATGTAGTACACATAAATTTTGAAATCATTATATGTCCCAGTATGCAAAATGAGTCGATATCGATTCGAAAAAGAATCGTTTTCTCTAAGAATTTCATCGATATCGAGTTCGATATAATGTCGATATATAGCGAGTTTTCCTTTGTGGCGTGCAAGGTGATATAGAATCAAGTTTTAGTTAAGGTTTCAATTCGATTTTTAATCGAAAAATTTTATAGATTTCGAGACATTTGCTTTTTAATAATTTGTGTGTTATTAAATACGGTAAGAAAAAAATATTTTATTACTACACTCAAAAAAATAAAACTGTAAAGTTAACAAATTTTTTTTTGTTAACTCAAGTTTACTGGCTTTTTAGCAAATTTTTAGTTAAAATCAGCGTTTTAACTACTTTTTTTAGTTAAGTTCAATTTACGAAAATACTAGTTTTGAACAAATTTTTAATTAATTTTTTTTGTTGACTTCAAAACTGAGTTTACGAATTTTTACTAATTAATTTGCTGATTTTTCGTAACAAATTTGTTAAGTGAAATTTTTTGTGTAGCCTCCTTTGCAAATCTCATAAGTTCTACTTAAGCTAATGAAAAAATAGAAAAAATAAACTTACAATTTTTTACAAAATATTTTGTAAATTTTAGTTTACGAAAAGTAACAAAAAGTTTAGCTGAATTCAACTAATTTTTTTGTTAATATATGTACATAAAAACGTTACGAAATTTCAGCTAAATTTTTAGTTAAAGTTACGGTTTTTTTTTGCTACATTCATTCTACGAAAAGTTAGCTAAATATTTTTAGTAAAATTAACTAAAAATTTAGTAGGCCCAAAATCAGGTGCTTTTTTAGTTAAATTTAACTAAATTTTTTGCTAACTTTACAGTTTTTTTTTTTTTGAGTGTAACTACTGCTTACTTACTATTAACTAACTTTTACTAATTTAATTTATTAATTCTTTAAATTTAATTTTTACTAATTACTATTTTTATCTGCCTCACTTGAGGTTTGAACTCAGAACTCCCAGTTTACTGGTTTAACACGTTACTACTTCAGCCAAAGTTTGATAATAAAAGTACTTTTTTAAAATTACTTTTACACTCAAAAAAATAAAACTGTAAAGTTAACAAACTTTTTTTTGTTAACTCGAGTTTACTGGCTTTTTAGCAAATTTTTAGTTAAAATCAGCGTTTTAACTACTTTTTTTAGTTAAGTTCGATTTACGAAAATACTAGTTTTGTACAAATTTGGAATTAATTTTTTTTGTTGACTTTAAAATTGAGTTTACGAATTTTTACTAATTAATTTGCTGATTTTTTGTAACATTTTTGTCAAGTCGAAAATTTTAAACATTTCTTGTGTAGCCTCCTATGCAAATCTCATTAGTCCTACTTAAGCTGAACTTAACGCTGTGAAAAATATTTTTTTTTTTTATTTAAAAAAAAAGGTTAGCTGAATTCACCTAATAAAAAATGTTACGAAATTTTCAGCTGAATTTTTAGTTAAAATTACTGTTTTTTTGCTACATTCATTCTACAAAAAGTTAACTAAATATTTTTTGTTAAATTAACTAGAAATTTAGTAGGTTCAAAATCAGGTGTTTTTTTAGTTAAATTTAACTAAATTTTTTGCCAACTTTACAGTTTTTTTTTTTTGAGTGTACTAAAAGTACTTTTTTAAAATTACTTTTACTAAAATTACACTCAAAAAAAAAAACTGTAAAGTTAACAAAAAATTTAGTTAAATTTAACTAAAAAAGCACCTGATTTTGGGCCAACTAAATTTTTAGTTAATTTAACTAAAAATATTTAGTTAACTTTTCGTAGAATGAATGTAGCAAAAAAAACCGTAACTTTAACTAAAAATTTAGCTGAAATTTCGTAACGTTTTTATGTACATATATTAACAAAAAAATTAGTTGAATTCAGCTAAACTTTTTGTTACTTTTCGTAAACTAAAATTTAGAAAATATTTTGTAAAAAATTAAAAGTTTATTTTTTACATTTTTTCATCAGCTTAAGTAGAACTTATGAGATTTGCATAGGAGGCCTCACAAGAAATTCCACTTAACAAATTTGTTACGAAAAATCAGCAAATTAATTAGTAAAAATTCGTAAACTCAGTTTTGAAGTCAACAAAAAAAATTAATACAAAATTTGTTCAAAACTAGTATTTTCGTAAATTGAACTTATCTAAAAAAAGTAGTTAAAACGCTGATTTTAACTAAAAATTTGCTAAAAAGCCAGTAAACTCGAGTTAACAAAACAAATTTGTTAACTTTACAGTTTTATTTTTTTGAGTGTACTTTTACTAAAATTACTTTTACTAAACTTTTAATTTTTTATTATTATTTGAATTGCCCTTTAATTATAATTTTTATTATTATTTGAAAACAGGGTTTTTATATTCAATTTATTTTGTTTTGACATAGTTCTCATAATTTGAAAATATTTTTATTTCAAAATATATATTAGTACCACGGTTTAGATATATAAAGGTTAAGTAAGATTGGACAACTGGTCGGCCATGTCAATAGTTTGACAAGTTTCGGTGTTTTCTTTTAATTTTATTATTTGCAATTTCACAAACAATTTCACAAACAATTACTTAATTTTTAAAGATTAATTAGCAAAAATTAATAATTTTCCAAAAAAATAGAAAAAATCACACAATTTTCTTGTATTTTAAACAAATTAAAAAAAATTAAATTGACAATTTTCACAATTCCTTTTTGTTTCGATATTTTATTTTTTTAGTACAGACCGATTTCTGTCGTTCTTCTCAATCCTTTATATATGTCATTCGTGATTAGTACAAACAAATTTCAAGTTGTGTATGGCCTAGTTGTCTAGCAGGTTCGGCAGCTTATGATTTGTAGTTTTTTGGCCTTTGTTCAAACCCCGGTCGCGGATTTATTTATTTATTTTTTTAATATTCTAATGATAAATATTTTTTTTTTTCAATAACAGTTAAAATTTGTGGAATTTTTGTTAAATTTAATAAAACTAAAACTCGATGTTATATCGAAAATAAATATTTTTTTCGATGGAACAACAAATACTAGAATTCCTAAAATGTAGATTGGAAATCATTTCGAAATCGATTAGTTTTTCAAAAAAAATATGAGTTCGAGAAACGTTAAAATATCGACTGTATATAATATCGACTTCGAATCATTTTTGCGGAGAAGCTTCGAAAAAATTGTCGCCTCGAAAATGTGCAGACTGGGGTATTAAATAGTAATAATTGTATTACAATTAGTGAATTGAAAGACAAATTGTGCCCAAAGCGTTAAGGCGACTGAC
Organism: Pegoplata infirma; assembly: GCA_963921195.1. Lineage (NCBI taxonomy): Eukaryota > Metazoa > Arthropoda > Insecta > Diptera > Anthomyiidae > Pegoplata > Pegoplata infirma. Next base: position 115,280,469 of record OY992536.1, on the reverse strand, counting down.
CAAATGAGTTTTGCATTTTAAAGAGTAATGTTTAGGCTTTACCTTTTACTTTTTTTAGCTTTTTGAATTTTGATCTGATAAATTTTCTCAAAAACCAGATGTGATGGAGAAGTTTGTAGACCGGATTTTTGACTGGCAGACAAATTGCAATCAAGTGTATATGGTTAATATTACAATTATTTATTTAATTTTTTAGCAGATTCAGCTGACAATACAACAACATCTCCTATTTTTGAACCCTCTACTACAACAATTTCGGTTTTTCAAGCTGCCGAAGAGCTTTACACACAAACAGTAGAACAACCAATTTGCTATCTACCTTCAACATCAACATGCGTGTTCCAGGAGTACTTTGCCGGACCTCAAAGTATTGGTGTTCCCCCATTGGACAAAATTCCTTCAAGAGAGGTAAATTAAACTTATAACTATTGTTTGTTCAATCAAATAAAAAAAAAAAAACACTTCCAGGACATAACAAATATATGTAAACGGGAAAATCTGCTTAACTTAGAAGCTTTGGAAAATAAACATATGACTCATATAGCGAAAGCGGTTATTTACTCAGTACTTAACGCCAAGCCGGACAAAAAGTAAGTTATGTATATTTATTTCCAAAATTAACTACCACCCTCCGATCTTTATGATACATGGATATGTTGTTGAGGATAGAAATCTTCTCTTTCAAAAAAAGACAATATTTCTCGAGTTATTCAAATATCAAAAATATCCGTTTGTTCCATCCCTCATGTACATTGATTTTTCCTATTTTCCAAATTAGAAAAAATTCAAGAAGATCGGCGGGTGACGTTAGGGAGACTTCCCTTGTAAGTGGAGGATATAAAAAAGAACACGTCATATGGTGTTTATATTAATATAATTTTCGAAATGTTTATAATTTTTTTATATTTATTTTCAAATTAATAAGAGAAGATTTTGAGCAATTAGCTAAATCCATTGTAGAGGTTTATCCCTCAGAAGTAAAAGAAACTTATTATGTTCCTTTTATGCGAGGACATTAAGCTAAGGGGAAGTTGTTTGACGCATACAATAATGCCAGAACCAGACTAAGCGGTGCTGGGGTAATAACCAGACAAGTTAGAAATAACAGTAAGTTGAATTTTATATGCCCTCCAAAACATTTTTCAAAAACTTATTAACTGATAAATGCATATTGTTAAAATATGTATTAAAATTAAATTAAAAAAATTTAAAAAAAAGTAAAACTCTTAAGTACGACCTTGTATCCCATTTTGTATTTAATAAATTTAGAAGTATTGGGTTAAAATTAATGCTTAACACATAACCGATATCGCTAAAATACAATACCAAACTGTGAGTAGTCCCGAATCGAGCAGTATATGTATATTAGGGTGGAGCAAATATAAAGCTTTTACGAATTTCAAAAACGTCGGGGTCAGGAAAGTTGCCTTTAAAGGTCGATATTAACCCACAAAAATATTTGACCTGTGGGGTATTGACTTTGGGTTCCTTTTTTGACTTGAAAATCGCAAAGTCCCGAACAAAGTGAATTTTACTTTTTTTTTTTTGCTTAAAATATTAGTTTATATTCGGACATTATTCAAAAAGTGTTTTTATGGAAAAAAAAATTTATCTCTAAAAATTGTTTAAAAAAAAAAACTTTCTTGAAAAATTACTTAGATTTAGATTTATTTATTTATGACTTTCCTATGCAACAAGATTAGATCTTATAATTACAGCATAGGAATTTAATTTAAAATTTAACATGTTGATTATAAATTAATTTAAATAGTTTACTTATAAAAACATACTTATAAATTAATTATTTTAATTTTAAATTATTATTCAAATGGCAAATGAAATGAAAAAATTTAAATAAAAATAGACATTTAAAATATGACAAAAACAATAACAAGCAAAGTTAATTTGTAGTATATATTATGTCCTGTGGTTCCTAGTAGAAACCAAGGACCTCAAATTTTTGATATAAGAGTTTAATATTTCTTTTTTTAAACTTGAATGCGTTACTATTTTTCTGAGTTTTGTGAGGTAATGAGTTCCAAAGTCTTATAGATCCGATGAAAAAATGCCACGATGAAACAAGAGTTCGATATCTCAAAGGAATTATTTTATTTCCCCTATTTGATCTTGTAAATGATATTCGTTCATAAAGGTAGTTGGGAACTTTCTCATATATTATTTTATGGATAAAAATAAGGCTTCTAATTTCAAGATAATTTTCAAAAGTGACACCATAAAGTTTTGTTTCATGCGTAGAAGTACTGTCATACTTTTTCAGACCATAAACGTATCTAACAATTTTATTGTATACCTTGTTAAGTTTCTCGATGCTGGTCGAGTCGCAGTTGGCAAATATTTCACAGCCATAAAGAAAACACGGCATTAAATAAGCCTTCGCAATAAGAATTATGGTTTTTAGTGGCGTGAAGAAATGTGTTGACCATAACGTTCGTAGCATGCCATACATTCTGCCAACAATTTTGTTTACATGATTGCACCATGTAAGAGTGTCATTTATTATTATACCAAGATTTTTTACCGAAGTAACTATTTCAATCTTTTGGTTGTTCAGAAAAATATTAAAATCTCGATTAAGGTTAAGGGTTCTTCTGTGGATTACCATGCATTTAGACTTACCAGGATTAAGGCTTAGCCCATTTCCCGAAGCCCAATAATGAATTCGATTTAAATCATCATTAAGTTTCACTATGGATTCATCAATTGATTGCACAGTACTATTTAAGTAGATCTGTACATCATCAGCATACATATGTATTTTGCAGTGCTTTAACTGTAAAGGAAGATCATTTATGTACATAGTGAATAGGAGGGGTCCCAATATTGATCCCTGAGGAACACCCCTTGTTACAAATAAAGCATTAGACGAATCATTATTCATACATACAGATTGTGTCCGATTTAAAAGGTATGATGCTATTAATTTAGATGAGGTATTTGAAAAATTGAACATGTTCCTTAGTTTAAAACATAATATACTGTGGTCCACTGTATCGAATGCTTTTGAGTGATCCAAAAGTATTAAAAAGTCAACAAATCCATCATCAATATGCATTCGTATGTCCTCAGTAACATTAAGAAGAGCGGTTACACAACTATGCTTTGGGCGAAAACCTGATTGGTACTCAGAAAGTAGTCCATGTTGATTTAAAAAAGTAGTTATTTGATTATGAAGAAGTCTCTCAAGTACTTTAGAAAGATATGACAATATAGCAATTGGTCTAAATTCTGAATTTTGCTTTGGAACCGGTATTATTCTTGCGTGTTTCCATTTGGACGGGTAAGAGCTTGTAGTAATTATAGCATTATACAGATGAGTTATGTATGGTAAAAGAAGAGGCAGCAGTAATTTAACAAACATAGGGTGAATATTGTCTAAACCAACTGCATTCGATTTGATTCCTAAACAGCAAGATAATACATCCATTTGATCAACACATTGAAACTCAAATCCATTGATTAGTTCATCATCATTATTGTCAACATTATAAAAGTTTCGATTAGGCTGGATCATTGGTATATTAACAAATGATTCATTAATCTCATTGACATCAACAGAATAATTGCAATTATCCTCGTTTTTACCAATACCTATTTCCTTGATAGTTTGCCAAGTTTGTTTACTATTAATAGCGTTTGAAAAACGATTCGAATAATAATCACATTTAGCCTTTTTTATCCTATTGGTTACATTACGTCTAGCAATATTATACTCGTTGCGTAAAGCAGTTGTTCTAAAGCGTTTCCAACGGAGATAAGAAAAGTCTCTTAACTCAATCAAAGCTTTGATTGCTGAAGTAAACCATGGTCTAGATTTATGAGTTATAACCCTTGATCTTTCCGGTACTGATGAGTTATACATTGACAACACGTTTGATTCAATAAATTCCAGTTTAGAGTCGACGGAGACCAAGTAATATTCTTTAATTAATTTCAAATTGCATTAAAAGCTAAATAAAATAATGCGATATTTAAAAATATACATATTTTCAAAACTGAGCTAATATAACGTTATCTTTTCAGCTAAAAACTAATTAAAAATATTTTTTTGCAAAACAAGACAACGTAAAAAAAAATAACACACATTTTTTTCATTAAAAACACCTTTTAGTAACGTCCTAATATAAACTAATATTTTAAGCCAAAAAAGAAGTTTTAAAAAAAAGTTTTTTCACTTTGGACCATTCCGATTTTCAAGTCAAAAAAGGAATCCAAAGATATTGTCCTACTGGTCAAATATTTGTGACATTCTAAGCTTTAATACACATTTATATTTTTGAAAATCCATGGTGTCCTTCCCAGGAAAAAAGGACATTCCAATATTGTTTTCAAAATTTGTTCTTGAAATTTTTTCAATTTTTTTTTTTTTTTTAAATTTTAAATCTTCATAGTTTTATCTACGAAATTGCTTTTTCAAGTTTTTTAGTACGACTTATGGTTTCCGAGTAAAAAAATTATAAAAAACTGTCTAAAAGTCAATATTGCCAAATAAACGATTTTTTAAACGCCCATAACTTTCAAAGTATTAATAAAAAAAAATTTTAGTCACTGATGTTTATAGTCACTGATGTTTATACACCGAGTATAGCCTAGTGGTTATGGCTTCGGCTTACAAAACATAAGAGATTTTAACGACACAGGTTCGAAGCTCATGTCAGGCTAGTCTGTTGATAAAAAAACATATAAAGAATTTTTCTAGCAAATATCAAATAATCAATTTAATGTAATTGCCTACTGATGACGTAGAAGTGGCTACAGAAACCATGGTCTAGGGTAAATCCACATTTAATTTAATCTTTAGAAGACACAATTTTCTTCTTCAATCAGAAAAACACAAACAACAAATTAAATACACTTGGCTTACGCCGAAAAAATATAATAAATATAGAAATACTGACAAATGTCGCTCGTGTGAGCAATTCACTTTAACTATGCGTTACTGTAGTGTGAAGAACAAAAAATTCTCTGCTATAGTAAAGTTTGCATAAAATAAAGTAAATGAAAGATTAAGAAAATTGTTGTTGGTCTCTAGATTAAATGCATTGCTTGAGTTAGAGAAAAAGCTTTTCTGTATACGTCACACACGAAACCTACTGTGAGTTAAAAACAAACGACGTTTAGTCACTGATGTTTATACACCGAGTATAGCCTAGTGGTTATGGCTTCGGCTTACAAAACATAAGAGATTTTAACGACACAGGTTCGAAGCTCATGTCAGGCTAGTCTGTTGATAAAAAAACATATAAAGAATTTTTCTAGCAAATATCAAATAATCAATTTAATGTAATTGCCTACTGATGACGTAGAAGTGGCTACAGAAACCATGGTCTAGGGTAAATCCACATTTAATTTAATCTTTAGAAGACACAATTTTCTTCTTCAATCAGAAAAACACAAACAACAAATTAAATACACTTGGCTTACGCCGAAAAAATATAATAAATATAGAAATACTGACAAATGTCGCTCGTGTGAGCAATTCACTTTAACTATGCGTTACTGTAGTGTGAAGAACAAAAAATGCTCTGCTATAGTAAAGTTTGCATAAAATAAAGTAAATGAAAGATTAAGAAAATTGTTGTTGGTCTCTAGATTAAATGCATTGCTTGAGTTAGAGAAAAAGCTTTTCTGTATACGTCACACACGAAACCTACTGTGAGTTAAAAACAAACGACGTTTAGTCACTGATGTTTATACACCGAGTATAGCCTAGTGGTTATGGCTTCGGCTTACAAAACATAAGAGATTTTAACGACACAGGTTCGAAGCTCATGTCAGGCTAGTCTGTTGATAAAAAAACATATAAAGAATTTTTCTAGCAAATATCAAATAATCAATTTAATGTAATTGCCTACTGATGACGTAGAAGTGGCTACAGAAACCATGGTCTAGGGTAAATCCACATTTAATTTAATCTTTAGAAGACACAATTTTCTTCTTCAATCAGAAAAACACAAACAACAAATTAAATACACTTGGCTTACGCCGAAAAAATATAATAAATATAGAAATACTGACAAATGTCGCTCGTGTGAGCAATTCACTTTAACTATGCGTTACTGTAGTGTGAAGAACAAAAAATTCTCTGCTATAGTAAAGTTTGCATAAAATAAAGTAAATGAAAGATTAAGAAAATTGTTGTTGGTCTCTAGATTAAATGCATTGCTTGAGTTAGAGAAAAAGCTTTTCTGTATACGTCACACACGAAACCTACTGTGAGTTAAAAACAAACGACGTTTAGTCACTGATGTTTATACACCGAGTATAGCCTAGTGGTTATGGCTTCGGCTTACAAAACATAAGAGATTTTAACGACACAGGTTCGAAGCTCATGTCAGGCTAGTCTGTTGATAAAAAAACATATAAAGAATTTTTCTAGCAAATATCAAATAATCAATTTAATGTAATTGCCTACTGATGACGTAGAAGTGGCTACAGAAACCATGGTCTAGGGTAAATCCACATTTAATTTAATCTTTAGAAGACACAATTTTCTTCTTCAATCAGAAAAACACAAACAACAAATTAAATACACTTGGCTTACGCCGAAAAAATATAATAAATATAGAAATACTGACAAATGTCGCTCGTGTGAGCAATTCACTTTAACTATGCGTTACTGTAGTGTGAAGAACAAAAAATTCTCTGCTATAGTAAAGTTTGCATAAAATAAAGTAAATGAAAGATTAAGAAAATTGTTGTTGGTCTCTAGATTAAATGCATTGCTTGAGTTAGAGAAAAAGCTTTTCTGTATACGTCACACACGAAACCTACTGTGAGTTAAAAACAAACGACGTTTAGTCACTGATGTTTATACACCGAGTATAGCCTAGTGGTTATGGCTTCGGCTTACAAAACATAAGAGATTTTAACGACACAGGTTCGAAGCTCATGTCAGGCTAGTCTGTTGATAAAAAAACATATAAAGAATTTTTCTAGCAAATATCAAATAATCAATTTAATGTAATTGCCTACTGATGACGTAGAAGTGGCTACAGAAACCATGGTCTAGGGTAAATCCACATTTAATTTAATCTTTAGAAGACACAATTTTCTTCTTCAATCAGAAAAACACAAACAACAAATTAAATACACTTGGCTTACGCCGAAAAAATATAATAAATATAAAAAAAATAGTGTTTTTCATTTTTTATGAAGCTCAAATAACCAAGTCTTAACAAAATCAGTGATAAGCCAGTTAAATTTCCCATGGATTTGCTCATATACCCTCTATTACTAACAATAAGTGTAGTGTTAAAAAATATTGCACATAGACCTTCTTTGAGTCCAGTAAACATTATGATATTTTATATACTTTCATAAAGCCAAATAAAATAATTAGGGTGGATTTTGATCGGCTGAAGAAAAATTGAAAAAACATGTTCGACATGATTCAGTAGTGTTTAGTCAAATTTCATATCTTATGGCGAGTTATAGGTTTGATATTATAACTTTTATCTCTTGGGAAAATTGTCTAAGTATTCTTCATAGATTTCAAATATTTACATAGGCTTTCTTTCAGGCCAGTATATTGAATGAACTGACAGAAAAACTATTAAGAAAATGTTTTAGTACAATTTGAAAACCATAATAACCAGGAAACTATAAGTATACTAAAAATAGATTATCGTACAATTTATACATTCTTAATATTTCATATATGCATTCGGAAATAGGAAAACATTGGACTAGGATAAAAAAGTAACCCTTATAGTAAGTAAGTAAAATTTTTATTGAGACTTTTTCGAAAACAATGAATTAGATACAATTGTCAAAAAAAACTTATTTTACTTATAGAGCTATTTACGTTTTACTCTAACAAATTATGAATGAAAACGCTACTTGCAAAAAATTAATATGATTCGATTGTACTGTTTGTACTTTTGTATGATATTGATAAAAAATAATGTTTGCTCCCGACATTAACAGTTTCCTACAGAGTAAATCTGTTAATAATAAAGTAACCCTTTATTACTAGGATCACCTTTGAAACATTTTCTTAATAGTTTTTCTGTCAATTCATTCAATATACTGGCCTTTAAATAAAGCCTATGTGCGTTGTTAAAGAAATCTTAAAACGACTTGGTATGTATAATCAATCGAGACAATGACAGAGTAAAAAAACAGATAAATCTAACGCAGAGCAGAGCCCTTCTTGCAGGGAAGTCGACGATGAGTAATGATAAAACTTTGGTTCTTTGACTTACCTACCGTAACGAATGAATTTGTAAACTTTAGAGATGGGAAAAGTTGTCCCCCACAATATAAATGCCGGGGAAAAGGAACCTTTTCTTTGGACACATATTCAAGGTTGCCATTTTAGCTATTTTCCGGCTAAATCTAGCGGTTTTATTTTCATCTATCCATAAAAAAATGGCTAGATTATATCTAGCCGGAAGATCTAGCCATTTTTTTTCCACTCTAGCCATTTTTTTATATAAACTTTTTTTTGAAAATACGACGCTAAATTTTTAATAAAATATCGCAATTTTTACAATACTTATAAAAAAACTCGTATTGTTTTATTATTTTTAACCACGGATGTTGAGTTTTTTAAATTTATTCAACTCTGGTGCGAGAATTTTTTGGATTGTTTCTCATACAGAAACTGTAAAAAAATTTGGTTTATATATGAGCCCAGTCCATTGAGACTGTGCATATAAATTAGTCATATTTTGGAGCGATCTGAAGTTAAGCGGGGATAATTAAAACTGCTATACTAAAAACGATAAAAAACGTAAAAAATAATATTTAATGAAGCCAAGTAAATTTAAATATTTTTCCTAAATCCACACACAGAGAAAACACAGGTTTTGAACATGAGGCGTTTTTTGTTGGCATAATTATCAGTGTTCTACCATACAAAGTTCACATTAGTGTGAACTTTGTATGGTAGAAGTTAAAAATTAACTTGCATACATTGTGAAAGATTCTCTTATTGTTAATGGCTCTCTTTGGTATTAATAAAAAAGATAAATGTTTTTGTGTTGCTTTCAAGCTAAATTGCGTCCAATAAACTAATTTTATCAATACTTCATCGAAAATGTGTAATATTTTACAAAGCTATTCCAAACGACGCTAAATTAAACTGAGAAATTTATGGAAGTTAAGGTGTCGTTTTTTCGTTTCGATGCATGGTAACAATCAAAGTTTGCCAACAAAAAAGGCCTATGATTGCAGCACACCAAATCACCCATAATTGATCATATATATGATTCTCACAATCATACTATGATCATCTACAATTATAAATGACAATTTTTATCATACTACTGTTAGCGAAGATCATAATATGATCGCTACAATCATAAAAGTTATAAACCATATTATGTTCCCCCTCCATTATGGTCGTCGCAATCATGTTTGTTCTCTGCGTGCAGTATTGATTTATTGAATGATATAATTTGGTTATTCATATATCCTTTCACATTTTAATTTTTTTTTTTTTTTAGATTATATTTCGTATTAGTTTTCGATTAGTTTCGTATTATTAGAACATTTTTAAAATGTTATATTACGTTGTTTTGAACAAATGAATTTCAAATCCGAAAAAAATTTTTCGCGGAGGTAAGTAGTCGGGAAAAACGATAGACAATTTAAAGAATTTTTTTAATTCGGGATAAATAATGCCATCTAGATTTTTTTAGAACTCTACAATATTGTTGTCTAGAACACTTAATTCGCTTCTAACAATAAGTATTATTAGTTATACTTGTATGTCAAACGCGTATTTGGTAACATCGCATCTAAAAGGGTTTTCATAGAGATCAAGTAGTGGTTGTATATTTTTAAAGTCTTTAAATCGGTTTGGCATTAACAAGCGACGTTTTTGAAAATTAGAGAAATCGCCTTCCTGAATTCGAGAAAGGAGTAAAAATATTTTGGTTATAAAATTAAAAAGGATTTTCGATATATCATATACATTTTTTTCCTTTCCTTGTAATTTTAAATTAAATTCATTCAAAAAGTTGGTGGTATCAGCCAAAAAGGCTTAATCTAAAATGAATTCACTGTCTTTTAAAGACAACACAGAAAAAAATAAAAAAAATATTTGAGTAAAATAAATACTCAAAATGTATTTATTTATTTCTTTTAAAGTTTAAAAAAGTTTTAAATCTTTTTACAAAAAAAAAAAAACAAAAAACTTTTTTCCGTTTCAATGAACTTTTTCCTTAAGTCAAATAGCCTATTTAAAGAGTCACCGAGGCTTAGCCACCGAACCTCAGTGAACATTTTGAGATCACTGTGCTCAACGTTCCTGTTTTTTTAAAAATCTTACAAACTTTCTGTGGGTGAGGGTCTTCATAGCGGGGTGATCACTAATAAATTTTGATGCAAGAGCGCCCTGATGTATTAAACAATGAAATGAGCTAATATAAATGTCATTTATTTGTCCTATAAAACCTTCATTTTTCCCCGTCATTACATTTGCTCCATCTGTGCAAACCCCAGTCAATTTTTTTATGTCAATAAAAGAAAATGGTTTTTCGCTGACAACATTAAGCAACGACTTACCTGGTTTGTTTCCAGGTAAGTCGTTGTTTAATCAAAGGCTTAATATCAAAATTAAGCCTTTGAAAAATCTTCTTCAACATTTTCTTAACAAAAATTCCATCAGAAAATGGTCTACCCTCTCCTAACAATGTCCAAGCTTATTTAGCTTGAAATCTCCTTTTTTATTTGTTTTTGTGTCTATATGAAAAAAATTCACAAGTTCTTAATTTTTCCATAATCACTAATTCTAAAGAGATCCCTAATTGATCAGTACGCCGTCCGGCGCTCTGACTGGACAAGGGAAGAAATTCATTAAACTATTTAAATCTTTAAATTCATTAAATCTTCTTCAACATTTTCTTAACAAAAATTCCATCAAAAAATGGTCTACTCTGCCTAACAATTTTCAAGCTTATTTAGCTTTAAATCTCCTTTTTTTATTTGTTTTTGTGTCTATTATTTCATATCTTAACAAGAATCCGTTTAATTTTTTAAAAAAATTTGTTTACTTTTTTTGTACTTATCTTCCCTTTCCTCATCATTAAATTCATTCATATTACTATGAACATAATCAAATTGTCTTTTAATCAGGAATTCCCTATTTTCCTTAAATGTTTCATAACATAAAAGGCAAAAGCATTTTTTATTGCATAATATTTTTTGAATGAAATCCATTGTTTCTTTCAGTGCATTTAAAAAAACATGAAATCATCCACTAAACGTCGACGTCTCATTGACGCAGTGTTGCCAGTGGATTTTTTTGAAAGTACCTACGCTTAGACCATAAAAAAAAATTAGTAATATAATTAGCGATCAAATTCGCAATAATTTTTTTATTGAAATTATAAAAAAAACTAGTCGAATAACCTGTCCCTGCCAGGCGGAACACTAAATGACTTTTCTCAATAATTCTAATTTTTTACCAAACTTTATAAAAAATTATGTTTGTGCTTTAAAAACTTAATATTGATAGATTGAGTTACATCAATATATTTCCCAAACTGGAAAAAAATTTAATGAGTATAAAAGGTTTTATTGATACAATTTTAGAACTAAATTTAGCACGCCCATTTCGTCTCTCCGTCCTTAAACCGGATATCAAAAATCCATCTTGTGGATCTGTCCCATGGGCACTCCAATATACATGGCAATTTTTATCTTTCTTAGTCAAGAAGGGTTTTAAAAATAGATAAAATGTTAAAAAACACAATTTTTTTCACTTAAATTTTTCCTTATAATTCTCCGTACACAGTTTAAATTTTAAATCTGACTTTATAAGGACATGATCCATTTTTAATACTTTATGCTTTACAATTTTCAGCTTCCTGAGTCATTAGGGGTTTCAGATATAGTTTAAATGTTTAAAAATAAATTTCGTCGTCTTCCGCCACTCCCCCTGTCTTAAAGGCCGAAAATCCGGCTACATTACAGATTATAAATATAAACTGAACAACATTCACAACGGTTTTTTTTCTATCTCCGCCCTTTCATTGGGTATCCAGGTCAGTGTTGATCTTTGCCATAGTCCGCACCATATGCATCCCAATTTTCATCTTTCAAGGTCATAAGGTAACTTCATAATTAGGTAAGATGTAAAAACATAATTTTTCCACGCCCATTTCTTCTTTTAATTCTCCGTCCATTTTCCAAAATTTTTAAATTTGACTACTTTAGGATATGCTCCAGTGTCAGGACAATATGCTTGCCCATTTTCGGCTTCGTAGGTCATTAGGGCTTTAAAGTAAGTTAAATCAAAAAGAATAAAACACAATATTGCCTTGCCATTTTTTCCTCTCAACTCTCCGTCTATATTCCAAAAATGTTAAATCGGACTACTTTAGAATATGCTTCATAGTTAGGACTACATGTTAGAAATTTTCAGCTTCCTAATTCATTGGGGCGGAGCTTAAAAATACTCTAATATGTTAAAAAATAATAATTTTGCCCCAAGGCCCCTTTTTCTCGTAATTCGCCGCCCACAGGCAAAAAATCCGGCTTCGTAAGAATCTGTCCCTGGTGTTTTACTATATATGTACATTAGGGATATAACCATTTGCTTTTTTTTGCAAATATTAAAAAGGACCTATCATACTGAGAAAGTATGATAGGTCCTCAATAAGAAATGTGTGTTCTTTTTTGCGCGAATGTTAAAAAAGGTTCGGCACCGATCGCGATGAAGTTTTTGCTAATATTTTTTGTCAATTATTCAGGCAACCCATATTTATAATGTTGAAAACCATACTGTTAATTTGTTTTTGTTTCATTTATGTTGTAAAACGACAAAAATCCAAAAAATCCGTGAAAGGGAAGGATTCCCACCATAAAACATAAACAAATTTAAATTTATGGTGTTTAAGAAATTGCATGATCCAGGATAACGTTTTTTGTTATCAGTAAAACATTGCCCATACCGGTATGATAGGTTCCTATTTTGGTTTTACCCCTAATGTACATGCTAATTTTAAGCTTTTAAGGGCGGATTACTCAACGAAAAGTTAACTGCTAATTGCCGATTTAACGGAGCCTTATGTTAAAATTTTTATGAAAAAGTTAAATTTAACGAAGAGTTATTTTATAACGGAGCATTGAGAAATCCAGCCTAAGTCCATCAATGAGACTCAAAAGGGCTGGATACACAAAAAATAAGAAAAACACAAAAAAAAATTATATATACAGAAATTTTTTTGCCTTTTTTATCCTTCACCCATCCAGTGTGGATATCAAAAATCTACATTCGTGTTGATCTTCCCCATGAAACCTACTATATATGTGCCAATTTTCATCTTCCCAAGTCATTGGGGGTCTTCAAATATTACAACACCCAATTTTTCCTCGCTCTTTTATCTTGTAATTCTCCGTCCACAGTCGAGAAATTTTAAATCTGATTACTTCAGGATATTCTCAGGGCCGCTTTAAGGTATGGCGGGGGCCCTGGGCACACAAGATTTTGGGGCCCCGCTGGAAAGTAAATGACAAAAAAAAGCATTTTTTTGGTACAAATTAAAATATTCTTATTACCTGTTTTAAGACAAAGAAACTAAAAAAAAAAATATTTTGAGTAGGGATAAACTAGCTCGAGGTCATTTTCTTTACATATTACAGCCATGATATTTGTATAGAACAATTTGGTTTTATTGAGATCTTAAAATCTGAAACTTTTTCATGCTTTGGAATCTCAAATTTTTTCTATATTAAAATTTTTCAGAATAATCTGCAATTTTTTTTATACGAAAAATGTCTTACAATTAGAATCTGCGACAATTTCTTTACGAAAAATATTTTAGAATGTGAGAATATTTTTGTACGAAAAATGTCTAAGTATTTGAGATGTTTTTATACGAAAAACGTATCAGATCTAATACGGCGTTCACACTTGCTGTTTTGAAGTGTTTAAAAGTGAGATGTTTAAAAAAGTCTTTGTTCTGTATTCATTACGTTTTTATTCTGTTACTGGTGTTTTGTTAAACAACTTGTTTAAAGTCGCTAGTGTGAACTCCATATAAGACTTCTTTAATGCGAAAAATGTTTCAGAATTTAAGACTTTATCTACACGAAAAATGTCTCATAATCTGACTCTTATAAAAAAAAGTCTTAGCATCTAAGACTTTTTCTTTACGATACATGCCTCAGAATCTGAGACTTTTTCTATACGAAAACTGCCTCAGAATCTAAAACTTTTTCTATACGAAAAATGAGATTACTGCTATACGAAAAATGCCTTAGAATCTGAGACTTTCCATATGATAAGTGTCGCAAAATCTAAGTCTTTTTATTTTTGAAAAACTTCTATAAACTTTAGACTTTTAAAATCTCAGAATCTGAACCTTTTTCTGCACGAAAAATATTTCTCAATCTGAAACTTTTTATGTAGGAAAGTTTTTTTTGAATTTGAGACTTTAATATACGGCAAATTTCTTCTATAGAAAAAGTTTCAGATGTATACGAAAAATCTGTTAGATGCTGAGAATTTTTTTCTAAGAAAATGTAAAATTTTCTTTAAAAACTAATTAAAAAAAAAAAAATGCTTCATTTTCGTATTATCGAATTTGGCATTTCGGGGCCCCCTTAGGTCAGGGGCCCTGGGCACGTGCCCAGTGTGCCCTAATGGTTAAAACGGAACTGGATATTCTACATCGCTTTGCATTTTCCGCTTCCTTTGAGGGCTTCAAAAGAAGTTAAAATATTAAAAATCCCAATTTTGTGACTCCCCGTTTTCCTTTCAATTCTCCACCCACAGTAGAAAAATTTAAAATTTGACTACTTCAGGATATGCTTAATTGATAGGACTATATGCTAGGAAATTTTCAGTTTAGAGGACTTTAAAATAAGCAAAAATGTTCATTTTCATCTTCATAGGTCATTGGGGGTCTTCAAATTAGTTAAAATATTAAAAAACACAATTTTGCCACGCCCCATTTTTCTCTTAATAATACTTCCACTGTCTAAATAATTTAAATCCGATTACTTCAGGATATGCTTCATTGTTAGAACTAAATGCTATGCAATTTTCCGCTTCCTAAGTCATTTGGGGGCTTCAAAAGAAGTAAAAATGTTAAAAAATCACAATTTTGTCACGCCACTTTTCCCCTCAATTCTCCGCCCACATTGCGAAAATTTTAAATCCGACTACTTGGGAATATGCGCTTCAGCTTTTCAGCTTCCTAAGTCATTTGGGGGCTTTAAATTTAGCAAAAAAGTCAAAAAATTTAATTTTGCTTATTTCTCCGCCCACAGGCAAAAAATCCGGCTACGTTAGGATCTACCCCAGGTGTTTTACTATATGCATGCCAATTTTCAGCTTTGTAGCTCATCAGTGGGCTTCAAAAAGCTCTGGATAGACAAAAAAAGAGGAACACACAAATAGGGAAATTATATATATAGATAATTTTAAGAAAATCATATAAGTAAATTAACTGTCCTAATAAAAATGTGTCTAATTTTCGGACATAATTACATCTGATTATATACTTTTATACATAACTGCATAAAACTTTTTAAATTTAGACATAATTTCTTTCGAAAATTGGGCACATTTTTACTAGGGTATTTACTTATTTTACTTAAACAAACGTATTTTTATTACAAAAATATATAAAATATTATGATAATTACAAACAGAAAATGCGAAAATAGTTTTAGAGTGCAAATTTAATAAGAAGAATTATTGAAGAATTTTAATTAAATCGGGGTTAAAACATATTTTTATAGCTGCAGTGCAGGATAAATTTTAGACAGCATTTTGGACTTTTTTTTTTTATTTTTTTTATTTTATTTATTTAGTCTATGGATTAAATCCTTACAGACTTAAAAAATTTTAACCAAAAATTATTTACAAAATTATATAACAGCAAAAAAAACATAATTAAATATTTAAATATAGTATTATTTTACGTTTTACAACATCAATATTTAAAGAAAAATCAATGCAATTATATAAATCATTAAAATCTTTACATATTCTTCGTAATGGGTCAGCATTAGCGTAGTTACTACGGTGAAACTGCAGTGATAAAGGACGAAAGTAACGAGTTGGACGTTGAGGAACATTGAATGTTATGTTATTATCAAAAATTCCGAATTGACTTCACCATTAATTAAATTAAGTAGAAAAGATACGTTTAACATTATTCGACGGTAGTTTTATAATAGCAAGTCTACTCGGATATGAAGGAAGATTAACTCCTGGAATCCATGATAAACCTCGCAAACAAAAAATCAGAAACTGTTTTTGGACAGATTCAATGTGATTACTGTGATTGTTATATTGAGGGTCCCAAATTAATGAGCCATATTCCAAAATCGGTCGTACAAGAGAAGTATATAGCATTTTTGTAACGTACGGATCACTAAACTCCTTGGCCCACCGCTTTATAAAAGCAAGTACGCCTCTGGCCTTATTTACTGTCATATGAATATGAGAGATAAAATTAAGTTTCGGATCAAATAGTATTCCCAAATCCAGAAAAATATCAACTAGTTCCAGTTGGTGTTCATCAAAGTAGTAGCTAATTTTTATAGGCTTTTTTCTAGAAAAGCACATAGATTTACATTTTTTTAGGTTGAGGTCCATTAGGTTTAAATTGCACCAATTTTGGAAATTATCCAAGTCCATTTGTAGAAAAATATGATCAGACGGATTTTTATAGCTCGAAAAGATCTTGACATCATCGGCATACAACAATATTTTTGAATATTTTATCACATTTGGAAGATCGTTTATAAATAAAGAAAAAAGAACTGCCCCTAAGTGGCTTCCTTGAGGGACCCTGGATTTAACAGCTATGTATTTGGAAGTAAAGTTTTTATATCGTACACTTTGCTTTCTATTAAAAAGGTATGATGAAATCCAGTTCAGACTTTTAGGGGAAAACCCTAATAATTTCAATTTAATCAGGAGCAGATTATGATTAACCTTATCGAATGCCTTACTAAAGTCAGTGTAAACGACATCTGTTTGTTTCCCATTTACAAATCCTCGATTAATTATAGTTGTTAAATTTAAAAGATTAGTGACAGTTGAACAGCCCTTCCGAAAACCATGTTGATAAGGAGACATGATGACATATGAAATCAGTAATGAATTTTTCAAACAGCTTTGGAATTGTGCTAAGCTTCGCGATTCCTCTGTAGTTTGATATATCAGATTTTCTACCGGATTTAAATAATGGAATAATATAAGATTCTCTCCAGAAGTTAGGAAAGTATCCATTATTAACAGAAATGTTAAACAACACAGATAAGGGAGCAGACAGACTAGGCACACATACAGCTAGGCACACCATCCGGTCCATGGCTATAAGACGATTTTAAACTTTTTAAACAACGTAACACTTCAGAACGATCGATAGATGGTAAAATAATAGATTGATTTGAGACCAAAGGATATGGGTATTCATTTGAGTTGTTATATTTGGCATCAGAGTAAGTAGTAGCAAAAAAGTCAGCAAACATGTTTGATATAATAGTATCATCCCCAGACAGCTAGGCACACCATCCGGTCCATGGCTATAAGACGATTTTAAACTTTTTCAACAACGTAACACTTCAGAACGATCGATAGATGGTAAAATAATAGATTGATTTGAGACCAAAGTATATGGGTATTCATTTGAGTTGTTATATTTGGCATCAGAGTAAGTAGTAGCAAAAAAGTCAGCAAACATATAATAGTATCATCCCCAGATTCACAACTGCCAAACTTCATTACGGGAAGAAATTCTTGAGACCGTCTTTTTGAATTTACGAAATCGTAAAATGCCTTAGGATTTTCTTTAAAATTGGATTTCATTTTTTCTATATAATTATTATAAAGTGACATATTTAATACAATATATTCAGCACGACATGTAGAATATTTTCCATAGACAATTAAGGAAGCAGATTCTTTGTATTTTTTATACAGTTTATTTTTTTTATTTTTAAGTTTTGATAGCTGCTTTGTGCTCCAAGGAGGTCCAGACTGCTTACGGTATGTGTATTTACGAACACAGATATCCAAAAAGGCATAAATTTTTTTATAAAATAAATCAATAGTCGTATCAATTGAAACAGTGCTTAAGTTTTGAGGAGTTAACAACATTTCCCAGTTCGTAGTGTTTATAAGATTATTTAACATTTGATAGTTAAACTTCTTAAAACAAAAAACAGTTTCATTATTAAGTTTTTCAGTAGAACAAATTTCAACCGAGCAAGTAATTTCAATAGTTGGGTGGTAACTATCTTCCGGGATACTAATGGGAAATGATCTACTTATCGAGCATTCGTTAGGATCGTTTACAAATATTAAATCCAGCAGTTTACCATATTCGTTTCGTACGCCGTTCATTTGAAATAGACATTGATCAGAAAGGCCATTTAAAAAATCATCATTCCAGCTGTCAGTTTTTATAGGAACCAAATTTGGAATATCAGGAAGGTAAATTGAAATCACCAAAAATAAAAATAGAATCTGTGTCCTTTGCTTGTAATGCAATTTTTACATTGGCTTCCAAATGCTTATCATAAACAGATTGGATAGATTTTGGAGGAATATAAGAGCAGGCTATAAATATATTTTTATTTTTCAGTTTTATTAAAACGCTTATAAATTCAATATCAGGCGGAGAATCAATAATTAATAGTTCAGAAGGCAGACGATTTGATACAGCAATGATAACTCCACCTCCATTACAATCACCGCCTCTATCTCGTCTATAAATTTGATATTTATTGCAAAGTATTTCAGTATTAAAAACATTATTTTTTAACCAGGTTTCTGTAAAGACAATAACTTGGTAGTCAAAACCAAAACTTTTAGCAAATAGATTAGAAATCTTTGTATTTAGTCCACGAACATTCTGATAGACAATAGTAAGTTGGTTAACAGGGGTTTCATT
The DNA here is from genome assembly GCA_963921195.1 of Pegoplata infirma. Taxonomy (NCBI): domain Eukaryota; kingdom Metazoa; phylum Arthropoda; class Insecta; order Diptera; family Anthomyiidae; genus Pegoplata; species Pegoplata infirma. Next base: position 115,261,582 of record OY992536.1, on the reverse strand, counting down.
CAGTTTTTTGGATTAGTTACTTCTTGTGATGGTAGTTGAGCAATATTATTAAGACGTGGGTTGGGTTTAAACACATACTCACGAACAAATGTATTTATAGGCCAAAAATCAGAGTTATTAATTTGTTTAAAAAAGTTACCTGGAACTGTAACTTTAAACGACGTAATATCCCTAGGTTGGGCGTATGTAAATTTTTTAACTTGAATATCGGAACAAAGATCCAGCTTTGATTTAATGAAGCCCTCAATCTGATTTTCAGTAGTGTCAAATGAAAAACGGGAAAGGAAAATTGATTTTCTTGGTGGAATAACTTTTAACGGGTTCGGTTCATTTTGGTTATTGTGTGGAGTAGATGGGGTTTCAGCATCATCAATTTTATCATAGTCTTTTTGATTGTTAGAATCATGCAAAGGCTGCTTCTGAACAGACAGAGTAGATATTGGAGAATTTACACATTCAGAGTCTTTAACATTGGAACTGGATGGACCGGAATCCTGAACGGAATTAGCTTTATTTGCATTTCTAGATGATTTACGACGTTTTTTGCTGACGGAGGCGAATTAAGAATATCAAGAGATTTATAATCCTCAAAGAGCTTACCATAAGCAGAAACACGGTCAGACAAAACTTTAATATCATTTTTTATTGCCAGGAATTCAGTTTTTGTGCCTTGGAAAAAACGATAAAAATCGACCCCAGTCTTCCTACAACGCTCACAGCACCATTGAAGACCTTTATGATTATTTAACGATTCAGCCACTAAAACTGGTAAACCAGAACATTTAAAATGACATAAACTATGACATAGCCAGCACGCAATAAATCTTCCATCATCATCAATAATATTACAGTTTTTATTTAAACACTTATAATCATTATTACCAGGCATTGTAGTTGTTAAAATTTAATTTATTCCAAAACGGGATTCAATAATATTGTTATTTAATAATGTATGGCAACTCTATTATAATTGTTATTGTTGTTATTACAATTGTAATTGCTGCGTTTATTTTATTGCTTAAGTTATTTGAGTAGTTTTTTTTATTTTTGTCTATTTCTCTTTATGCTATATTCCGTTTAGTTAAACGTTTTTAATGCTTGATTGTTAGAATTGTTTTTTTTTTTGTTTTGGAGTTTTTTCTATTGTATTTAAGTTATTGGATTTATTATTTTTTAATTAATTTAAACTTTATAAACAAATTTTTAAACTATTTTTATTTAAGATAAAGTAAATTTTTTTTTAAGAATTTTTTAGTATTAAACACAAAATTATTAATAATTTATATCAATAAATATTAAATAAAAACACGGAACGAATTATTTAGCAAACACACGATGAAAAGGGTTACCGTATCAATGGACTTCCGTGCCATTTCAACATTTTGCTGATGTATCCATCATGAGGGCTCTCCAGCATTAAAAGACACACTCCTTATGGTTTGCAGCACCGACACTTTATAAATTATTTTTCTAAAAAGAAATTTTGAATTTAGTTTGCATATATCTTGCATTTTATTGGAAAAATGTATCAAAACTATTTTTCCGGTACTCAATACCCAAAAGTACCTACTCGATACTTTTCAATAGAAATGTAGTTTTAGTATGAAAATACAACTATTCAGAATAAAAAAATATCAATGTATTAGTAGTGTATTCAAGTGTTCAACAAGTAAAATAAAAAACACAATAATATTAAAATAAAACAATAAAATTTAAATACTAAATTAAAAAGAATGCCGAGAAAGAATGGCTTCATTATAATGAACTTGATAACGAGAGGGCAAGATGCAACATTTGCAAATCAATTATATCATACAAAGGCAAGTTTATTGGAATATATCGTTTTGTGTTATTTCTAATTAATTTTTTTATAGGTGGTGGTAGTTCTAATTTGAAAAAGCATATGGATTCAAAGCACCCATCCGTGGATTTAAAAAAGCAGCGGAAGATGATGGTAGCCACTGTTCTTATTCTTTTTTTCGTAATTTACCACAATTTTTATTAGAATCGTCAACAATAACACAAAAAACACTGGAGGAGTGCAACATTAACGTTCATCTGTCCAAATGACGGGAAAAGGTTATAAATAAAGCTCTTCTCAAAATGATTACAGTGGACTTACAACCCCTTTCCGTGGTAGAGAATGAAGGATTTAAAACATTCGCAAAGGCATTAAATCCTTCATATGTTATGCCCTCTAGGTATATGCTTACCAGTAACCATTTAAAGGATGAATATGTGGACGGTTGTAATGAGTTAAAAAAAGCTTTCTAGTGCAGAGCACATCTGTATCACAACTAGAGATGGGCGCGTGAGTGAATTTTGACTCACGCACGCTCACGAAATAAAAATAGTGATCACGCACGATCACGCACGAAATTATTTTTGCTGCTCACGTTCACGCACGCTCACGTGAGTAACTAAAATTTTTCTCACGCTCACGAAATAATCACGCTAACGAAGACTCACGAAATTAATTTAACAAATTTTTATTTTACGTTTTTCAATTTCTTGCACAAAAAGTATAGATTTTCCTTAAAACAATAATAAAAATTTATTTAAATCACAATTTTGTATTAATTACCCTCTTAAGTCAATATTATGACGATTTTTTTACTTGTTTTTTGTTTCAAACAGCACAAAACAATCACGAGAACTCACGAAACAAAAGTTACTCACGCACGCTCACGCACGAAACTATTTTTTCTAATCACGTGCACTCACGATCACGTGAGTAAAAATAAATTTCACTCACAATCACGCGTGATTCACGTGAATCACGAAAAACTCGTGTCACGCGCGCATCTCTAATCACAACCGATGCTTGGACCTCAGTTGCGAATGAATCCTATGTATTAATTACAGCTCATTTTATAAATAAAGAATGGAAACTAAAGTCAAAATTTTTAAACTGTTTCCAAATGTTTTAAGATCATACCGCCCAAAATTTAAAGGATGCCATATTTGATGCCTTAAAAGGATGGGAAATAGAAAACAAAACCTCTTGCGTAGTTTCGGACGACGCAGCAAATATTCTGGCTGCTGTAAAAATAGCTGGCTGGACCAGCTTGCCATGTTTTGCCCATACCCTTCATCTTATTGTATCAGATGAAGGGTAAAGGACGAAAAAATTTTAAAAATTTTGGCCAAATGTAAGGCAACAGTGGAATATTTTAATCGAAGCACTAAAGCATCTAATAAATTAAAAGAAATTCAATCGCAAATGGGTAAAAAAAAATTAAAGTTAATTAATTCAACACCAACAAGGTGGAATTCAATATTAAGTATGATTGAAAGAATTATTGAAAATCGTGAGGTACTGGAAGCGACTGTAGCAATTTTACATCGTCCAATCGAATTGTTGTCTCTCGAAGAATGGGAAATTTTTAAAGAACTTTGTACGATATTACGCTCTTTTAACGAAATAACGGTAGAGATGAGTGCTGAAAAAAATACAACTATTTCCAAAATAATTGTGCTAATTCGAGGCCTTCACTCGTTTATCGTAAAAAAACAAACGGAATATAATACAGAAGAAGTTTCCAGTCTTTTAAATAAATTTTTAAACAATATTAATAAACGCTTTTTTCGAGTGGAGCACAACAACATTTTTGCAATTTACACATATTTGGACCCCCGATTTAAATCAAAAGGATTCGCGGATGCTACTGCGTTAAAAAATGTTAAAGATAAAATTTCCTCAATGTATAACATCCAAGGTTAGGTTAGAGTGGTTGTGAGTCCTCCTGAGGCTGCACCAATTAGCAAAGTAATGCCGTTTTGAATACCACGTTACCTGAAAACAAAGGAAAGAAAAATAATAAATTATAATCGATATACAAAGGCTATGTCCAGTATGTTTTTGTGATATATTTTGAAATGGAAATGATATCTTTGTTACACTCAAAAAATTATGTAGATAAATTCCAGTGAATATTCACTTAAAACAAATGAACTTTTATTTAAAAACCATTCCAGTGTTTTTTCTTTTAAAATAAAAACACAAAACATTAAAAAACTAGTGAATATTCAGTTATTTTGTATTGAAAAACAGTAAAACTATAGAAGAAATTTTTTACTGCCGAAATTAAATGTAACAGAAAATTCGTTTTTAATACAGTAAATTATTTTTTTCAAACTACAGAAACAGTAGAAAATAAGAAGTCCATAATAAAATGAATGATTTTTCTTTTAAAATAACTTTACTGATTACTTTTTAAAATAACCTACAAACAGTTAATGACATAATTTTCTTAGTGTACCCATTTCCTTGAGGTCATAAAAAAAAGGCTTTCCCAATGTCATCAGTCTGACCTTGGATAAGGCCGGGCATTGCAAAAGGTAGTGTTCTGGAGATTCCTGCACAGTTTCGTCTTCGCAACTGCGGCAGTGCCTGCGGTAAGGTAACCCTAGCCTGCTAGCGTGGCGTCCAATTGCCCAGTGGCCGGTTAGAACGGATATTATTCTTGATATTGTGACCCTATTATTTGCTATCAAGCAGTCCGATCGTTTTTTACTGTAGCTCGGCCATGTACTACGAGCCCTTTTGCATGTTGTGAGTTCTCTCCAGAACTTGTCTGCAAGTTCCTGGAAATATATATCTAATAGATTAACTACCCCACCTATGGGTATGTTAATCTCTATCGCCATGCTGATGTCCTTGCCTGATCCTTGTCGAGCCAGTTCATCCGCCGCTTCGTTGCCGGCCATATCACTGTGGCCTGGTACCCATATCAGTGTGGCTATAGATATCGTGCCTAGGTCGTTCAGTGCCTTCTTGCACTCGGTTACAAGTCTCGACTTGCTATATCTAGAAGTTAAAGCCATAATGGCCGCCTGGCTATCCGAGAAAATATTAACTGTTCTCCCAGTTATTTCCTCACAAAAAAGTTGGCGACAAGCTTCTGTTATCGCCGCAATTTCTGCTTGAAAAACACTACAATAATCCGGCAGTCTTAATGATATTGACAAGTTACGTTGAGCACAGTGTATTCCAGCACCCACTCCGCAGGCCATCTTAGAACCGTCTGTGTAAACAGCTATTTCGCAATTTAGTGATTGATTGTTTTCCTTCCAATCCTCCCTTGTGACTTATAGGTTCTGAGAAAATCCAACCTTGATATTTCATAGTCCGTCACTGTAGGCAGGAGCCCACGCGGAAAAATACTCAAAATATTGCTATGTCCATGATTTCTTGCCTTCCAGCAGTTAATGTCTCTAAGCCTAAGAGCACTTCTAGCTGCAGTATTCTTGACAAAAAGATCAATTGGAAGTAGATTCAACATGACATTTAGAGCGTCAGTCGGGCAAGTTCTTAATGCTCCTGTGACACCTATGCATGCTGTTCTCTGAATTCTCGTCATTTTTCTACGCTTGTCCTCTTTGTCCAATGCTTCCCACCAAACCAAAGCACCATAAGTTAATATTGGTCTGATTACAGCGCTATACATCCATAGTACCATTCCCGGCTGTAACCCCCATGTTTTGCCGAATGTTTTCTTGCAAGCATAAAAAGCTACACAAGCCTTTTTTACCCTATGTTCAATGTTGTATTTCCAATTTAATTTGCTATCCAAGATAACCCCCAGGTATTTTGCTGTCTCTGAGAGCTTCAATTGCTGTCCTCCTAGGTAAGGTAATTCAAACTGCGGAAATTTTCTCTTTGTTATAAATAAAACCAGTTCCGTCTTGTCTGGGTTAACCCCAAGACCACAACCTGTAGCCCACGAGTTGACTGCACCCAGCGCATTCTCCATAATATCACTTATCACGGAGAGAAACGGTCCAGCTACTATTACAACAACATCATCCGCATATGCCACCACCTTCACCCCCATATCATTCAGTCTTACCAATAATATGTCCATCACGGCGATCCATAACAGAGGCGAAATGACCCCACCCTGCGGGGTGCCACTACACACGGTTTTAATCATGGTTGTATTACCCCAGTTCGCCGGAATCAATCTGGTTTCTAGCATGGATACTATCCATCTGTGCCGCTTATACCAAGCCTGGTAAGAGCATCTTTAATGCTATCTGTGCTAACGTTGTTAAAGGCGCCTTCTATGTCCAAAAACGCAGCCATAGTAAATTGTTTAAAATAGAGTCCTCTTTCAACTGTTCTCACCACTTCATGGAGGGCAGTCTCTGTAGACTTACCCTTCATATATGCATGCTGATTGCAGTTCAGTCCTCCACACTCGAGAAAAGAACGGATGTTCTCATCCAGTATTCTCTCCAAAGTTTTAAGAATAAATGAGGATAAACTAATGGGTCTGAAATCCTTTGCAGACTCATGACTACTTCTACCTATTTTAGGGATAAAGATAACTTTTACCTTTCTCCAGCTAAAAGGGATATAATTTAGCCTGAGACTTGCGGAAAAGAGCGGTTTCAGCCAGCTACAGATTACCCCAGGTATTTTCTGTAACATTATAGGCAAAATGCCTTCTGGCCCAGGAGATTTAAATGGTGAAAAACTTGATATTGCCCAAACTATTCTTTCCTCCGTTATAATAGACTCTATAAAGGCGGAATCTGATGTGTTCTGTACCACCTCGGTACAACTTAAATTCCCTATTGGGTCACTGGACCCAGGGAAATGAGTTTCAAGTAAACTGGCTATACTTTGTTCTGGCGATTCGGTCCATGTATCATCCAGCCTGCGTATGAAAGCTGGATTCTATGATCCTTAGAAAGAATTTTGCTAATTCTACAAGAATCCTTAATATTGTCAATTGATTCGCAAAAAGTTGCCCACCCGGGTGAAAATGACCATGTATGTTCATATATGATGCATATATGGATGTCCATACAAGTACATATCCGTAATTTGAGGGTACATGTACATTAATGATCATACATTGTCATACATGAATTTGTATGTAAAATTTTTTTTGTATTTTTTTCCATAAAACGTCTATTAATTAAAATTTTTTCAAATATAAATAATTTGTATTAATTTATGACACTGATTTTTTAATAAAAATTAACGAACATTTTAAAAATATACTTTGGACTTTATGATACTTTAGGCTAATCAAAGCTTCGAAGAATTAACCACTTTTCGAATGAATTCACAAATAAAATACATTCGATTTTTATAGTCACTGAATACAATTATCTTTAAATATCAATATTTCTTGGAATGGATTCGATTTTTACCATTAAATCGAATTCTTGTTTATGAGAATTTTAAAAACTGAATGCATTCTTTATTTCATTTATTTATTATTCACGAGACTTTTAAAAATCGAATTTATAAAAACTTACGCATTCAATTTCAAAGTCGAATGAAAAAGAAACCGAATTCATTCTATATATTAAAATCAAATGTAAATTCATTCGATAAATTGTGATTGGGGAATGCAATCATTAAAGTTTAATTCAGAACACAAAATCTTATTAAGTGATGAAATTCTTCGCAGCTCTGACAGTAATACCGTCAGAGTGTTTGAATTTTCTTCTAAATTTGGTTGTTTACGTTAGTGCCGTTCATATTCGCCTATAGAATACAAAAATTATAATCAATCTTGATGATGTATGATCATTATTGTCCAACCAAACGACTTTTTCAGACTGAACCCATACATGAACTTTGTCCAATTTTGCAAAGTTCTGCCGAACCCAACCTTTAAAAAAATTGTTTTTAAGACATGTATGCTATGCAGATGCATAGCATATACGAAGGAGTATGACATATACTTATCCACACATAATTGCATACATATACATATATGGAATATTACATTACTTGTGTATGTTCATATATGCTCCCATATATGACATACATTTCCATATATTTTTCATATACTATCATACATGAAATCATATATGAGCATGTATGAACATACATGGTCATTTTTACCCGGGCAGGATATTTTTTTGGCTCTTCGTATCGCATGTTTGTACTCACGCTGAACTATTTTGTAAGGCTGCCAAGATTTACTAATATAACACTCGTTAAAAACTTTTCTAGTTTCTTTCTGAGTTCTCCAAGTTCCTTATTCCACCATTTAGGATACACTTTTTAGCTCTATTGATTGGACATGACTTCATAAAAGCAGCTGTCAGAGCTTTCTCAAATGAATCCGCCATGTTATCCAACTCAACTGTGCCCAAAATTGCATCCCTTGGTGGCTTATTAAGGCTATCCTCTGCAATTTTTGAAAACTTTTCCAATTTGCTCTTCTTGGATTCCTATAAATCTTTGGCTTCTCACTCTCCATTAAGAGATCAAAATAAATAAGCTTATGATCAGAAAAAGAGAACTGCTCTGAAACTCTCCATCGCGATATGTTCAAAACCGGGCATTGGGACTTAAGCGTAACATCTATTACATCCTCCCAGCCCTTAAATTTATCGGAGCTTGGGAAAGTAAACGTTGGTTTATTTCCTTGGTTGCAAATAAGTATGTTGGTAGAAACAATAAAATCAAAAAGTGACTCACCTCTTTCGTTAATTTCACGACTACCCCATACCGTATGTCTAGCGTTAGCATCACAGCCCATAAGACGGCCAGTACCAGACTTTGTTGAAACTTCGACTAAAGTCCTTACTGCGTTTGGCGGCGCACTTTCATCATGACACATATAAATTGAAGCTATTAGGATGTTTTTACCATCTGCATACTCCCAAGAGACAACTCTCACATCTGGAGAACTAAGATTAGAACACAGAAAAACTTTAATGTGATTCTTAGTAATAATACAGGACCTAGGCTTACCGTTATTTGATTTGTAGAATATTTGGTATGATGGAACATTAAGACCTTTTATGATTCCATCGTTGACCCATGGCTCTTGGATTATGCCTATGTCTATGTCTTCTTCACATAGAAGCACATTCAGATTATCTGAAGCGAGCCTGGAGTGCTTCAGATTGATCTGTACGACCTTAGGCATGGTTTAGACAGGGTTTATTGAGGCCTCCTCTGAGAGATTGATTTCGACCAGCAAGCTACTGGCATCCTCAATCCCAGCAGTTTCCTTCTCGGCGACAGCTTCTTTGAATATTTTGAGTTTGGCATTTCGTACGCCAAATCTCAACTTATTTTCCGCCTTTTCTAATGCTTCAACACCTGCATTCGTAATAAGCAAAAGAAAGCTTGTACTGCTTGCATTGGGACTCTCCTCTCTTATGACCTGCCAGTCTTCCATGGTTATACCAGGGTTGTGTAGTTTTAGACACTGGAGTAGCTTGTCTGAGCTCAAACCAGTAATCTTTGGTAACCAGATGCGCGCCCTCGGCCTCCATGGAATTTCTTTGGCTGGGATGAGTTTGATCTTCAAACCATCCCATGAGTCACAAATCTTTGCGACACATTTGCCCAAGAAATCCTTGGAGAACAAGTCCTCACATCGGATTACCCTGCACTCCCTGATTACCATGGAGGAGTCAAAACAGGGCAGGGGACCACCAGGGTTGCCTAGAAGGTATTCCAATACCATTTCCGACAGCCTTGGCTCGATCTCCACCCAGCGGTCAACAACAAGCTTGTTATTACGGCTGTCTTCGTCGACCAAAGCAACAGAAAGGCTATCCTTAACCACATCTGCATAAGCTTTTTGCATAGCTTGCTTGTCGCCTTTTTTTCGTTTGGCGGTATTGGTCGTCTCTTCCTGAGAACGTATGCGTTTGGCAGATTTTAAGCGGGCAGACTTGTCCTGCTTGCCATCCCCCTCCCGTACAGTAGTCAGGTGCTGCTCGTACTCTGCCACTGTCTTTTTGCATGATTCTTCATCATTTTTATCACGGGGATCTGTAATACCGGCTTTTTTGTTCTCCTCGATTTTCTTGAGGATGAAACAAGCCCTTTGGTATTTATTTTTTAGTTGTTTGAAACTCTGTTTCACTTGAGGTTGTTGTCCGCTAAGCTTTGAATGTGAATTAGCATTATGGCTGTTGCTAATACCTTCCGCACTTTTGATGGTCTCCTGGCTGGATTGCAGGAGATCATCTTCTGAGCTATTCCCCACATCAGTTTTAACAGCACTATCCATGATGATTTGCAAAAAACGCCTTCCAAACCGCTTATGTAGATAATAAAATCCAATTAAAAACCTACAAGAGGGGTAGACATCATTTGTCGTAATTCTGTGGTTATGTTGTTAGCTAACAACAAGAAAAACCACAAACTTACACAAACCACACAGAAAACTTGTTAAAAAAAAAAAGTAAAAAGAATAACACTTTTTAACGTTGCACTTTAATAAAAAAACTCTTTCTAATGATTATTTTATTAAATCACAACAAAAACATTTATTTTAAATGATTTTATTTTATATTTTTTGTAAATTTTTAATATTATAAAATGACAGACACAATTTTCAACATCTGTTCACTTTCAGTGTTGCCAGATCCAAAGTTCGGATGATTCATCACCTCAGAAAGACTCGCAAAACAACAACTCAATTTGGGACGATTTTGATAAAAGAAATGTTTCTAAAAGTACAACATAAAAAAGCATTATTGAGCTTAACAATTTTAGTCATGAGGCAATTATAGAAAGGAAGGATGACCCTTTAGAATGGTGGAAGATGAGGGAAACAGTATAACCAGGATTATCTAAAATCGCCCGAAAGCATCTAGTCATTATTGCTACGTCTGTCCCTAGTGAGCGAGTTTTCTCAATCATAGGACAAGTTGCAAGTTTATTCTTGCATTTTAACAAAGAATAATTATATCAATTCTATTTCATAAACTATTTTAAATTATTTACTAGTACAAAAACAATTTTGTGATAAATGTACAAAAAAATGCATAAAAAACATTACAACTTGACTGAATTAAAGTATTTATAATGTATTAATTACATTAAAAACTTGACTTGTTTTTAAAATTTTTTTTTTATATAAAAAAAAATAATTTAATATTAATTAAACTAAAAAAATAAATTCAAATAATTTTATTTTAATTTAAAATGATATTAAATGTTTTAATAATATTTTTTTAATGAATACATATGAATTAAACAGTTTTTTTTCAAATTTAACCGTTTTTATTTTCAAATTTAGCTTTTTTTAGTTTAAACTTTTTTTATTGTTTAAAAAAAAAACGTTAAAAGTATTGAGTAGTATTGAGTTCTCGATTAAAAAGTATCGCGTAGTATTGAGTAGTCAAAAGTATCGACTTTTTACATCACTACCCGGGATTTTTGATATAAAATGAATCCCGAATCCCGGGATTTTTAAGCTCAAATCGCGGGATTTTTGAGGTATTAAAAATGTATGAGAATTTATTTTTAAAAATACAACTTTGTTATTATTGTTACATTTACATAAACAAATTAAAACTAAAACTTTTTTTAATTTTCAACCTAGTTAGCCACAAATTCAGCTGCGCTGAGAATGCTACCCAGGCTTGCAGAATAATAGTCTTTCGCACTAACCATTAAGCCACAATCACGGAGCCTTTTGACAAAAGTTTGATGGTTTTGGCGAAAATTTTCTAAAAAACCGAAACTTTGATCGTGATTTTATTTTTTTTAATGTTTTTTTTTTATTTTTTTTTTTAATAAATTTATTCAACTATTTGAATTATAGTAACATTATTTTAATTATAAAAAAAAATAATAAAAATTCTATGAATGACATTCATTAATTCTATGAATTTTTTCTATGAATTTAATAAAATCTATGAATAAAATTCTATGAAATATTTCAGAATACTAATGAATATTCATTCAGCCAATGAATTGTTTCATAGATTCTATGAATTTGGTTTTATGAAATTTGTTCATGAAATTTGTTCATACCGAAACTTTGATCGTGATTTGATTTTTTTTAATGTTTTTTTTTATTTTTTTTTTAATAAATTTATTCAACTATTTGAATTATAGTAACATTATTTTAATTATTAAAAAAATTAATAAAAATTCTATGAATGACATTCATTAATTCTATGAATTTTTTCTATGAATTTAATAAAATCTATGAATAAAATTCTATGAAATATTTCAGAATACTAATGAATATTCATTCAGCCAATGAATTGTTTCATAGATTCTATGAATTTTGTTTTATGAAATTTGTTCATAGATATAATGAACAATAATTCTTTCAGTGTAATATTTTTTTTTTCATTAATTTTTTTTTAACTAATTTTTTTTTTTATTAAAATAGTTTTTTATTTGCCCAAAAAAAAATTGTGTAATTAAAATTTAGGTTTCTTCATCAGAAATTTTTATCATTTTTTTTTCATTAAAATTCCTTTTTTATATTGTTAATCAAAAGTTTTTATATAGCTTTTTTTTGTTATCAAAAATTTTTTTTCCAAAAAAAATTATGCATTTTTTTCTTTTTTAAAAAAACTTTTTTATTTGTCAAAAAAAAAAAAATTTTTCTTCACCAAAAACTTGCTTTGTTATTCACCAACGAAATGTTTTTTTTTTAGTTTTTTGTTTTCAAAATAACTTTTTCAAGTACATATGAAATTCTTCGGACATAAAAATGATTTGTTAAACAAAAGTACAAAAAACAAGAGTGTTAAATTCATCTGTACCGAAACTTTGTATCCTCCAAAATGTTAAAATGTCGCTTTTTTGCATCTTTTTTTCTTCAATGGCTTATTGTGTACAGCAAGAAAGAAACCACATAAGCTTTCCATAAGGAATAAAAGGTATTTTTAAGGCCTGTATAGTGATTAGGGTATTCAATTAATCGAGGTTCTGGTTTAATCGGTTAATCGAGCAAATAATTAATCGGGGTTGAGATTTAATCGGTTAATAATCGGTTAAATTTGAATTATTCGGTTAACCGAATAATATCAATTTAAAATTTAAATTGAATATAAAACCACGAATTGTACATATATACTTTTAAGAATTTTATTAATTAGAAATCTATATCCGATATGGCGAAGCTGTAAATACCCGTTAGCCCAAATTAAGAATTTTTGTATGGCACCCTAAAAATTATCCCAATCCAAATTGGCCTCAATTCAATGTGAAAAAATGTCAAAAAAAATAAAGCAATTTTTATAAAAAGGAAAAATTGAGCCAAATTGCTGCCGGGCTTAGATGCACCCCTAAAAAAGTTTTCGGTACTAAAAATATGAACAAAAAAATGGTTTGGTTTCCAAATTTGTTTTCTTTTATTTGTCAGGGCCGAAATTCCAATAATTTCATCGGTCGATATCTCCGTAATGAAAAAGATATCTAAAGGATTTCAAAAATAGCAGAATTTTCAAATGTGCTGAACAATTTACACCGTCCGACAAAAATGAAAAAAGTCGTTAAAACACGAACTGGGTAATATACGTTTGAAACTAGACTCTAAATTTAGTAAAACTTTATTTACAGTTCTTCATTTCGTGATCTTGTTTCCTTTTAGAGGATTAAATTTTATAAAATATTAGGGGAGATCCTCCTCTGTCATTTTCCATCACCAGTGGTATCCTAGGACAAGTACAAATATAAAAAAAAATATTTTATAAAATTTTTTAAAATGTAATTCCTTAAAATTTTGGGAAACAGGATCACGAAGTGAAAAACTGTAAATGAAGTTTTACTTCATTTTATCTCTACTTTCAGACATATGTATATCATCCGGTTCATATTTAATATTGGCTGTCGGACGGTGTTATACATTATAAAATTATTCGCGGTTTTAAAGGGTCCCGAACATTAAAAAAATCTGAGTTTATGCAGTATTTTCAATTGAAAATCTAAATATCTCAAGATGAGATGAATCAGTTCTAAGGTCAGATTCGGATTAGGTGCATTAAAAACTTATAGAAAAATATATGTATACTGTTAGCAATGTATAAAAAATTTACTAGGGTTAGTTTGTTTGATTTTTTTTTTTTAATCCGAAATATCTTTTTAGGACTTTGATAAAATATTTTCTTGACGAAGTTTTTACATGTTGCTAAAAGAGAGTTTAATAATTTTTTTAGACCTAAACTTCTTTCAGCAGAACCGTAATTTAGGTGCCTATTCACAAAAAAAGTCATAACTCAATCATAACTAAATTTTTTCCATGTGGTTGTTGTAAACAATCATAAAAAAAATTCAAATTTTGTTTGAAAATTTCAAAAAAATAAAGACCTGCTACCCACATCGTCTCAAAATTGACAAATAATTTTAAATTTTGAGACTTTTTATGAATGTGTTTACAACAAACACAAGGAATATGAAGTTTGAAAATAATAAAATTAGTCATAACCAGTCATAACTGAGAATAGGCCTGTTAAATTAAAAATGAAATATCAAAAAACCAAATAAAGCAAAAAAAATAGGTAAAAGTACTAAAAAAAGAAATTTCGGTTAATCGGTTAACCGACACAAATTAATCGGTTTATTTGTTATTTGAAAATTGACAATTTTAAATTGTTCGAACAGTTAATCGACCAAAATTAATCGGTTAACCGATTAACGGTTAATCGATTGAATACCCTAATAGTGATATATCAAGCAGTTTAAAACAATGCTGATTCGTTAATTGTACAAAATTATTTGAGAAAAAAAATTATTGAATAAAATAATCGTGTTTCGACGTTTTTACGAACCGTTAGATAAACTCAAAAATACATTTTATTTCATATCAAAAGCTTATGTGGTTTCTGTTCATTACTGTACACAATAAGCCATTAAAGAAAAAAAAAGGCAGAAAGTGCGAATTTCCAGAAAAGAAAACGATCCGTCCACAGACAGACGGATCCGATATCTCAGTTGAAAAATTTTCAGCACTTTTGGTTTTGACTGCATTCACAAAATTAATAAATTATTTTTTAAGTAATTTAAAATTAATTAAAAAATAAATTAATTAATTTTTTTTAGTGTTTTTATCGGCGTATGCCAATTTTGTTTGTTATTAAGGGTTTGTGATTGAAGAAGAAAACATTGTATTTCTGAAGATTATTTTTAATGTGGATTTATTCCAGACCATGGTTTCTGTAGCCGCCTCTACGTCTTCAATGAGAAAATTACATTGGATTTAAATTGTTTGATTTTTGTAAGACTGTTTTTTCTAAATGTTTTTTCATCAACAGACTTAACTTCGATTGGAATCGAACCCACGTTCATGAAATGTTCCATCAGTTTGCAATGCTAGCACTTAACCATCTAGTCTATCGCCTTGCTTGACAAACTAACAGCAGAAGTTGGTTCGTATTTCATTACAGATTTTATGTGTGTGACGTCAACAGAAGATTTTTATGTTACACAAACAATATTACGATCCTTAGAAACAACAACATTCCTTAACCTCTCTTTGTCTCGTTTTTGCACATTACAATTTTAGCGCTGAATTATTTGTTAATTCATTTATTAAAAATAATGTGAATTCATTCACAATTAGAAATTAGTTCTTCAACGGTCAAATATTTTAATATGTCTTAAATAAGATCTTCTCTTATTTGTTAATTAATGGTAAATTAAATTTTCGAAAGTCTGAAAAATATGTTTCTAAATATGACGCTAAATTGTATAAAAAATAAATACCAATACATATGAGCAATTGTAATTAACTTTTAATATTTAAGAAAAAAAAAAATGCAATTTTTTTTTTCGTGGCACATTGATAAGTCTTTGTAGGTTAATCTATATATGGGGCATTCCAAGCCAAATCACTCACTTTTAGACCCTACCCCTTTCGATTTATTTTATTTTTAGATATGTTTTAGTACTTATTAAGTGCAACTTGGACACCAATTTTCAGCCTTTTATTTCAAGATGGTGTTGAGTAATCAATTTTTCAAAATGGCGATTTTCTCAAAAAAATTAAAAAATTGAAATTTTTAATTAATTTTGACCATTAAAAAATATAGATATTTTAAAAAAATTTGGACAACGTTTTGTTGGTATTTCAATGTAGTTTTAGAAAAAAAATATGAAAAAATTATTCGAAGTAATTATCACTTATTTTTTGACGTTTAAAAATTAAAATCAATTTTTTGAAAAAGTCCGAAACCTTAGATTTTTTTTTGTAAAAAACTACAAAAATTCTACTCTAAATTACGCAACTTTTAAGCCATAATTCGAGATGTGATCACAATTCTTTCTATTTTTTTTTTATTTTTAAAAATTGCACCTTTAATTTTTTAGCTCTGATTTATTTTATATGGTGCTCCAAAAAAAATAAATTGGTAGATATTGACCCTAACTTACCCCAGGTATATTTATTTCGAGGTAAAAATACGTCTCACAAAAATTTAGAACGATCGGAAATGGGTAAGGCGTTTAGCATGGTCCTTGAAGTTTAAAAAACGGATTACAAGGAAAAATATGATTTTTTTTCTGTTTTCGCAATATTTTTGGTATTTAAAGTTAATTTTTATTTCAAGCAATTACAGAATTATGATGAAGAGTAAAATGTCTTTCTAATAAGGTAC
Organism: Pegoplata infirma; assembly: GCA_963921195.1. Lineage (NCBI taxonomy): Eukaryota > Metazoa > Arthropoda > Insecta > Diptera > Anthomyiidae > Pegoplata > Pegoplata infirma. The sequence continues at coordinate 115,245,247 of OY992536.1, read as the reverse complement.
TAAAAACTAAAATCGGTTGAAAATCAGCCAAGTTATTACAACTTCCCCAGGCATCTAACGTGTGGCAGACAACTTGATTAAGCAATACAATCCGATTTTTGAAATTCATTAAAATTTTCTACTGTAATAACATTTTTTTATTCTTCAAGTTCAAATGTAATTTGATGCTAACATTTTTTAAATTAATGCTAAAAATGCCTGCATTTTCAACACCCTTTTGAAATCTCTATTAAAAAAAAATTTATTTTTTTTTGTTTTAAAATTTGAGAAAAACAAAAAAATATTACGCTGAAACATGAATAATGAAAAAATGTTATTACAGTAGAAAATTTCAATAAATTTAAGAAAAGGGACTTGTATTCTTTAATCAAGCGGTATGACACACGCCAGATGCCTGGGGAAGTTGTAATAACTTGGCTGATTTTCAACCCATTTTAGTTTTTAGTACCTTATTAGAAAGGCATTTTACTCTACATCATAATTCTGTAATTGCATGAAATAAAAATTAGCTTAAAATACCAAAAATATTGCGAAAACAGAAAAAAAATCATATTTTTCCTTGTAATCCGTTTTTTTAACTTCAAGGACCATGCTAAAAGCCTTACCCATTTCCGATCGTTCTAAATTTTTGTGAGACGTATTTATACCCTACACCACACTGTGGTACAGGGTATAATGAGTTTGTGCTGATGTTTGTAACTACCCGAAATATTGGTCCTAGACCCACCTTTAAGTATACCGATCGACTCAGAATCACTTTTTGAGTCGATTTAGCGATGTCCGTCCGTCCGTCCGTCTGTCCGTCCGTCCGTCTGTCTGTCTGTCCATGTAAACGGTGTAAACACGATACAGGTCGCAATTTTTGATCAATTGACTTGAAATTTGAAACTTAAGTCTCTCTTGGCCCAAGGACGAAGCCTATTGAAATTGGAAAAAATCGGTCCATATTTAGACCTAGCCTCCATACAAAGGTCCTCTTTAGTTTTGGCTCAAATGACTCTAATAACCGTATTATAGAAGGTATCGTTTTGAAATTTGGAAGGTAAACATGTTTTGTCTTCACAAATCATCATTCCGAATTTCAAAGAAATCGGACCAGTTCTTCTTGTAGCCCCCATACAAACCACCTTCCCGATTTTCGCATAAATGTCTAAAAGTCATGAAAATAGAAAATGTTTAATTAAAATTTTGTTTGTGTATGTTAAACGCGTACTTAAATAACTTTATCAAACCTGATAATCATCGGACCAGTTTTGGACTCAGGCCCCTTGTGAAAATTTCGCCCGATATTCAGTTAAAGCGGTTTATTGTCAACAAATAGAAGCCTATTTCACTCAAATTTGATTTGTGAGTGTTTTTTACACTAATTAAAGATTTTACAACATATAGACCTAATCGGTCCATGAGATCCATTTTCCGGGAAACTCTGGTGTAGGGTATTATATGGTCGGTCTTGACCGACTATAACTTTCTTACTTGTTTTACCTCGAAATAAATATATCTGGGGTAAGTTAGGGTCAATATCTACCAATTTATTTTTTTTGGAGCACCATATAAAATAAATCAGAGCCAAAAAATAAAAGGTGCAATTTTTTAAATTAAAAAAAAACTAGAAAGAATTGTGATCACATCTCGAATTATGGCTTAAAAGTTGCGTAATTGAGAGTAGAATTTTTATAGTTTTTTACAAAAAAAATCGAAGGTTTCGGACTTTATCAAAGAGTCGATTTTAATTTTTAAACGTCAAAAAATAAGTGATAATTACTTCGAATAATTTTTTCATATTTTTTTTCTAAAACTACATTTAAATACCAAAAAAACGTTGTCCAACTTTTTTTATGATATCTATATTTTTTATGGTCAAAATTAATTAAAAATTTAAATTTTTTTAATTTTTTGAGAAAATCGCCATTTTGAAAAATTGATTACTCAACACCATCTTGAAATAAAAGGCTGAAAATTGGTGTCTAAGCTGCATTAATTAAGTACCAAAAATAAAATAAATCGAAAGGGGTCGGGTCTAAAAGTGAGTGATTTGGCTTGGAATGCCCCATATATAAAAGAGTGTGGTGACTGACTGACTGACTGATTGGCAATAATCATCGCCCAGCCCAAACCGCTGAAGCTAGAGACTTGAAATTTGGAATGTAGGTTCGGCTCCCGACAAAACCACCCACTTCTTAGTGGAAGAAGGGATTTTTGGAAATTCCGATTCTAAGGGGGGGGGGGGGGGGGGGGAAATAGGCCCCTATGGGGGATTTTGTATCTTTTGAACTAATAGTCCTAGAAACTTCAAATTTGAACTCTAGGATCCTCTCGCGGAAATAAAATTTCGAAAAAAATATATTTGGAAAATTTCGCCTCCAAGGGGGGAAAAAGGGGAAAATAGGGCAAATTGTCACATTTTTTATATTCTAAACAAATGGTCCAAGAAACTTGAAATTTGAAGTCTAGGACCCTCTCGCGGAAATAACATTTTGGAAAAAGTAATATTTTGAAAATTCCGTTTCTAAGGTGGGGGGGAGGGGGAAAATAGGGCAAGTTGGTACATATTGTATCTTCTGAACTAATGGTCCTACAATCTTGAAATTTTGAATATAGGATGCTCTCGCGGAAATAACATTTTGAAAAAAGTACTTTTTTGAAAATTCCGGTTTTAAGGGGGGGGGAAAAGGGGGAAAATAGGGCAATTTGGTGAATTTTGAACTAATGGTCCTAGAAACTAGATATTTGAACTATAGTACCCTCTCGGAAAAAAAAATTTTTTTACTAAAATTTTTTCACTCAAATTTTTTTTTCACCCAAAATTTTTTTTTACTCAAAATTTTTTTTCACTAAAAATTTTTTTTTTTTTACAAATTTTTTTTTCACTCAAATTTTTTTTCACTCAAAATTTTTTTTTCACTCAAAATTTTTTTTTACTCAAAATTTTTTTTCACTCAAAAATTTTTTTTTTACAAATTTTTTTTCACTCAAATTTTTTTTTCACTCAAAATTTTTTTTCACTCAAAATTTTTTTTTACTCAAAATTTTTTTTTTTACAAATTTTTTTTTCACTCAAATTTTTTTTCATTCAAAATTTTTTTTTTTTTTTAATTTTTTTTTACATTTTTTTTTACTCAAAATTTTTTTCACTCAATTTTTTTTACTAAAAATTTTTTTTACTCAATTGTATTTTATTCTTCAGTTTTTTTACTCTATTTTTTTACTTAAATTTTTTACTTAGAAGGTGTTTTCACCCAAATTTTTTTTAGTCAATTTTTTTTACTCAAAATTTTTTTCGCTTATTTTTTTGACTCAAATTTTTTACTCAATTTTTTTCTCATTTATTTTTTTATTTTTGGAAATTTATTGATTTAATCACTTAAATTTAGGGGGAAATAGGACAATTTTGAACATTTCGATCTTCTGAACTCAGTAACCTAAAATTTGGACTATTATGTTACTGACTATAGGATCCTCTCGCGTAGAGTATCCAAAAAACCGACGATTTTCAAAAACCGGTTTTCGGTTTATTCGAAAAATCTTAAATTTAAAAACCGGTTTCGGTTTCGGTTTTTATATAAAAAAACCGGTCAACCGGTTTTTTCCGGTTTTTTGATAATTTTTGATTTTTATTTTTAAAAAAATTAAATTTGTTAATTAAGTAGAAGAAAATAAGATACAAAATTATATTATTAACTTCACTTAACTTAAAATATAAAAAAAGTTTGATTTTATATTCTAAAATAATGTTTTAGAAATACCCCAGCAAAAACATGGTAATGAGTTGTGAAAAGTAATCATTACCAAGTACATTATTTATAATGAGTACCCACTACCATTAACATTATTTTAAGCCCAAAAGTAACTACTTCTCAGTAATATGTTATAAAAGCACTTCTAAGTCATAGTATCTCCTTGCACTTGCAGTTTTTAACCTTTACAATTCAATTAAGTTAAAAAGTACTTAAAATCTTAATAAAAATTACACAATTTTTAAGTTTTAGTAAAAACAAGTTAAATTTAAAATGTTTTAATTAACTAATTATTTTACTTCTTATTGGTAATGGGTTTTTACTCCTTATTAGTAATCCGAGTCAGTAACTACTTATTTATCTCCATACTCTTCACTAATTATTTTTGTCTCACGCCCTTGTTAAAATAATTAGTGTTTCATTCAATAAGTAACTACTTATTAACATCTGTTTCGGATTACAAAACCCATTACTAGTAATGCCAATTTTTGCTGGGACAAAACACTTTTTGAGTTCTGGTTGTGTTAGTTTTTGATTATTTTCAAAAAAATTAAATTTTTGTTCAAAATTCACGTTCGATTTTTGTTTTGCAAAATATCGCTCAAAATTTTGGACCAAAATCGCCGTAAATTTTTTTTATAAATTCTGTTGCAAAAAGAAAGAATCGCATAAGTCGACTTAAGTTAATCTTGTTTATTTATTTTTACTTCATTACTCTTTACATATTAACCCCTATCATGATTGTAGAAATAATCTTCAGCATATATATTATTGAAAATGTCAATTAACAGCGATTTTGTATTAAAATATTTATCTTCGAAAACAATTATTAAAAAACACTTATTAAGTTTTTCCTTTTTGCCACAGAATTACAAAGTGATACCAATGTTATTGGTTATTTATAAAAAAAATAAACCGGTTCAACCGACCTAAAAACACCGGTTTTTTTGAAAAACCGAATTTAAAAAAAAACCGAAACCGGCCGGGCTTTTGAAAATAAAAAAACCGGTCCACCGGTTTTCGGTTTCGGTTTTGGATACTCTACTCTCGCGGAAATAATACTCTAAAGAAAGTATTTAAAAAAAATAAGAAGGGGAAATGGAGAAAAAGAGCAATTTGGTACATGTTCTATCTTTTGACCTAATGGTCCTAGAAACTTAAAGTTTGGACTATTAGATCCTCTAACGGAAAAAACTTTCTGAAACAAAGTTTTTTTTTAATTCTGATTTTAGGGGGTTGAAAGGGGGAAAGTATGATAATTTGGTACATTTTGTATCTTCTGAACTAATGGTCCTAGAAACTTAAAAATTTGGACTATATGATCCTCTCGCGGAAATTATGTTCTGAAGAAAGTATTTTTTAAAAACTTTCCATTCAAATTTGGGGGGGAAATAGGACGATTTTGAACATTTTCAATATTGTGAACTAATGGTCCCAGAAACCTGAAATTTGGACTATAGGATCCTCTCGCGGAAATAATATTCTGAAGAAAGTACTTTTTTAAAAAGGCTCTTCTAAGAAGGGGAAAAGGGGGAAAATTGGTACATTTTCTTTTTTCTGACCTAATGGTCCTAGAAACTTAAAGTTTGGACTATAAGATCCTCTCGCGGAAAAAAAATTCCGAAACAAAGTTTTTTTTCAATTCCGCTTCTAGGGTGGTAAAACAATTTTGTATGTTCTGAACTAATTTTCCCAGAAACTTAAAAATTTTGACTGTGGGATCCTTCGCGGAAATAACATTGTGAAGAAAGTTCTATTTTGAAAATTTCGCTTCTAGGTGGGAAAAGGGGGAAAGTAGGGTAATTTTGTGTCTGCTGAACTAATGGTCGTAGACCCTTGAAATTTGGGCTGTACGATCCTCTCGCGGAAATAACTTTCTGAAAGAAGTGCTTTTTGAAAATTCCGGTTTGTATCTGTTGAACAAATAGGACTGCACGATCCTCTCGCGTGGCCTGCACGATCCTCTCGCGGAAATAACCTTCTGAAAAAAATACTTTTTTGAAAATTCCGCTTTAAAGGGGGAAAAAGAGGAAGGCAGGGCAATTTTGTATCTGCTGAAAATATGGTCCTAGATACTTGAAATTTGGAGTGAACGATCCTCTCGCGGAAATAACATTCTAAAGGAAGTACTTTTTCAAAATTCTGGGGGAAAATCGGGAAAGTAGGGCAATTTTGAATCTGCTGAACTTATGGTCCTTAATACTTGAAATTTAAACTGTACGATCCTTTCGCGAAAAAAAACATTCTTAAAGAAGAACTTTTTCAAAAATTTCGCTTCTACGGGGAAAAAGGGGGAAAGTAGGGCAATTTTATATCTGCTGAACTAAAGGTCCTAGATACTTGAAATTTGAACTGTGCAATCCTCTCGCGGAAATAATATTCTAAAGGAACTACTTTTTGAAAATTCCAGGGGAAAAAGGGGGTGAGTGGGGTAATTTTGAATCTGCAGAACTCATGGTCCTAGATACTTCAAATTTCAACTGCACGATCCTCTCGCGGAAATAACATTGTTAAAGAAAAAATTTTTTAAAAATTACGCTTCTACGGGGAAAAAGGGGGAAAGTGGGGCAATTTTGTATCTGCTGAACTAACATTGTTAAAGAAAAACTTGTTTAAAAATTCCGCTTCTACGGCAAACAAGGGGGAAAGTAGGGCAATTTGGTATCTGCTGAACTAATGGTCCTAGATACTTAAAATTTGAACTGTACAATCCTATCGCGAAAATAACATTCTAAAAGAAGTACTTTTTGAAAATTCGTTTTTAAATGGGGGAAAATGGGGAAAGAAGGGCAATTTCGTATCTGCTAAACGAATGGTCCCAGAAACTTGAAATTTTAACTCTATGATCCTCTCGCGGAAAAAACATTTTGTAAAAAGTAATATTTTGAAAAATCCTTTTATAAGGGTGGTGGTGGGGGGTAGAGGGGGCTTAATAGGGCAATTTTGTATCTTCTGAACAAACTTGAAATTTTGAATCTGGATGCTCTCGCGGAAATAATTTTTTTAAAAATATGCTTTTTTGAGAATTTTGGTTTTAAGGAGGCCCAAAAGGGGGAAAATAGGGCAATTTGCTAAACTTTAAACTAATGGTCTTAGAAACATGACATTTGGAATATGGGATCATATCTCGGCAAAAACATTCTAAAAGAAGTACTTTTTTTTAAATTTCGCTTTTAAGGGGGAGAAAAGGGGAAGTAGTGCAGTTTTGTATATGCTAAAGTAATGGTCCTAGATACTTGAAAATTGGACTGTATTTCCTCCCGCGGAAATAACATTCGGAAAGGAATACTTTTTTAAAAATTCCTCTTTTAAGGGGGAAAAGAGGGGAAAATAGAGCAATTTGAATCTGCTGAACTAATTAATGGTCCTAGATACTTGAAAATTGGACTGTACGATCCTCCCGCGGAAATAACATTCGGAAAGAAATACTTTTTAAAAAATTCTTCTTTTAAGGGGGAAAAGGGGGAAAGTAGGCCAATTTTGTATCTGCTGAACAAATAGTCCTAAATACTTGAAAATTGGACTGCACGATTCTCTCGCGGAAATAAAATTCGAATGGAGGACTTTTTGGAAAATCCCGTCTCTAAGAGGGAAAAGGGGGAAAGTAGGCAATTTTGTATCTGCTGAACTAATGGTCCGGGAAACTTGAAATTTGGACTGTACGATCTTTTCGCGAAAATAACATTCTGAAAGAAGTATTTTTTTAAATATTCCGGTTTTGAGTGAGAAAAAGGGAAAAGTAGGGCAATTTTCTATCTGTTGAAATAATGGTCCTATATACTTGAAATTTGGACTGTACGATCCTCTCGCGGAAATAACATTCTCAAGGAAGTACTTTTTTGAAAACTCTACTTTTTAGGGGGGAAAAGGGGAAGGTAGGGCAATTTTGTATCTGCTGAACTAATGGTCCTAGATACTTAAAATTTAACTGTACGATCGTCTCGCGGATATAACATTCTAAAAGAATTCCTTTTTTTAAATTCTGCTTCTACGGGGGGAAAAGGAGAAAGTAGGGCAATTTTGAATCTGATGAACTAATAGTCCTACATACTTGAAGTTTGGACTGTACTATCCTCTCGCGGAAAGAACATTCTAGAAGAAGTACTTTTTTGAAAGTTCTCCTTCTAAAGGGGGAAAAGGTGGAAAGTATGGCAATTCTGTATCTGCTGAACTAATGATCCTAGACACTTGAAATTTGAACTGTACGATCCTCTTGCGGAAATTACTTTCTAAAATAAGTACTTTTTGTGGAAAGTTCCGCTTTTAAGGGGGAAAAGATGGAAAGTAGGGCAATTTTGTATCTGCTGAACTAATGGTCCTAGATATTTGAAATTTAGACTGCACGATCCTCTCTCTTGGAACTAACATTCTGAAAGAAGTACTTTTTTTTTTAATTCCGATTTCAAGGGGGAAAAGGGGAATGTAGGGCAACTTTGTATCTGCTGAACTAATGGTTCTAGATACTTGAAATTTGGCTGAACGATCCTCTCGCGGAAATAACATTCTTAAGAAAGTACTTTTCAAAATTCTGGGGGAAAAAGGGGGAATGAAGGGCAATTTTGAATCTGCTGAACTAATGGTCCTAGATTCTTGAAATTTGAACTGAACAATCCTTTCGCGAAAATAACATACTTAAAGAACTTTTTTAAAAATTCCACTTCTTTGGGGAAAAAGGGGAAAGTAGGGCCCTTTGGGGGATTTTGTATGTTTTGAACTAATAAATAAACTAAAAAAATATTTTTTTGAAAATTTTGCCTCCAAGGTGGGGAAAATAGAGCAAATTGGTACATTTTTTATCTTCTGGACAAATGGTCCCAGAAACTTGAAATTTGGACTCTAGGATCCTCTCTCGGAATTAACATGCGGAAAACAAAATTCCGCCTCCAAGGGTTGGAAAAGGGGAAAATAGGGAAAATCGGTGAATTTTTTATCTTCTGAATAAATGGTCCCATAAACGTGAAGTTTGGTCTTTAGGATCCTCTCGCAGAATCAACATTCCGAAAAAAAAATTGTTTGAAAAATTCCTCCTCCACGGTGGGAAAGGGGGGGGGGGAAATAGGGAAAATCGGTACATTATTTATCTTTTAAACAAATGGTTTCAGAAACTTGAAATTTGAACTCTAGGATCATCTTGCAAAAAAAACATCTTGAAAAAAGAAGAAGGGGAAAAATAGGGCAATTTTGTATCTTCTAAACTACAACTTTAAGTTTTGATCCTCTCGCGGAAATAATTTTTTGAAAAATACACTTTTTGAAAATTTTGGTTTTAAGGAGGGCCAAGAGGGGGAAAATAGGGCATTTGGTAAATTTTAAACTAATGGTCTTAAAAACATGACATTTACAATATAGGATCATCTCGCGGAAATAACATATTGAAAGAAGTACTTTTTTAAATTTTTTTTTTTTTAAGCTAAGTACTCTGTTCGGTTTCACGGGAAAAAATCTGTCAAACTCCATATAAAAAAAAAAAAATTGGCAACGCGAGGAATTAAGGGGAAATTGTTAAAAAAGTTTTCACTCATTTTTATTATACAAGACAATTTAAATTGCCGTGAAAAAGTGACATTTCAGTTTTGTTATGATCGTTTCTTTCTTATCATTGTCAAAAGTTCTTGATTTTTAAATGTTTTATTGCAATTTGAGGCGTTTAAAGTTTAAGTGAAATTTTCACCGTAAGAAACAGAGTACTTAGCTTTAAAGGGGAAAGAAGGGCAATTTTGTATCTGCTGAACTAATGGTCCTAGATATTGAAGTTTGGACTGTACGATCCTCTCGCGGAAATAACATTCTGGAAGAAGTACTTTTTTGGAAAAATCTGCTTCTATGGGGGAAAAAGAGGGAAAGTAGGGCAAATTTGAATTCTCTCGCGGAAATTACAGAAATGGAAATGGAAGTACTTTTTTGAAAATTTCGCTTCTACTGGGAAAAATGGGGAAAGTAGGGCAATTTTGTATCTGGTGAACTAACTGTCCTAGATACTTGAAATTTGGACTGTACGATCCTCTCGCGGAAAAAACATTCTGAAAGAAGTACTTTTTTGAAAATTTCGTTTAAAAGGTGGAAAAGAGGGAAAGTAGGTCAATTTTGTATCTGCTGAACTAATGGTACTAGATACTTGAATTTTGAACTGTTTTGTATCTGAAGCACTTTTGTAGAAAATTCTGCCTCTAAGGGGGAAAATGAGGAAAGTAGGGCAATTTTGTATCTGCTGAATTAATGGTCCTAGATACTTGAAATTTGGACTGTACGATCCTTTCGCGGAAATAACATTCTAAAATAAGTACTTTTATGAAAATTCTGCTTCTAATGGGGAAAAATGGAGAAAGTAGAGATACTTGAAATTGGTACTTTACGATTTTTTGCTACTGTAAATCTTCTCAAAATATAATATTTTACAGGTCGAAACTAACAATTTTTATGTTTAATAAAAAATTAATAAGAATTTGAAGTAATAAAGTTGTTGTTTTTTGTTACAGCTAACCGGTAACGAAGTACCGGGCGAGTTAGCTAGTAACATTATAATTAAGTAATTCAAATCCGTTCGCGTGCATAAATTTGAGCGATCGCACCCAAAACTATGGCGGTATAAAGTTAACATTTTAAAAAAATTGTCAAAATTACATTTTTTATCCGAAGTTTACCAAACATACCATTTTGTATTATGCTTACCTAGATCTAAAATACACATTCAAACATGCATAAAATCTTTGCTAAATATCGAGATATTTGCATTAAATCAATTTGTTTTCAGCACAATTTCCAATATTTTGGAAATAAAAATGTTCCCAACGGTTTAATTTTTTTTAGAAAAATATTACCAAATGTATTAAAAAAATCTCAACAAATTCTTAGTTAACACTATTACTCTATCTCTAATAGGTAAGAAACAGCAGTGGTTTAAAGGGAACATTTTTGAAAAAAAGAATTTAATAATTTTTGAATTATTGTTTCTGTAAAGACAGTCGAGCTCAGGCTCTAATTATAATTATGTATTATAATTTTTTAATTTGTTATATATGGTTGTGAATTGAGAAAAGTGTGAAAGAAAAATTTTAATTTTTCTAAAAATTTAAGACATCCTGGTTTGTTTCTTACTAGTTTCATATTATCCAGTTATAATAATCTTCAGAAAAACTTTTAATGTCAAATTTATTTAGTTAATAGTCAATAAAACTCTATATGTGAAAATTATTTACCGATCGCAGCCGACAAGGATTGAACTCATCATCATCTGTAATACTTTGCTATTAACTGCTTGTAACGTACAATCACTCTAGACCGATACGCCAAGTAGGCTGTTAAGCAAGTATCAACTAAATCTGATTTTTTCAATTCGAGTGTGGTTGTTGCTGTTGTTTTTTTCTCACAGAAGACTTGTTATTGTAATTATGTGTAAACAAACTTTTATTTTTAGTAATCATTATTCTTCTTCCTCTCCTTCATCAATTCTGATCTAAGTACTTATTTTTGCAAACATTGCCAGACATGGTCTATATTTTAGACACAAATGTTAGGTGTTGCCATTTTTCCAAAGATACTGATTGCCAGTTAGGGCGACTTATAGTCGTTATTTTTAAATTATTGTTTCTGTAAAGACAGTCGAGCTCAGGCTCTAATTATAATTGTGTATTATAATTTGTTGATTTGTTATATATGGTTTTGAATTGAGAAAAGTGTGAAAGAAAAATTTTAATTTTTCTAAAAATTTAAGACATCCTGGTTTGTTTCTTACTAGTTTCATATTATCCAGTTATAATAATCTTCAGAAAAACTTTTAATGTCAAATTTATTTAGTTAATAGTCAATAAAACTCTATATGTGAAAATTATTTACAGATCGCAGCCGACAAGGATTGAACTCATCATCATCTATAATACTTTGCTATTAACTGCTTGTAACGTACAATCACTCTAGACCGATACGCCAAGTAGGCTGTTAAGCAAGTATCAACTAAATCTGATTTTTCAATTCGAGTGTGGTTGTTGCTGTTGTTTTTTTTTCTCACAGAAGACTTGTTATTGTAATTATGTGTAAACAAACTTTTATTTTTAGTAATCATTATTCTTCTTCCTCTCCTTCATCAATTCTGATCTAAGTACTTATTTTTGCAAACATTGCCAGACATGGTCTATATTTTAGACACAAATGTTAGGTCTTGCCATTTTTCCAAAGATACTGATTGCCACTTAGGGCGACTTATAGTCGTTATTTTTAAATTATCAGCCTCTAATTATAATTATGTATTATAATTTTTTGATTTGTTATATATGGTTTTGAATTGAGAAAAGTGTGAAAGAAAAATTTTAATTTTTCTAAAAATTTAAGACATCCTGGTTTGTTTCTTACTAGTTTCATATTATCCAGTTATAATAATCTTCAGAAATTCTTTTAATGTCAAATTTATTTAGTTAATAGTCAATAAAACTCTATATGTGAAAATTATTTACAGATCGCAGCCGACAAGGATTGAACTCATCATCATCTGTAATACTTTGCTATTAACTGCTTGTAACGTACAATCACTCTAGACCAGCGATACGCAGACACATACTATAACATTTATGCTTGTGTGGGTAGTAGCAAGCGAAAAGTCAACAAATTTGCTCAAGCAACAGAATTTTATAGTGTATGTCTGTTGACAGCGCACAAGCAGCGCCTATTCCCGCGAGAATAGGAATTACAAAAATGCGTATCACTGCTCTAGACCGATACGCCAAGTAGGCTGTTAAGCAAGTATCAACTAAATCTGATTTTTTCAATTCGAGTGTGGTTGTTGCTGTTGTTTTTTTTCTCACAGAAGACTTGTTATTGTAATTATGTGTAAACAAACTTTTATTTTTAGTAATCATTATTCTTCTTCCTCTCCTTCATCAATTCTGATCTAAGTACTTATTTTTTTGATTTATTTCCCCCCCTTGGGGGCGGAATTGATATATCCCCCCCTTGGGGGCGGAATTTTCCAAAAATATTTTTTTTTAAATTTTATTTCCGCGAGAGGATCCTAGAGTTGAAATTTGAAGTTTCTAGGACTATTAGTTCAAAAGATACAAAATCCACCAAAGGGCCCTATTTTCCCCCTTTTGCCCCCTTAGAATCGGAATTTCCAAAAATCCCTTCTTAGTGGGTGGTTTTGTCGGGAGCCGAACCTACATTCCAAATTTCAAAACTCTAGCTTCAGCGGTTTGGGCTGGGCGATGATTATTGCCAATCAGTCAGTCAGTCACCACACTCTTTTATATATATAATATAAATATATAGATAGATTACCGATGGTGATTTAGTATACACAATTTTTGCTTTAAAAGAGTTATTTTTGTTGGAAAACAGATTTCGGACCTTCATAATAGTATTTCTCGTATAACTTGTGAAATATATCAAATATTATGTCTGGTTTGATGTTTGATTGACCAACGATGATTCTCTAAAGTCTGCTGAAGATTCCTTTAGTGGGGATGAAACTGATCAGTACAGACATACTATGAGATAGTAACTTTTTTAAAGCAATAAATTAAAAATACTCTATTATGACAATATCATAAATAGAAATATTTTTGGGCCTCGAACTAGAATAAAACTCTAATCGAATATATATACATATATAAAGGCCGAATAAATACATTTTATTTTTATGTACCTTTTGGTACTAAAAATAAAAAAACATTTAACACAAAGTTTAGTACGACTTATACTACCAACACTATTGTTTGGTTAGGCACTGTTGTTATTGTAAAATAACAGCAACACATATATTAATAGTTACCGACGGTGATTTAATATATATACAATTTTTGCTTTAAAAGAGTTATTTTTGTTGGAAAACAGATTTCGGACCTTCATAATAGTACTTCTCATATAACTTGGGAAATATATCAAATATTATGTCTGGTTTGATGTTTGATTGACCAACGATGATTCTCTAAAGTCTGCTGAAGATTCCTTTAGTGGGGATGAAACTGATCAGTACAGACATACTATGAGATAGTAACTTTTTTAAAGCAATAAATTAAAAATACTCTATTATGACAATATCATAAATAGAAATATTTTTGGGCCTCGAACTAGAATAAAACTCTAATCGAATATATATACATATATAAAGGCCGAATAAATACATTTTATTTTTATGTACCTTTTGGTACTAAAAATAAAAAAACATTTAATGTAAGAATTAATATAACCATTAAATTTAAAAGTATCAAAAATTTAAAACCACCAAAAACCACTAAAACGTCAATTGTTTTTGGGTGCGAATGGATTGAAGATAAAGCATTAAAAATACTACCAAACGCGCAGAAAAACGCCGCGGAATTCGCCAATATTAACTTTTGATCAATGTTGCTTTCCATGATTTATTATATTTGCATATACCATTGTTTCTACATGTTCAACTTTCAGCCATGCACATTTGGCTGTCAAATAATGCAAAACTAAAATATCAAAATTTTGCAAAAAAATTTAAAAAGCTCATAAAATTTTTGCAATTGAATATTTTTTGGGTGCGTTTGTAAATCAAGTGGGAAATGGTAAATTATAAAGTTCACAAAGCATTCGGAACCATTCGGAATAAAATTGGGAGTGTGCCTCGCAAAAAACAGACTTTTTAAAAAATTCACGTTTTTTCATCCCATCTTTGGAGATCTCCAGCTTCGTAACCATTGCGAGCACATCACTCGAATCAAGCTCAGTTTGTGCGTATTTACAAGGGCTTTTACCATGTGTATTTAAATTTTGAAATTACAGTTTGCACCAAAAGCTACAATCAAAAAACCTCGAAAAATTGAAAAAAATTGGTATCAAAGATTTATGTCAATGTAACTTTTTTCTTATTGATGGCACATCCACTGAACCTACACCAAATAATTGCCCAAGTCTACTGATTAAGCGATATTAATTTTGGAGTAATAGCTTTAACGCACCCAACAAAATGAAACATTTGACGAAAAATTTCGTGAGAGTATAAAGCGGTTTTTTTACATTTTTCAACCATGAACTAATGAGACCTTTTGCGCTGTGCCTTTGCACAATTACTCTTTAAGGTTCCCTTAACTTATCTTTATTCACAGGTACCACCTAGTTTACAATATCAAAAGTTATTGCAAAATTAACAGAATATCATAAGTGTTAAAAGTTAATGACAATTGTCCATATATATTTTAATCATTAATGATATTTCAATTATTAGTCTGATTTTAAGGACATCTTTTATAGTTCGGTCAATTACACTGTGCTACAAATGACCAAAAATAAAATATGCAGGGATTCTCATATGAAAATTCGGGTTGGTTGGAGTCCATAGAGTACTGATATACTCATAGTTTTTCTGGATCACTTCGTTAAGTACGTTTTTTATTGGCAAATGTGTTGAAAAACGTCAATTCTTAAATTACAATTTTAAAAAATTATTACTTTGTTAGTTTGCAACCGATTTTCGATTTTATGGATTTTTTTGAAAGGTATAAGTCTTACCTTTTAAACAAAACAAAAATATTAAAAATCTATCAAGAATTGGCTGAGCTACGATCGCTTAAGTAAAAAAAAATCCAATTTTTTGAAAAATTTGTCATATTCTTTATACTCTAAGTTGAAAGTGCATCATTAAACAATTTTTTTTATTATTTTTGTATAAAAGTATAGTAAAGTAGCTTTCCAAAACACCAAACATAAAACATAACAATCGGTTAAAAAATGAATGAGTTATGCTAAGTTTTGTGATAGGACATTTTTAATTTTTTTCAGAAATGCTTGTAATTCAGGTATTATTCATAAATGTTATTGCTAGTAGTAATTTTATGTGCCTATGCATATAAAAAAGAGATGGTAACATAATTAGATTTGTGCGTGGTTGATACCAGACATGGGGGATAATGATTACATTGTGTAATTGATTACAGTTTCAATTACAATTACATGTAATTAGTAATTGAAAATTTTCAATTACTAATTACATGTAATTGTAATTGAAAAAACTCAATTACAAATTACATGTAATTGTAATTGAAAAAACTCAATTACAAATTACATGTAATTGTAATTGAAAAAACTCAATTACAAATTACATGTAATTGTAATTGAAAAAACTCAATTACTAATTACATCTAATTGGAAAATGTAATTGATTTTAATGTAATTGTAAGAAACATGTTTATAATTACATTTAGTAGTTAATTACTAATATTGTCAATTACACATACATATTTATTCAAAAATCTTTATGCATAAAATCGTTAGTGCAATTGTTTGTAACGCATGATCTCTGGAATCATAAGAGCTACCAACCTAAGACATACATATTAGATGCTGATCAAGGTTTTAAAGATTTCATTTTTTTCCACCCTGCAGGTGGCGCTGGCCTCAAGTTGTAAACAGAATTGTGAGTGCCATTTGACAGCAGTTCAAAACAGAGTTAAAATAACTAAACTGCCACTGAAATTGTTAAACTCCTCAGTTGATAGTTTTTGAAAAAAGCCAGCAGTTGAAAATAACACACAATACTGTAGTCATTCGCAACAAACTGGAAGCAAAAACTCCAAGTCAAACGAAGATAACGAGAGTTTTTGTGGTAGTCTTTAAAAAAACTTAACAATGACTACAGACGACACAAAAGAAATACACAAAATAGACCGTACAATGCGAGTAATAATCACCACATTAATTGGAATGCAAACATTTTAGTTAAACAAATTAAATTTAGCAAATATTTAGGTAAAAAATCGTTTAACTAAATTTGAATTCATAACTGAAATAGACAAAAAATCTAAAACTGATAGGGTTTAAATAAACCCAGATCTTTTATACAATGAATTTATTCATTAAATTTTTAGTTTTGAAATAAAGTTTAAAGTATTCATTTTCAACTGAAACGAATCAAATTAATTTTTATTATTATGCATCCGAATACCATGAAAAAGAATAGTTGTATGTTTTTTTTGTCTTTAAAAATATTATAAGAAGTTATTTATTATGATTTTTTTACATTATCAACCGTTTTTTTACAATTTGGAAAGAAAAAATTATTTTATCAAAAAATTTTTTTTTCCTGTGAATTTTAATATAATTTTACCTAAGTATTTTTCAAAGCTAAACCAACATATTGTCAATGATATGTCCGTCCATCTGTAACATATTTATTTTTTAGCGTCCCAAAAAAAGTGTAAATACAACAGGTTTTAATACATTAGAATATTTTTTTTAAAACAAAAAGTCACAAACAACTGTTATATTTGGTCTCTGAAGAGAAATCATAATAAAATTTATTTGTTACGATTTCTATTTTTGTCGACCATCCAAATTTTGATTTAATTGCTCAAATAACGTATTTTTGTCATAATATGACATATTATGTATGCTAATTAAACGTAATCTTATCATTTGATTGGAAAATGATGTTTGAATGATTTGTTGCATGATTCTCTTTAACATGGATTTTATCGCGAGTAGATCGGCTGTAAACAACGCGAGGTATAACGAAAATAGTCGAAAAATTTAAAGAAACGCTAAACAATTTTTAATATTACTGAATCCGTGAAAAAAAAATTTTGATATTTTTTTTGAGTTGGTAGTCTGTAATCTATATAAATAAAAATCAATTGTCGTTCGTTGGTAACCGCATCAGTTGAGAACGGCTGGACCGATTTGGACAATTTTTTTTTTGAAATGTTCGTCATAGCCCAACTTAGGTTTTTACGTAAAGAAAAATTGGCCACGCCCACTTTTACGCCCACTTTTTTAGATTTATCTAAAATCGGAAAACGGCTGCACCGATTTGGGTAATTTTTTATATAGATGTTCGTAGTAATCCAATAAAAGTTTTTACTGAAAGAAAAATCAACCACGCCCACTTTTACGCCCACTTTTTCAATTTATCTAAAATCTGAGAATTTTCATCCTTTTCCAACTTTGGTTTTTATGAAAAAAGAAATTGACTATGCCCACATTGGCTAATTTTTGTTGAAAATGTTCGTCATAATTCAACTTATGTTTTTACGGATAGTAAAATTTCCCACGCCCACTTTTTTCCATGCATCGAAAGAACTATAACGGCTAGACCAATTTGGTTATTGTCCGCAAAAAAATTGGCCAAGACTACTTTTACGCTCACTTTTCCCGATATATATATATTTAAAATCATGTTTTTTTGTTTTTAATGTTCGCCATAGTCCAACTAAGGTTTTTCGGAAAGAACAGTTTTCCATTTCTACACCCACTTTTGAATGGATGGACCGAGTTGGTTAAATTCTAATAAGGTTTTTACGGTAAAAAAGTTTTCCACCGACTCTTTTTTCGATATATATAAAATTTGCTCTATAAAAAAATAAAATATTGAATAATAAAATATAAATAAAAATAAAAATCAAATGTAGTTGGTAATCGCATCACTTGGGAACTGACCGATTTGGACAATATTTTTTTTAAATATTTGTTTTAGGTTTTTTGGAAAACAAATTAAACACGCCCACTTTTACTCCTCTTTTTTCGATTTGACTAAACTTTTTTTTAAATGTTCGTCATAGTTAAACTTAGGTTTAAACGGAAATAAAAATTTTTCAAGACCACTTTTATTTCGATATATCTATAATAGAAGAACGGGAGGGCCGATTTAGCATTTAGAAGTATTTGTTGACGTTCGTGATAGTACAACTATGGTTATTACTGAAAGAAAAATTGTCCACTCTAACTTTTTTCAATACGTCTAAAATCGGAGAACGACTGGCCTGGACTGTGATCACGTAAAACGATAGTTAACTATCGTCGATTTTTGGAGCCTTGCTGCTCCTAAACTAATCAAAACATTTCCATTTTTTTTAATATTTCTGGATTAGACAACACTTTTTATAATTAAATAAAGAAAAACTTTAAAATTTTCTTTCAAAACGATATGTATTTTGATGTCGTTTATGCATCGTCTATCGTTTTCGTTTTACGTGATTAGCCCCCTGATTTGGTAAATTTTTTCTTTAATGATCATTATAGTCTAAGGAAGGACTATAATGGTCACTTCAAAGCATACATTTTTCAATATCCTTAAAATTTGCAACACTTGAGAACGCCTGGACCGATTTGGCTAACTTTTTTTGTTTTAAATGTTCGTAATAGTCCATATAATTGTTGGAAAAGAAAAATTGTCCTCGCCTACTTTTTTTGATATATCTTATTTTTAATTTTTACTCTAAATCGATTTTTAAAGAAAAAAATTCTTAATAGACTCCGCTTAAACTTGGTACAAATGATTTTAAATCCTTGGGTATTGTTAACATATGTACCAGTTAAACTTACCATACAAATTTTAACGCCCACTTTTGTCTAAATATGCCGCCTACTAATGACCGGACCGATTTTTTTATGTTAATTATAGTTAAAATTAGGTTTTTAAAGAAATATAAATGAGAAAATTGTCCCGGAAAAATGGAAAATTCGGGAAGATTATAAAGGTTTGTTTGAACTCAAGACAATAGCTCACGATAAGAACGAAGGATATGCATAATTTATTTTTGTGTTGTTCGTAATGATACTAAAAAGTTTTAAATTTGTGCAGTTGCAAAGTCATGAATAGTTTTTTTTAGTTCCTAAAATATAATTTGAAAATGATTATCTGCCTAATCGTGTCTTTAAAACCACGCCCACAAATTTTTATATGCCAAGAAATTCATTACATTTTTTTAGGGCTATATATTGAAGCGTGACGAAATACAACACTGATCTTATATTTGGGCCAGCAACGCGGACCGGGCCAGCTAGTATATAAAAAAATATAGTCACGTTTCGTGCGCACATTTTTTTTTTTATTTTGTAAGCCAGTGTTATTTATCAAGCACACCAAAAAATCTTTGAAAGAATATAAATTTGGCTGAAAACCACAAATTTGCTTTAAAAGATAAAATAAAATAATTCAGGTAATAAATATTTGCAAAAGGGAAAATTTTATCAAAAAAAAAGGTCAACATTTTTTAGGATCTGCTTTTATGGCACATATAAAAGTAGATAATAAAAAAAATTAGACCTTTTCTGTAATAATATTTTCACTTTTGCAAATATTTATTGCGATATGCAGCCACTCCATTAGATGATAATGCAATGTCTTTAAAAGGTAGTTTCTTTACATATTTTGCGTTGCAAAAAAATAAAATACTAATGTCTTTTTGGAAACCCCGATATTTTTAACCCAACTTGATTTTTGTGACCACACATATAAAAGAAGATCCTATAAAATGTAGACCTTTTCGTGCTAAAATTTTCACTTTTTCAAATATTTATTGCGATGTACAGCCACTCCATTGAATTTCAATGCAATGTCTTCACATATTTTGCGTTGTAAAAAAATAATAGTGTCTTTTAAATTCCTTTTGGAAATCCCGATTTTTTATGTCTTTATGACTTTGTAGCTGTTTCCTTTTTGTTATATATTAAATTATGCAAGCGATCACTTATGCAGGTAGGATTTTGCTTGCTGCTGGAATGCTTTAAAAAAATCCAACAAATGCGTGTGTATTTTCTGATTTCACTGTACCTGCGAAATATTAATTATTTTTAAGATAATATAAAGTCGTTAGATTTCCTGCTAACAAATAAAATAATTTTTTGACCGCTAGATGCAAATAAAAAAACGCAAAATTTAGTCGAAAAAACACCAAATTACAAAATTCTTTCGAATTTATTTATTATATTAATATATTATTTTCTATTAGTACCCCTTGCTGTAACTACTTGTAAAAAAAACGATAACACTACTTACCATTACAATTTTGGCAACACTATTTTTATACCCTACACCACTCTGTGGTACATTTGTTTATTAAAGATTTTGAAAAGGCATTTGGAAAATTTTGAAATAAACTTTTGAAATATATTTGGAATTTTCTGTAAAGTATACAGAAATGTTTTTGTTCGACCTTTAAAATATTATATTTTGAGTTTATTCTAGCTCGAGGTCATTATATCCTTTAATAATTAAAGCGAGTATGATATTCTCATAGAATTATTTTCCAAAAAATTATTTTTCTGTTTTAAATTTATTTATGTTGGCCATTTTTGCAAGACTTAGTCGACACGTGTTTCGGAATTTGTCAGATTCCATAGTCAAGACTACTACACAAATAAACCATATACTACAAGTAGCAAAGGGAATTTAAATGATAAATCGCTAATGTTTAAACAAAAATATTAATAAATATTCAACTCTACATTCATTCTTAGTAAGATCATGATCGTCAAATAACAAACACGATCGTGATCTTACTAAGAGATTGTACAATTTTCTTCTTCTAATTCTCAATGAATGAAGATTTGATTACGTACACGCAAAAAAAAACTTGGGTGCGATTTCATAATAAAATGTTCCAATTTTACCAAGCAGATAGGGAGGAATCCCATTAAACAAGTTATTTTAATATTTTGCCAAAACGCTTAGGAACATCCCAGTAAACAAAATTTTAACTATATTTGCCCAAAAATGCTTGGCAAATATTGCCATTCATGTCTTATTAAAAAAAAAACGTCAATGCTTAATAAATATAATCAATTTTGTTTTGTATAAAAAATAAAAGAAATTTAGTAATATTTTTTTTTCATTTATTTATTTAATATATCTAAAATTAAATACAATACAATATAAAATACAATAAACTTACATATCTAATATGGCATTCACACTTGCGACATTAAACAAGTTGTTGAACAAATCACCAGGAACAGAATAAAAACGTAATGGACACGGAACAAAGACTTTTTTAAACATCTCACTCTTAAACACTTCAAAACAGCATGTGTGAATCCCGTATAAACTGCATCTTCCATCGGCCGTAAAAAGTCGTAAACCTGGAAAAATAACAATTTTAACAAAACTAAATAGTAAACAAAAGTTACAAATTAATTTCATGCTAACCTTGTCGAAATATATTTGTGTTTATATACATAGTTTTTTTCTTCACACGCTTGAAACTAGAGTTGTTGAACGAACTAGTTCAATTGAACTAGTTTAAATGAACTGCAAATTATTTTCGTAATGTATTGGATCACTTTTACACGCTCATACAAAAATTTACCAAGTTTTTACAAAAATAAATCAATTTAATAGCGGGCAATAATAAACAAGTCGTTTTGCATAATGTTTAAAAGTACTTGCAATGTGCCAAGCAAGCTTGGTAATATTTGTTAACAACATAAATATGAAATTTTAGCTTTGACAGAGGAAAACAAAACAAGGCTTGCGAAAAATGTTAAAACTCTATAGAAAAAAAAAATTACCAAGCATGATTGCATAATTTTACACACCGGATTTTTTTGCGTGTATTAATAATTTTTATTCGCCTTTTGCTGTCAAAAAGTTGGCATTATTACTGATAACCTAAAATACAGTCAATAATTCAAAAGTTTAGAAGCAATAAAAAAGTTATGGGAAAAGTTCAAAAAGTAGGACAACCCCGGCCACTTTCTAAAAAAGAAGTAGGACTGCCCCGGACGCCCTAAAAAAGAGGACGGTGTCCGGGGAAAGAGGTCGGATGGCAACCCTATCCTAGACCCACCTTCAAGATTGACTCAGAATAACTTTTTGAGTCGATTTAGCGATGTCCGTCCATGTAAACGTTGTGCGCACGATACAGGTCGCAATTTTAAACCGATTTATCTGAAATTTGAGACTTAAGCTTCTTTTGACACAACGACGGACGCTATTGAAATTTGCAAAAATCGGTCCATGTTTTGACCTAGCCCCCATACAAACGTCCCCTTAAAATATGAGTCAAATGACTCTAACAATAACAATAGGTATCCTTTCGAAATTTGGCAGGTAAACGTGTTTTGTATTCACAAATCACCATTCCACATTTTAAAGCAATCGGACCAGTTCTTCTTGTAGCCCCCATACAAACCACCCTCCCGATATTCACATAAATCGCTAAAATTTCATGAAAATAGGAAATGATTTATTAAAATTTTGTTTATTTTTAACACGTACTTTAATTACCCAATCAAAATTTGATTATAATCACACCATAATGTGTTTTCTACACTTATTAAAGATTTGACCTAAGATAAACCAAATCGGTCCATGTTTGGACTTGGGACACATTTTCCGGAATAAACTGGTGTAGGGTATTATATGGTCGGTCTTGACCGACTATAATTTTCTTACTTGTTTCTGTATGTAGTTGGTATCACTTATTTATTATATTTTATTAAAATTATTTAATTAATATTAATACATATAATTATTTTATTAAAATAAATATTATATAATTTCGGTGTTAGTTTTAAATCATGTGACATGTCACCAGTAAAAGCCATGGTAACGCAGTAGGAATAAGAAAAGTTTAGTTTAGTTTTAAGTTTAGAATCTGCCACCATAACTATACACACAAATTATATATTTATGTCACAAATTTTATGTTATATTTTTGACTTATATTTTTTTACACTAGTTTTAAATATCATATTTAGAATCGACCGCAATCACGTAACTCGTCCAAAATGCTTCTGATGTTGAATTTCGCCAGTCACTATTAATTTGTTAAAAATAAAACTTTGTCAGTTGTCAGATATTTTTTTCGCATGTAATGGAAAACACTGTAATTTGAACGTTTTAATTACGATTACATGTAATTAGTAATTAAGTTTTTTCAATTACAATTACATGTAATTAGTAATTGAATTTTTCAATTACATTTACATGTAATTAGTAATTGAGTTTTTTCAATTACAATTACAATTAAGTCATAAATTTATAAAATAAGTCATAAATTTATAACGAAGAATACGAGTAAGGTGTATAATATATGATATTTTATAGGTTACGAGAAATGAAATAATATAGCATACCAGAAGATAATATATAAGGTGTTACGAGTAGTGAAAAAGTAATTTTGTATTAAATTTACTCACGTGATTGTAAGTGAGTGTAAGTAGATAAAATATGCTCGTGAGTGTGTGTCGTTAGAAATTTCCTGTCGTGAGTCCATCTCTAGTTTAAACTTATGCATTTTTTTATAAAATAATTATTTTTTATGTTATTGTAATGCATTATGCATCCAATTATAAATAATACATTATTTCAAACTTTCAAATAATATATAATGTAACCAAATATAAGTCATCTATGATTTAACGTTTAGAAATAACAAATATGAAATACATTTTTTCCAATAATCATGCATTACGAAGCAAATTATTAATAATGCATTATTTTTCACTTGAAAATAATACGTTGTGGAACAAATGTTTGGTAAGACATCATAAAATAATGCTACAACTAAGTTATATGCATTACCTGGTAATGTGTTATATAATCACTACCCATTACCAAAGTTTTGCTGGGTTGTTCATAATAATTATAAATCAATTTTTTTGAATAACTATTAAAAACGGCCAATTTTTTCGGATTTTTAAATTTCGATAATAGTTATTTTGGGTCCTTGAAATTTTCAAAGACATTCTTTCCTTAATTTTAGTTACCCATCAAAACTTTGGTAATGGGTAGTGATTATATAACCCATTACCAGGTAATGTATATAACTTATTTGTACCCAGCAAAACTTTGGTAATGGGTAGTGATTATATAACACATTACCAGGTAATGTATATAACTAATTTGTAGCATTATTTTATGATGTCTTACCAAACATTTGTTCCACAATGTATTATTTTCAAGTGAAAAATAATGCATTACTAATAAATTGCTACGTAACGCATGATTATTGGAAAAAATGTATTGCATATTTGTTATTTCTAAACATTAAATCATGGATGACTTATATTTGGTTACATTATGTATTATTTGAAAGTTTGAAATAATGTATTATTTATAATTGAATGCATAATGCATTACAATAACATAAAAAATAATTATTTTATAAAAAAATGCATAAGTTTAAACTAGAGATGGGCTCACGACAGGAAATTTCTAATGACACACACTCACGAGCATATTTTATCTACTGACACTCACTTACAATCACGTGAGTAAATTTAATACAAAATTACTTTTTCACTACTCGTAACACCTTATATATTATCTTCTGGTATGCTATATTATTTCATTTCTCGTAACCTATAAAATATCATATATTTTAGACCTTACTCGTATTCTTCGTTATAAATTTATGACTTATTTTATACCTTACTGGTATTCTTTGTGATAATGTGGATGCATTACTTTGAGTCTCATCGCCTGTTAAAATCATCAATGCTGCAATGTATAAAATAAGAGATCCTATACCTTATTTTATACCTTATTTGGTAATCTAAGTTTTGCTGGGTTGTTTTTGGTGATTTGAATTTTCAGCTTCTCTGCTAAAAAAGCGAAAAATAAATAAAGCTCAAATATTTTTTCCAAAAAAGTATTCGTCGTTTTGCTGTTTTGTGAAATTCTCCACTAGTAAAACAGCGATTTGATTTAAAAAACTTACAGCGTCTAAGGATTTTGGTAAGTTAAGAATTGTTTCTGAAATCCCGATCGGAATCGTGCAAATTGGAAGGATAGGGCGAAATTCTAAAAAAATTACCAAAGAAGAAGGAGAAATCAACATCAATAGAGACAAAAAAGAAAATTCTTTCAAAAATATAGCCGAAGCGGTTAGTAGACTCATTGCCACTACCAACAGCGTTTTTTATAGATACGCGAGAACCGGGCGGTATGTAAATAATAAAAAAATCGGATCTCCAACGTGTTGACTGATCAAAAAAAGAGCAATAGCCCTCAAAAATATCACAAAGGGTCCAAGAAAAACTGCGTCTGTATAGCTGCGCAAGTATTTTACGACTATGGTAAACAAGCTTCGGTTGAAACTATTCGCAATATACTGCATAAAGCCACGTACTTCCCGTAGAAAACCCTTTATATCAAGAAAAAAAACAAGCCGGAGCTTTTGAAACACGCCAAAACTTACCTTAATCATGACCCTAAGCACTGGAACCGAAAAATTTTTACCAATGAAAGTAAATTTAACCTATTCAAGTCTAATGGAAAGGTTAAAGTGTGGCGAAAGTCGTAAACGGAAACGCAAGAGAATACCCTAACATGCTATGTTAAACATGCTGAAGTTCCTAACTAGTTAGGGGGTGTATAAAGACGAACGGGGTGTGGCAAAAAATAAATTGTTGAATGTATTATGGACTAAAAGGCCTACATTTACATCATCAATGCTTACCTCAAAGATAGTTTAAAAACAAGTAAGAAAATTATAGTCGGTCAAGACCGACCATATAATACCCTACACCAAGGTTTCCCGGAAAATGGGTCCCATGGATCGATTAGATCTATATGTTGTAAAACCTATAATAAGTGAAGAAAACACTCACAAATCAAATTTGAGTGAAATAGGCTTCTATTTGTTGACAATAAACCGCTTTAACCGAATATCGGGCGAAATTTTCACAAGGGGCCTGAGTCCAAAACTGGTCCGATGATTATCAGGTTTGATAAGGTTATTTAAGTACGCGTTTAACATACACAAACAAAATTTTAATTAAATATTTTCTATTTTCATGAAATTTGAGACATTTATGTGAAAATCGGGAAGGTGGTTTGTATGGAGGCTACAAGAAGAACTGGTCCGATTTCTTTGAAATTCGGAATGATGATATGTGAAGACAAAACATGTTTACCATCCAAATTTCAAAGCGATACCTTCTATAATACGGTTATTAGAGTCATTTGAGCCAAAACTAAAGAGGACCTTTGTATGGGGGCTAGGTCTAAATATGGACCGATTTTTTCCAATTTCAATAGGCTTCGTCCTTGGGCCAAGAGAGACTTAAGTTTCAAATTTCAAGTCAATTGATTAAAAATTGCGACCTGTATCGTGTTTACACCGTTTACATGGACAGACAGACAGACGGACGGACGGACAGACGGACGGACGGACGGACATCGCTAAATCGACTCAAAAAGTGATTCTGAGTCGATCGGTATACTTAAAGGTGGGTCTAGGACCAATATTTCGGGTAGTTACAAACATCAGCACAAACTCATTATACCCTGTACCTAAGGTGACCATACGTACTCTATTTTAGAGGACAGTACTCTATTTTAACAGGCTGTACTCTATAAAATTTGTGTCCTCTTTCTGTCCTCTTTTTTCAAATTCTGTCCTCTTTGTCCTCTTTATTTTTAAAAGCATGATCAATATTTGATTTCATTTTTATAAATTAACACACATTTTATTTCACGGCAGTCACCAGTTGTTACTGGTATGAAAAATCGTATGAAAAATGTCGCGCCGTGCTTATTCTGTTCATACTCCTACTGAATTTTATTTTTGTAAAAGTGGCCATACACTTGCAGTATCGTTGAACAACTTGTTGGATGGACGTGTATTAGACTGACTCACCTTATATGGGCAAAAACAAGGTTAAAGTTGTATCTCCCTGAAAATTAACTTTGACATTTGTTATGATCATTCCCAAAATGTGTGGGTTTCAGCGATAATCTATCGCGAACTAAACCGCTTCAAAAAGGGTCAAAAACTTGATTTTTTTATTCATGAAAAATACAAGTTTTTAAAAATGTAACCACAGACTCGAGGTAACGAGATGTAAGTTGATGCTTTTCAATTATATTTTACTGAAAACTAAACTTTGACATTTTTTATCCGATTTTCACTTCTAATACATCATTAAAATGGTGTTGACCACCGCTTGGGGGTACTCGCGGTCATTTATATGAATGCAAATTTGTCTGTAAAATATGTAAAAAATGTTGAATTCGAAAATTTTTAAAATTTTTTTCTTTATGTCCTCTATTTTTATTTTCAAAATCTGGTCGCCTTACTGTACCACAGTGTGGTGTAGGGTATAACAAAGCGCTTACCAAGCAATTATATATTTACTAAAGATAGCAACCCAAAGCATGTGGCTCTTTATACGCAGTTATAGTTATTATACAATGTTTCAAAATGGATAAGACCCTTTCCGAAGTCCAGATATTAACCAAATCGGGGATATATGGTAGGATCTCGACCAAGTCATTGAAAAAAAACACATTTCTGATAAGAAAAACTTAAGAAATCATTAAAAGAAAAATTTGGTAAAATTTTACCGGCGATAATGCTCAATTACGTCAATTCCATGCCTAGATGTTTGACGGCTGTAATAAAGAGTAGTGTTGGTCCAAAAAACGTTTCAAAGTCCAAATCGCAGAGTGATAATTGCAGTTCCTGAAAACAGACGAATACTTTTTTGTTTTTATTTTATGTAATTTTTCTTTTTATTAATAATGTTGCCTTCATTTTATGTATTCTTTGTTATTTTTGTTGGGATTTGGATAGAAGACGTAATAAACATTATGTTTGTAAAAAAAAAAAATAAAAAAAAAATTGCAGTTTCATGGCAAAAATATAGCATTTATAAAAAAAAATAAATCGACGAATACTTTTTACTGGCACTGTATAGGGTTTTCACACTGACGATTAAATTTGCCATTTTTAGTGTGGTATTTGGCAAATGCCATTTTACTAAACGTCAAGTATTTGCCACCATTTTTTCTTTACATATCGTGAGCGCACTTTTTGTTAATAATTTGCACAAAATAACTTTAATAACTTTTTACATTCGAAATTTTAAAATAAACACAAAAATTCTGTATTTTTCTTTTTGTATACATGTTTTTGATGCCGCGTTCAAAATTTCAGCATAACAACAGCTGTCTTCATTTTTTATTTTATTTGCACACTGGCATTTTGTTTTTAGACAAGGTTTGAGTTGGGCATTTTAAGAAAAATATGCCACATTGAAATTAGGGTTACCAGATTTGAAATAGGGAATAACAGTACATTTGGTCTCAAAAAACAGTACATTGCAAATTAAAACAGTACTTTTTTAAAAGTCTTATTTTATATCAAACTACAACAACTTAGCCCTTTTACCCTGATTTCAAACAGATCTCAAATTTATTCTATTTTTTTATCAGTGTTGAAAAAAATTGCGATTGACTTTTTGGAGCATTTGTCTTACAATTAGTTGCCGCAATGTCTTACTTGTAAAGCTGTTGTAGTCTATGCATTCGCTTAACTAAAACACCGATCTTCCTATCAAAAACATATGAAAAAACCCATAAAACAGTGTTTTAATTAAAACACGACTTAAAAAAGCAAACGCGAAAACGGTATTATTGCACTCAAACAAAGGTCTAACTAAATTTTGGAAAAATGTTTTTTTTTTTTCCACAATGTAGTAAAATTTAATAAAAATTTGACATATATTGCAACCAATTAGTTCATCATATTTATCTTCTTAGAATTGATGACGTTTTTTCTTTAGGTTTAGTAAATTTTATGCAATTTGGGGAACATTTTTTTTTCAAAAAAATGTTTCAAAAATTCCAAAAACTAAGCCAGAAAGAGCAAAAAAGTGTTCACTTCCGGTTCTAAGAATCTCTTAAGAGTCTCCGGTGCTCTTTCAATATATGGACTCTTCAATTTGAATCTAAAAATTTGGGCATTCCCCAAAATTTAAAAATGCTCATTTCTCAGAAAATCTTGCCGAAACAAAAAAAAAGTCAAATACATTTTTGTAGTTCTTTACACGACCGTCTTAATCTCTCCGTGTAATAGTTTTTTAGTTATCCCGATAAGATTCTAAAGACCCTTTTGGGCCCTAAATATCCCGTATCTTAAAAACTAAGCAAGGTAGAGCGAAAAGGGCAAATATATTGAATCAAAATCTATGACGATCCTTAATAGACCCAATGGGACTGGGCCTAAGGTGGTCTGGGCCCATTAGTTCCGAACTTAATGGGGCCTGCCGCAATCGAAACTTTAAATGAGATGTACTCAATAAAATATTTTTTTTCCATTTTCTAGTTTTTTCTTTTTCTTATTTTTCAGAAAAATTTTGATAAAAAGAAGGAACACATGGCAATGGAGCTAAATCATTATTGAATTTAGTTAAGTTTTCCACTTTTTAAATAATTTTTCTTTTTGAGTGTGATATAAAATTAAATTGCCAAATATGAAACATTTTTCGAAAAATGTTACATTTTGGTGATGAGTATAAAAAAACAGTACAAAAACAGTACACGCTTTAAAAAACAGTACTTTTGCGTACTGTTTTAGGTGGTGTGCATAAAACAGTACTTTTTATAAAAAACAGTACATGTACTGTTTAAAACAGTACGAATGGCAACCCTAATTTTTTTGACGTTTGGCACATTTGCCAAATACCAACCTTAAAAAGGCAAATTTAATCGTCACTGTGAAAACCCCAATAGTGTTATATGTACATATGTGCCCGACAAAAAAAAAATTAACAGGTCCATATACATATAATTTGAAATTGAGCCATACATAATTTAATACGGCTTAACACGTATTTGGATAGAATAAGATGATGAAATTGGTGGATAAAAATAGCTAAAAAATTTGTTATATTAGATAAAATATGATCATTTTTGATCCGAATATTGGGTTAATCTGATCCGAATATTGGGTTTATCTATAATTGTATATAATTTTATATCATAAAAAAAAAAATAAGATAGAATATGTAGAGTTTTGCATAAAATATTTTTTTTATCTCATAATTTTTACCTTCTTTAATGGAAATATTTTTTTGATTTTAATTGAGAAACAGAATTTTATAAACACAACAAAACAATTGTTTGACGTAAAAAGCACGGAACCGCTTTGAATAACAATGACTTTTATATTTAAACTAGTCGAATAGCCTGTCCCTGCCAGGCGGAACACCAATACACTTTTCTCAATAATTCTATTTTTTTACAAAACTTTATAAAAAATTATGTTTGTGCTTCAAAAATTTAATATTGCTAGATTGAGTTACATCAATATATTTACCAAACTGGAAAAAAAATTTAATGAGTATAAAGGGTTTTATTGATAAAATTTAGAACTAAATTTAGCACGCCCATTTCGTCTCTCCGCCCTTAATCGTTAGATCTGTCCCATGGTCACTCCTATATACATGGCAATTTTTATCTTTCGTAGTCATGAAGGGGTTTAAAATTAGATAAAATGTTAAAAAACACAATTTTTTCACTTAAATGTTTCCTTATAATTCTCCGTACACAGTTTAAATATTAAATCTGACTTCATAAGGATATGATCCATTGTCAATACTTTATGCTTTAAAATTTTCAGCTTCCTTAGTCATTAGGGGTTTCAGAAATAGTTTAAATGTTTAAAAACTAAATTTCGCCGTCTTTCGCAACTCCCCCTGACTTAAAGGCCGAAAATCCGGCTACGTTACAGATTATATATACAAACTGAACAAAATTCATAACGGATTTTTTTTGTATATCCGCTCTTTCACTGGATATCCAGGTCAGAGTTGATCTTTGCCATAGTCCGTACCATTTGCATCCCAATTTTTATCTTTCAAGGTCATAAGGTGTCTTCAAAATTAGGTAAGATGTAAAAACAAAATTTTTCCACGCCCATTTCTTCTCCTAATTCTCCGTCCCTACACAGAGAGAACAGTTTAGTTGTGCCAGCCGAATTTAGAGCCAACTGCATAGTTTAATAACAACAACCGAAATTTTCGGTTGCGATAACCAAAAATTTGTTTTGAAAATTTAACTTCTGTTGGTCCAAATAAATTTCGGTAATCGCAACCGAAAATTTCGGATGTTGTAATTAAACCATGCAGTTGGCTCTTAATTCGGCTGGCACAATTAAACTGTTTTTTCTGTGTATTCCAAAATTTTTAAATCTGACTACTTTAGGATAAGCTCCATAGTTAGTACTATACACGTATCCACGCCACTTTTCCCTCTCAATTCTCCGTCCACAGTCCAAAAATTTTTAGTCTGACTACTTAAGGATATGCTCCAGTGTCAGTACAATATGCTTGCCAATTTTCGGCTGCGTAGGTCATTAGGGCTTTAAAGTTAGTCAAAAAAAAAAAAAATAACTCTCCGTCTACATTCCAAAAATGTTAAATCGAACTACTTTAGAATAACCTTCATAATTAGGCCTACATGTTAGGGATATTCAGCTTCCGTATTCATTGGGGCGGAGCTTAAAAATACTCTAAAATGTAAAAAAAAATATTTTTGCCAAGTCCCCTTTTTCTCGTAATTCGCCGCCCACAGGCAAAAAATCCGGCTTCGTAAGAATCTGTCCCTGGTGTTTTACTATATACATGCCAATTTTAAGCTTCTACGTCAGGGATGAAATATGGCAAATTCGTTTTGGTATCAAAAAGGATTTTAAATTGTACTTTTTTGGCCCTTAAGGTACTTTTTTTTATTTTATTTAAAACAACAAAAAAATAGTAATTATAAGGAATGTGATTTCCATGCAAAGGCATGTTTTTTGTCGATAGTCTAAAAACGATCTTGATCAATTACACAGCTCAACACTCGTTTTCCAGTTTGAATTCTGGTGATCAATTTTAGACTTTGATCTCCTGATTCCAAATCTGTTCTCCAAATTTTTCCATCACGTCCAGATTTGTAGTTATTCGGGGTTGAAAATGCGAAAAATGACGATTTTTGCATTATTTGAAAGCCTGCACAGCAGCCATTCAGAGGAATACAAATCTGGTATAAAGCGCAAAAGTATAATTTGTCTTTGGTCTCCAATATAGAAAACAATTTTTTTTCTAATTATTGGGTTTGGTTGGGTTACAATTGCGTTTTAAAATGACTCTGTTAAAATTATATTTTTTGTTAAAAAGGTAAGTTAGTTTTTTTTTTTTTGATATTTTTCAAAGAAAAACTAAAAAAAAATAAATATTTTACAAATTTAAGTTTTCTGTGTTATTTTTCATATAAACCGGAAGATATCTTTAAAGGGTTTAAAAGTCTATAAGAAAGAATGAACTTTTGCCTAAATTTTGAGCTCATCACAGTAAAGATTGATCATCTGGTTTTTGTTTTAGAGCCTTTTAAAAATTGTGCTTTCTAATTTTTTTCACAGTGTTTTTTTAAAATACATGTTTGGCCAATAATAGTGCAACAACTTCAAATTTTTTTGATCATATATTTGAGATCATAGTTCAATTCTACTCAAACGCTTTATACCAGATTTTTGTTCCTCCCAGTGGCTGCTGTGCAGGCTTTCAAAATAGGCAAAAATCGCGTTTTTTCGCATTTTCAACCGCGAATAATTAAAATTCTAGACGTGATGGAAAATTTGGAGTACAGATTTGGAATCAGCGAGTCAAAATCTTTAAAAATTTTATATCAAAGTTCAAACCGGAGTCAAAAACATTCGATTTGTTGAGCGGTGTTATCTTTCCGAATCAAGAAATTTGCGTTAAACATTGATTTGTTTCTTTATTTTGTTTTGCATATTTTGGTAAAAATGCATATTTTGTGCATATTTCCAACTTTTTTGATATTTTGGCATAAATTTCCAAAAACACAAATTGAAAATTATTTGTTTCAAAAACTATTTTAAACTTAAAATTTTATTTTTGAAAATAAGAAAAAAAAATTTTTTTTATTTAAATTTTTTTTTTAGATTGTCTATATCTTAAAAAGTCTTCCTTACATAAAGTTTTAAATGTTACAATTTAAACCCGGCGTTTTTTTTTTTTTTTTGCTTAAGAAGTTTTTCGCATGGAAAACGGATTTTTATTGCACAAATTTTCCTTTTTAGTGCATATTTTAAGGTTTTTTAGAGCATATTTTGAGTTTTTTTATCGCATATTTAAAAACGAAGCGAGATATCAAAAAATTACTCATGATCAAAATTATTCTTTGAAAAAATTACAGCGATTTTTTCAAAAACGGCTCTGACGAAGATTTGGATTTTCGTTGAAATATATTAGTTGGGCACCCCAAATTCGTAATCAAGAAAGACATTTACAGTGTTTGCAACTTGTGGTTAAAGTTGGTTCGGCCGAGTCGTGAAAAGTCAGCTGTATTCAATAGACCATACTTCAACATAAATAATACTCT
This sequence comes from Pegoplata infirma, assembly GCA_963921195.1. Classification (NCBI taxonomy): domain Eukaryota; kingdom Metazoa; phylum Arthropoda; class Insecta; order Diptera; family Anthomyiidae; genus Pegoplata; species Pegoplata infirma. The sequence goes on along the minus strand of OY992536.1, from coordinate 115,211,659 downwards.
TTTAAATTTAAAAAAGTTTCTCCACGAATAACAATATTTCAATTAGTAGCAAATGGGGGACAAATTAATGCAAGAAAAAAAATTTAATAAAAAAATTAATTAAAATTCGTTCAATTTTGAAAATGTACCAAATGTAAAAAAAAGTACATTTGTATCAACTATTCCATCCCTGTTCTACGTCCATCAATGAGATTCAAAAGGCGCTGGATACACAAAAAAATAAGAGAAACCCAAAAAAAATAAAATATATATTCAGAAAATAGATGGAAATAAATTTACCACGCCCTTTGCCTTTCTTATTCTCCACCCATACACTGGATATCAAAAATCCAGGCTCGTGTTGATCTTCCACATGAAACCTTCTATAAACATGCCAATTCTGTGCATTTTCCCACTTCCTTTGGGCTTCAAAAGAAGTTAAAATGTTAAAAATCCCAATTTTGTCACTCCCCATTTTCCTTTCAATTCTTCGCCCACAGTCCAAAAATTTAAAATTCGACTACTTCAGGATATGCTTCATCGAAAGAACTATATGCTAGGAAATTTTCAGCTTCCTAAGTCATAACAGGACTTTAAAATAAGCAAAAATGCCAATTTTCATCTTCATAGGTAATTGGGGGTCTTCAAATTAAATATTAAAATACACAATTTTGCCACGCCCCATTTTTCTCTTAATTCTCCTTCCACAGTCTAAAAAATTTAAATCCGATTACTTCAGGATATGCTTCATTGTTAGAACTAAATGCTATGCAATTTTCCGCTTCGTAAGTCATTTGGGGGCTTCAAAAGAAGTAAAAATTTTAAAAAATCCCAATTTTGCCACGCCACTTTTCCCTCAATTCTCCGCCCACATTGCGGAAATTTTAAATCCGGCTACTTGGAGATATGCGCCATCGTTAGGACTATATTCTAGGAAATTTTCAGCTTCCTAAGTCATTTGGGGGCTTCAAAAGAAGTAAAAATGTTAAAAAAATCTAAATTTTGCCACTACACTTTTCCCCTCAATTCTCCGCCCACATTGAGAAAATTTTAAATCCGACTACTTGGGGATATGCGGCATCGTTAGAACTATATTCTAGGAAATTTTCAGCTTCCTAAGTCATTTGGGGGCTTGAAATTAAGAAAAACGTCAAAAAATTTAATTTTGCCACGCCCAGTATCCCGCTTATTTCTCCGCCCACAGGCAAAAAATCGAAAATCCGGCTACGTTAGGATCTGCCCCAAGTGTTTAGCTATATGTCTGCCAATTTTCAGCTTTGTAGCTCATCAGTGGGCTTCAAAAAGCTCTGGATAGACAAAAAAAGAGGAACACACAAATAAGGAAATTATATATATAGATATCAAAGTTGTATTATAAAAAGTATGTCGAAATCATAAATTATTTGGAAACTAATGGGAGTTTCACAATAAACTGACAATTTTTTTGTTAAATATTTTTTTGGAAATCGTCATATAAATTTTAATTAAAATCCAAAAAAAAGTTGTATGCAATACCGAAATCGAAATTGACTAAAAACCGGTATTTCGAATTTGAAAAAAGGCCTCGAATTTCGACGAATTCGGTATTGCCGAATTCGGTATTGAAAGCCCTAATGTACGACCGCCAAAATCATATTTAATAACCTCTATCAAAATTAAGCTGACCCGTATTTTTTCGTTTGGCGAAATTCCTGCTAGTTCGGCGTTTATACGGATTTTTCCAAAAGCCCTTATTTTTTCATAAGATGGCAACCCTTTTTTTAAATTTGAGATTGGGCAGCTAAAACAACAGGTAACTCTTATTTTTTCCCCTCATTCCCATATTCAAGTTTCAGGACAATCGGGGGTGCCCTATGAAAGACCTTTCTTGTTAGACACAGAATGTCACATTACCGTTTGAAACAAATCTCTGATTCTGAGACATTATTTGTATAGAAACCGTCTCAGACTGGGATATTTTTCGTATGAAAAACGTCTCAAGTTCTGAGACATTTTCTATAGAAAAAATTTTAGATTCTGAATCTGAGACATTTGTCGTGTAGAAAATATCTGAGATTCAATTAGTTTTTCGTAAAAAAAATTTCTTAGATTTTGAGACATTTATCGTATAGAAAAATTCTCAGATTCTAAGACATTTTTCGTATAGAAAAAGTCTCAGGTTATAAGACATGTAAGGTGAGTCGTTCTAATGAACATACTTGGCTATTACTGTTTTTCTTTTCCCGGAATTTTTCATTTCCTGAGAAAGCGGGATTCATTTTCGAATTTCCCGGGATCCCGGGAATTCCTGCATATATAAAAAAATCACATTTATGAGATCAAACTATTGAAAATGATAACTCAAGAAAAAAAATGATAACTAAATATAAAAAGCATCAGATGATAATAAATTTTTTCTCGAAACATTTTCATAATCTAGAACTGTCTCAGATTTTTGTAATAACGAAAATGTCTCTGCTTCCAAGGCAATTTCACAAAAGATGTTTCATATAGATTTAGAGTATTTTTTTTCAGGTTCTGAAAAACATGTCTCGAAAATTTGGATTCTGATACATTTTTCCAATGGAACATCTTGAACCATTTTTCCTATGAAAAGTCTTAGATTTGAGATAAAATATGTCAAAAAGTCTCCGATTCTGAGATATTCTGTACCCTCCTCCTTCTGCGTACGGTTCTAAATTCAGTTAGAAAGAATTTTTTTTAACTTGGAAAAAAAAATACTTTAAAACATGGAAATTAAAAATTCCCGCTTAATTTCCCGGGATTGAAAAAAAGCCAGGAATTCCCGGGAAATCCCGTGAAAAACTCTAATGGCTATTTTCACATGGGAAAGTCAAAGAAATTTTGTTTGTGAATATGAAATAAACTAAACTTCTAGAAGAACGTAAAGTATATTATTGATGCTTGATCGATTCAAAGACATTGTGTCGATGTCCGCCCTTCTGTAGAAAACAAGAAAGAATTAGACTAGTGAAATTTGCAAATGGACAAAATCGGAACAGGGTAATACATTTTTCCCTTAAATAACTAAACAAACCTATGCAAAACCCAATTAAAAAAAAAAAAATTAGTATTTCTGTTCAGCACTTTGGCCATGAGATTGAAAATAATATTGTTTTCTTGGATTTTTAATCCTTCACGCCAAACTTTAACCTGATCGTGGTCCATTTGCCTCCATTTTTTGGCCCAGATTTGGGGAAGCTGCGTATCAAAATATTATAACTAAAAATTTCCTATCCCCTATTAAATATATATGTATTTTGTTTTGAGTGTAATGTAAGCGATGTCGTCATGCAGTGGCCAGGTATACATAATACGTATCTTCATATCTTTTATTTTAATTAACTTATTGAGTTTGTTAAACAACAGAAAGTGCCTACAGTTAAACAATGAAATGAAAAAATAAAAAAAAATTATTTATTTATTTCTTTGTCTCTTCTAACAAAATACTGTAGTTTGTTTTTCTTCCTTAATTAAAT